>CM039673.1:348713778-349175457 GCA_022496015.1 Hordeum marinum
TTTGGGATGTGATGCTTATGTCAAGAGGCTTCAGCCTGATAAGATCAAACCCAAAGTGGAGAAGTGCGTATTGATAGGATGCCCTAAAAAATTGGGTATACCTTTTATCTTGGATCTGAAGGCAAAAATATGTGTTGCCAAGAATGGATCCTTTATAGAGAAGGAGGTTCTCTCGAAAGAAGTGGGTGTGAGGAAGGTAGAAATTGATGAGGTCATCAAACCTTGATTTCAATTGAAGAGTATCGCAATGCAGAATGATGTTCATTGTGACGCCTACACCAGTTGAAGAGGAAGCTAATGATGATGATCAAGAAACTTCAGATCAAGTTATTACCGAACTTCATAGGTCGACAAGGACACGTACTGCCCCTGGGTGGTACGATAACCATGTCTTGGAGGTCATGTTTTTAGATAATGGTCAGCCTGCAAACTATTAGGAAGCAATGATGGGCTCAGATTCTGACAAATGGCTAGAGGCCATGAAATCCGAGATAAGATCCATGTATGAAAACCAAGTATGTACTTTGGAAGACTTACAGAGTGATCATTGGGGCATTAAGAACAAATGGATCTTTAAGAAGAAGACAGACGCTGATGGTAATGTCAGTGTCTATAAAGCTCAACTTGTCGCAAAGGGTGTGTGACAAGTTCAAGGAGTTGAATATGATGAGACTTTCTCACCCGTAGGGATGCTAAAGTCTATGGGTATTATGTTAGCAATTGTTGCATATTTCCATTATGAAACCTGGCAAGTGGACGTCAAAACTGCATTCCTTAAAGGTTTTCTTAAGGAAGAGTTGTATATGATGCAGATGAAGCATTTTGTCAATCCAAAGGATGCTAATAAGGTATGCAAGCTCCAACGATCCATTTATGGACTGGTGAAAGCTTGTATTCACAAGAAAGTGAGTGGAAGGTCAATAGCATTTCTAATATTATATGTGGATAACATATTGTCGATTTGAAATAGTATAGCATTTCTGGAAAGCGTGAAGGGATACTTGAACAAGAGTTTTTCAATGAAAGACCTCGGAGAAGCTTCTTACATATTTGGCCTCAAGATCTGTAGAGATAGATCAAGGCGTCTGATAGGACTTTCACAAAGCACGTACCTTGACAAGATTTTGAATAAGTTAAAAATGGACTACTCCAAGAAGGGGGTTTGCCTGTGTTGCAAGGTGTGAAGTTGAGTAAGACTCAAAGAATGACCACGACAGAAGAAAGAGAAAGGATGAAGGAGTAGATGCCGTGCTGCATACTATAGTGTATGCCGTGCTGCATACTAGGCCTGATGTTTGCCTAGCCATAAGTCTGGCAGGGAGGTACTAGAGTGATCCAGGAGTAGATCACTAGACAACAATAAAAAATATCCTTAAGTACCTAAAGAGGACTAAGGAAATATTTCTCGTTTATTGAGGTGATAAAAAGCTCGTCGTAAACGGTTACATCGATGCTAGCCTTGACATTGATCTGGATGACTCTAAGTCTCAAACTGGATACATATTTACTCTGAATGGTGGAGCTGTTAGTTGGTTTACTTCCAAGTAGAACTTTATGGCAGGATCTACATGAGAATAGGAATACATAGATTCTTCGGAAGCAACACATGAAGGCATCTGGATGAAGGAGATCATGACCGATCTAGAAGTTAGGACTAGTGCCTCGGATCATATGACTATTCTTTGTGACAACACTAGAGCCATTGCCATTGCCAAAGAGCCTAGGTTTCACAAGAAGACCAAGCATATAAAGCGTTGTTTCAACTTGATCTGTGTCGGGGATATACCCCGCGGTATGACCCGGGAGACAGTTATAACCCGGTGACAGTTATGACCCGGCTGAAGATGAGTCTCCGGTTGTAAGTCCCTAAAGATGAGTCTTCGGTTGTAAGTCCCTAAAGATGAGTCACCGGTTGTAAGTCCCTGAAGATGAGTCTCCGGCTATAAGTCCCTGAAGATGAGTCTCCGGTTGTATGTCCCTAAAGATGAGCCTTGAAGATGAATCCCCGGGTGTAAGTCCCTGAAGATGAGTCTCCGGTTTTAAGTCCCTGAAGATGAGTCTCTGGTTCTAAGCCGCCCAGGTGTAAGCCGCCCGGTGTAAGCCGCCTGAGACTCATTAGCCCGGGACTCAGAAGCCCATGAAGAGAAGCCCACAATAGCAAGTCATAATAAGTTAAGTCTCAATCCGACTTAGACTCTACATGTAAGCCACCCCTTCAACTTATATAAAGAGGGGCGGGTCACCCCGAGAGGGTCAAGTTTTTAGACGTCTCAATACACAGGTCTTAGATAGACAAGAGATTAGATACTCTCGTGATTAGAGGTAGCAAAACAACACCCTTGTAGCCGAGAGATCTCCTTCATCATCAATACAAGACAAGCAGGACGTAGGCTTTTACCTCCATCGGAGGGCCGAACCTGGGTAAATTCCGCGTCTCTTGATTTCGACCAACCCCTTCAAGCCGCCACATAGTTGTGTTTCTGCCCCGAACCTAAGTCCGTTCACCCGGACATCCGCCGTGACAAATCCACGAAAGTTGGCGCCCAACGTGGGGCTTGCACGGTGGAATTTTGTTCTTGGAGGAAACTCTTAAGGGATCGAGAAGCTTGCTATGGATCAGGAAAAGGCGACACGGATCAATCACACAGGTTTTGGATTCAGGAAAAATTAGGGCTGCGTCAAGCGTCATTAACACAAGTCGAAGATGTGTTCCTGATCGATCCAACCACAAATTGATACTGCCCAAAAAGCTGCTCTACTCCGCACAATGGCATGTCATCAAGACTACTAGAGGCAAGGACATTCATCAAGTCCAATACATCACGTGGAATCAAATCAATTTTCTGGTGAAACTCCAATTGCTACGTGCAAACAATGGAGCAAACAGGCGAGTGATTCAAGATTCAAAGAAAAGGAAATTCATGCTAGCTCCTCGCAAGATTCTACACACGGACGTTTGCGAGTGTTAAAAAAAGAGAGAACGGATTGATTTTTGGGTATGCTATCATACGAAGCCGAGACAAAGTCCACTGCCGATTTCTTTTCGATCGTATTTTTCCATCGAGTCAGCCGTGCGGGGGCTCGTGTGATGGGCCGGCGCGGAAGTCTCTAGCATCGACGAGATGCTATGGGCTGGGTGCGCCATCTGACCACCTCCGCGCCTCGCTGCTGATCCGCCAGAGCTCGCCGCTGCTCACATGCAAGCGTTATTCGACTCCATATGTGCACTCCACATGAAGGAATTAGCCAAATTAATTCGGTCTTCAACTCCTCATGGTGGAAACTGTTGGTGATGTCATACACGTAACGTACCAAATTGCCGGCTCAGATCAGATTCAGATCAGGTGTTGAAAAGAAAAACAGGAGGAGCATCAGGAGGAGACTAGCATGGCACAGGCCGGCCCAGAGGTTGAAAGGGACGTAGAATCGGACTTCGGCCACACGCCTCCCTTGCCATGCTCCGTCGGCTGCCTTATCGAGCCGCCCGATCTAGATACGAAGTCGGTCCTGCACCACCGGGTCGCTTCCAATATTACGGCCGCGCCGGCGAGCCGCCCCGTGCCGCCACGCCTGCTGGTGAGCTACCCTGCGAGCGCTGCCCCGCATCCGCTGCTCCATGCCTCTGCTTGGTTTGCGTTGCTTCCGCGAGTCACCTCTGCACCATGACACCTTGCCCTCGTGCACTCACCGGCTCGTCGGGCCCGCCTCTGCTGGCCCCGCAACTCCACCTCACTGGCGATTGCTCCTCGCTCGTGAGCCTCGCCTCCACGAGTCGCCTTCATCGAGCCGGTCACAGCCGCTCCATCCTCCTTTGCGCAAGCCAACAATTTTTGAGCCGTCGCTCGGCATCGCCTCTGCACGAGCTGCCTCGCCCCGCCGCCGCCGGCTTGTCGCGCTGGCTTTGCCGGCTCCCTGCCGCGCGCCATGGCGACCTGCCGTGGCCGGTTCGGCCTCCAGCTCCTCCTATGGCCTCGGGCTCCTGCCCCGCCTCTACCTCACCCGTCGGCGCTTCGCCTCACCTCCACACTCGCTAGAAGACATTCGAGCCGCCCCGGTTCCTCCTTGTGCGCGGGCGCTCCCCCCTGTGACCCGCCGTTGGGAGATAAGAATGATTGGAGGGAGTTCCATTATTGAGAGGATAAGGTGGATGCTGAAAAAATGCAATGGTTAAACATGACCCAGAGGATCTTTTCTGAGCCCCTTGGTGCAACCCTACGACTGATAATTCTTGATAAAACATATCAAGTGAAATCCATCCTGTCAAGTTTTCATTGATATATTTTTATTTTCTTCGAGAACAATTACTCTCGTCTGTGAAATTTCTTATGCAGAACAATTCATCATTACAAAGAGACCATCAAGCTATGGCCCTTGCCTACACCAGATGGATCAATGGATATTCATGAGCCGCTGCCCCGTGGTCCGGTCTACATCAACATGCCATGACGACTCACCGTCAAGGCTGGTTTCCAATGCCACGGGCGATTCGCCGTCCGTGCCAACTTACAACGCCATGGCCGCCTTTTATGGTTGCACCGGTTTACAACGCCACGAACACCTCTTACGGTCGCATCGGCTTACAATGCCGCGATTGACTCGCTGTCCGTGCTCGTTTCCAATGCCACGGGTGACTCATCGCTTGTGCCGGTTTACAACGTCGCGACCGTCTCTCGTGGCTGAGCTGGCTTATAGTGTCGCGACTGACTTCTACGTCTACACCAACATGCCAGGGGCTACATACACCAGTACGAGCCGCCCAACGGATGGTTCTGAATCGCTGCCTTGTGATACAATCTACAACATATCGATGCAGTGCTTGCATCTATGAGCCGCCCAACAGATACGCGCAAGACGCCACCCATTGTTTGATCTGCATCGACATATCGGTGCAGTGCTCGTCGATACGAGATGCCCAACGGACATGCGCACAAATCGCCGCCATTACATTTTGGTTCACTTCAACAACCAGCCAGGACGAACCATCGACCGGATTATTGAAACAAATCAGACGGGATCATCTATAACCCGCCACGGCCAACCTCAAATTTTAGTGGGGATTCTTAAGCCGCCTTTTCAAGTAAATTAAGACTCGGGGGCCACAAACATGGCGAGACACATTTGGTCGTTTTTCAAAGAGAACCCCACGTCTTTGCAAGAGAAAACCCAATCCTGGGAGCTATTACATTATGGGCGGAAGACTAAAAGTTGCCCGAGAGGACGAACCGTCGTGATGCATCATTCAAACATGGGTGCCCGGATTATTGGATCGTCATAAAGTCACTTGGAGCTTCTGTCGTTTCTTCATACAGGATGGCGGCTTACAAGATGGCGACTTACAAGATGGTGCACAAGTTGATATGATCGACAAGGTCACTAGGGGGAATCCAACCCTACGGGTTTAGCTTATCACACCCTATTGATCGCCTCTTATGCCAAATAGTTGACTCCGTCAACATGATCGTCCAGGGGGCTTCCAACCCATAGGGTTTAGCTTATCATACCCTATCGATCAGCTCTTAAGACAAACAGTTGACTCCATCAACAAAGGTCACTAGGGGGCTTCCAACCCACCGGGTTTAGCTTACATGACCTCTTGATCAGCTCTTAAGCCAAACAGGGTTAAACCAGCCTATAAGTTGATGCTGCTCCGCTAGGTGACCCATCGAACTCTTACCAGTTAATCTCGCCTAGAGACCCTGAGCCGGCTCAAATAAATTGGCGGCCAATCTTGATAGAGACCCTGTACTGGTTAAGGTTAAAACTGCGGTTCTTGTCACGTGAGGGCCGGCTTACGGAAAGCAAGGATAGACTCTCCCATCTACTGCCGACTCGCCGCTATGTGGCCCGTTCGTACTCTTAGACAGTTACTCTTTTAAAGACCCTGCACTATTTAAGGTTAAAATGACGGATTTATGTCACGTGAGAGGCAATTTATGAGCTACCAAGGTGCTCATGCCCTGACGTGCCTCTCTCTGGGACGTTACACTTCCTATCAGTTAATCTCGCTTAGAGACCCTCAGCCGTTCTAAGAAATTGATGGCCAATCTCGATAGAGACCCTATACTGATTAGGAGTTTTAATTAGCGAGTCCACCCAGAAGACCCAGCACATGAGTTGTTCAAAAAATATCAAAAACAAATCAGGAAAGATATAACATCTCCGGGTTCTGGTTTTTCAAGCCGCCCTTACAACAATGCAGAATATATTCTGTCTTGTTTATTTTTGTAGGTTTTATCTCTTAAGATGAGCTGCCATTAAGTATGATGAAAAACTTCTGCAAGAGCAAATGGATCTTTAATAGCCAACCTGGCTGGATCTTCATCATGATTTGTCATAACCAGTAATAAATGATTGGGGTATTCAAGCTAGCTCGGAGAATTCATTAATTTCAAGAGCCCCCTATCAGATATAATGTCGTGTCATCTAATTGATCGGTTCTCGAATTTCTTTAATTGTGCTCTGTAGTAATCTACAACACTCATGGATTTATCACATATATTTGCCGGGTTGCACCGCAACCACGGACAGGGATTTCATGTCAAAGAGAAAGGATTATTCCAAGATATTCATTCCGGGTTATATTACAACCACGGTCAAGGATTAATTCAAATCAGATCAATATCAGTTCCAAGAGAACTTTTGAAGTGCATTATGATGAGTCATATTACTCTCAGACAGTCCCGAGTTGCTGCAGGCAGACGACCTGACACTTGGGGGCTACACTATTCAAGTCTGGTTTACATCAACTATGTAAGTCCCATGTCGCTGAAAGCACACACCACGGCACTTGGGGGCTAATGCAAGCCGGTTTTCAAATCATTACATTGTCAGCAAGACCCTATTATCTCAAGGAGATGAGCCGGCTTTTCTATATTTTTCTAAGTCCCAGCCCAGTAATTCTTACTAACCCGGCACTTGGTGGCTACAACGCTCAGATCAAATTTTCTAAAGTCCCAAGTCGCCGTAGGCATGCGACTCGGCACTTGGGGGCTATAGTATTCAGCTGTTTGGCAAATTAAGAGGATCAAATTGAAGACACGGCGCATCACATTCTGATGAGCCGGCCCTTGGGGGCTACACCCGCTGAAGCTTCATAAGGTATAAGACCGTTATAAGTCCCGGATTGCTGCAGGCAGGACAACCCGACACTTAGGGGCTACATAGTCCAATATATTATTGCAAAGCACCAAGTTATCATGGATAATCTCGGAGCTTGGGGGCTACAGGTAATATGGACATATCAAAAACTTTGATGAGAATCTTCAAGATGTTAATTATGGAGTTCAGTTGTTAGACCCCGCGTTACCAACATTCATGACCTGGCGTTATAAAAGATCATAACCCGCCAGAGTTTATATAAGTCGCCCTGCTTCACAACAATGGAAGTCCGGATCTACATCATGAGGATTTCTTATTTTTCATTAAGCCGAAGTATTGGAATCTTACTCAATGGCATATGGGTATTCTATTCCCAATATTTTTTCAAAAGGACACTAACAACCAAGACGATTCTCAAGACGACTCATTCATATGTAGAAAGACCCGGAATTCTGAGAAGCCACTTCATAAGACGGCCAAAGGGCAAGCCGGCCATTTAACATATTTACTATTCTCATTTTAGGAGGATACCATGAATAAATTCAAGCTACCTGGGGGCTAATGTCAGGGATATACCCCGCGGTATGACCCGGAAGGCAGTTATAACCCGGTGACACTTATGACCCGGCTACAGATGAGTCTCCGGTTGTAAGTCCCTGAAGATGAGTCTCTGGTTGTAAGTCCCTAAAGATGAGTCTCCAGTTGTAAGTCCCTGAAGATGAGTCTCCTGTTGTAAGTCCCTGAAGATGAGTCTCCGGTTGTAAGTCCCTGAAGATGAGCCTTGAAGATGAGTCCCCGGGTGTAAGTCCCTGAAGATGAGTCTTCGGTTGTAAGTCCCTGAAGATGAGTCCCCGATTCTAAGCCGCCTTAGACTCATCAGCCCGGGACTCAAAAGCCCATGAAGAGAAGCTCACAATAGGAAGTCATAATAAGTTAAGTCTCAATCCGACTTAGACTCTACATGTAAGCCGCCCCTTCAACTTATATAAGGAGGGGCGGGTCACCCCGAGAGTGTCAAGTTTTTAGATAGATAAGAGATTAGAGACTCTCGTGATTAGAGGTAGCAAAACAGCACCCTTGTAGACGAGAGATCTCCTTCATCATCAATACCGAACAAGCAGGACGTAGGCTTTTACCTTCATCGAAGGGTCCGAACCTGGGTTAATTCCGCGTCTCTCGATTCTGACCAACCCCTTCAAGCCACCACGTAGTTGCCTTTCTACCCCGAACCTAAGTCCGTTCACTCGGACATCTGCCGTGACAAATCCACAACAGTTGGTGCCCACCGTGGGGCACACACGGTGGAATTGTGTTCTTGGAGGAAACTCTTAAGGGATCGAGAAGCTCGCTATGGATCAGGAAAAGCCGACACGGATCAATCACGCAGATTTTGGATTCAGGACAAATTAGGGTTGCGTCGAGTGTCATTAGCACAAGTCAAAGATGTGTTCCTGATCGATCCAACCGCAAATTGATACTACCAAAATAGCTGCTCTACGCCACACAATGGCATGTCATCAAGACTACCAGAGGCAGGGACATGCATCAAGTCCAATACATCACGTGGAATCAAATGAATTTTCTGGTAAAACTCCAATTGCTACATGCAAACAATGTAGCAAACAGGTGATTGATTCAAGATTCAAAGAAAAGGAAATTCACGCCGGCTCCTCACAAGATTCTACACACAGACGTTTGCGACTATTAAAAAAAAGAGAACGGATTGATTTTTGGGTATGCTGTCATACAAAGCCGAGACCGAGTCCGCTGCCGATTTATTTTCGATCGTATTTTTCCATCAAGTCAGTCATGCGGGGGCTCGTGCGATGGGCCGGCGCGGAAGTCGCCAGCCCCGACGAGATGCTGCCGGCCGGGTGCGCCATCTGACCACCTCCGCGCCTCGCCGCTAATCCTCCAGAGCTCGCCGCTGCTCACACGCGAGCGTTCTTCGCCTCCATATGTGCACCCCACGTGAAGGAATTAGCCAAATTAATTCGGTCTTCAACTCCTCATGGTGGAAACTGCTGGTGATGTCGTACACGTAACGTACAAAATTGCCAGCTCAGATCGGATTCAGATCAGGCGTTGAAAAGAAAAACAGGAGGAACATCAAGAGGAGACTAGCACAGCACAGGCCGGCCCGGAGGTTGACAGGGACACAGACTCGGACTTCGCCCGCACACCTCTGTTGCCGTGCTCCACCGGCTGCCTTGCCGAGCCACCCGATCCAGATACGAAGTTGGTCCCGCACCACTGGGTGGCTTACAATATTACGTCCGCGCCGGCGAGCCGCCCCGCACCGCCACGCCTGCTCGTGAGCTGCCCTGCGAGCACCGCCCCGCATCCGCTGCTCAACGCCTCTGCTCGCTTTGCGTCGCTTCCGCGAGTCGCCTCTGGCCATGACACCTCGCTCTCGTGTGCTCACCGGCTCGTCGCGCCAGCCTCTGTTGGCCCCGCAACTCCACCTCACTGGCGATTGCTCCTCACTGGTGAGCCTCGCTTCTGCGAGTCGCCTTCACCGAGCCGGTCATAGCTGCTCCATCCTCCTCTGCGCAAGCCGGAAATTTTTGAGCCGCCGCTCGGCATCGCCTCTGTACGAGCCGCCTCGCCCCACCGCCGCCGAGTTGCCGCGCTGGCTTCGCCAGCTGCTTATCGCGCGCCATGGCGACCCGCCGTGGCTGGCTCGGCCTCCAGCTCTTCGCATGGCCTCCGGCTCCTGCCCCGCCTCTACCTCACCCGTCGGCGCCTCGCCTCACCTCCGCACCCGCTGGCGGACATCCGAGCCGCCCCGGTTCCTCCTCCTCGTGTGCGGGCGCTCCCCCCTATGACCCGCCGTTGGGAGATAAGAATGAGTGGTGGGAGTTCGGTTATTGAGAGGATAAGGTGGATGCTGAAAGAAATCCAATGGTCAAACATGACCCGGAGGATCTTTTTTGAACCGCTCGGTGCAACCCTACGGCTGATAATTCTTGATAAAACATATCAGATGAAATCCGTCCTATCAAGTTTTCATTCATATATTTTTATTTTCTTCGAGAACAATTACTCTTGTTTGTGAAATTTCTTATGCGGAACAATTCATCATTACAAAGAGACCATCAAGCTATGGCCCTTGCCTACACCAGATGGATCAATGGATATTCGTGAGCTGTTGCCCCGTGGTCCAGTCTACATCAACATGCCATGACGACTCACCGTCCATGCTGGTTTCCAACGCCATGGGCGATTCACCATCCGTGCCAGCTTACAACGCCATGGCCGCCTTTTATGGTTGCACCGGTTTACAATGCCACGGCCACCTCTTACGGTCGCATTAGCTTACAATGCTGCGATTGACTCGCCATCCATGCTGGTTTCCAATGCCATGGGTGACTCACCGCTTGTGCCGGTTTACAATGTCGCGATTGTCTCTCGCGACTGCGCTGGCTTACAGTGCCGCGACTGACTTCTACGTCTACACCAACACGCCAGGGGCCGCATACACCAGTACGAGCTGCCCAACGAATGGTTCTGAATCGCTACCTTGTGATACAATCTACAACATATCGGTGCAGTGCTCGCATATATGAGTCGCCCAACGGATGCGCACAAGACGCCACCCACAGTTTGATCTGCATCGACATATCGGTGCAGTGCTCGTCAATACAAGCTGCCCAACGAACAGGCGCACAAATCGCCACCATTACATTTTGGTTCACTTCCACAACCAGCCAGGAAGAACCATCGACCGGATTATTGAAACAAATCATAAGGGATCATCTATAACCCGCCACGGCCAACCTCAACTTTTAGTGGGGATTCTCAGGCCACCTTTTCAAGTCAACTTAAGACTCGGGGGCTACAGACATGGTGAGACACATTTGGTCGTTTTTCAAAGAGAACCCCGCGTCTTTACAAGAGAAAACCCAATCCTGGGAGCTATTACATTATGGGCAGAAGATTAAAAGTTGCCCGAGAGGACAAACTACCGTGATGCATCATTCAAACATGGGTGCCCGGATTTATTGGATCGTCATAAAGTCACTTGGAGCTTCTGCCATTTCTTCATACAGGATGGCGGCTTACAAGATGGTGCACAAGTTGATATCATCAACAAGGTCACTAGGGGGATTCCAACCCTACGAGTTTAGGTTATCACACCCTATTAATCGGCTCTTAAGCCAAATAGTTGACTCCATCAACATGATCGTCCAGGGGGCTTCCAACCCACAGGGTTTAGCTTATCATACCCTATTGATCGGCTCTTAAGCCAAATAGTTGACTCCGTCAACAAAGGTCACTTGGGTCTTCCAACCCACCGGGTTTAGCTTACACACCCCCTTGATCGGCTCTTAAGCCAAACAGGGTTAAACCAGCCTATAAGTTGATGTTGCTCCGCTAGGTGACCCATCGAACTCTTACCAGTTAATCTCGCCAAGAGACCCTGAGCCGGCTCAAAGTAATTGACGACCAATATCGATAGACACCCTATACTGGTTAAGCTTAAAACTGCGGTTCTTGTCATGTCAGGGCCGGTTTATCGAAAGCAAGGATAAACTCTCTCATCTACTGTCGACTCTCCGCTATGTGGCCCGTTCGTACTCTTAGACAGTTACTCTTTTAAAGATGTTGCACTGTTTAAGGTTAAAACGATGTATTTATGCCAGGTAAGAGGTAGTTTATGAGCTACCAGGGTGGTCATGCCCTGACGTGCCTCTCTCTGGGACGTTACACTTCCTATCAGTTAATCTCGCTTAGAGACCCTGAGCCGTTCTAAGAAATTGATGGACAATCTCGATAGACACCCTGTACTGATTAGGAGTTTTAATTAGCGAGTCCACCCAGAAGAACCGACACATGAGTTGTTAAAAAAATCAAAAACAAATCAGGAAAGATATAACATCCCCAGGTTGAGCAAATGGATCTTTAATAGCCAACCTGGCTGGATCTTCATCATGATTTGTCATAACTAGTACTAAATGATTGGGGTATTCAAGCTAGCTCGGAGAATTCATTATTTTTCAAGAGCCGCCCTATCAGATATGATGTCGTGTCATCTCATTGACCGGTTCTCATATTTCTTCAATTGTGCTCTGTAGTAATCTACAACACTCATGGATTTATCAAATATATTTGCCGGGTTGCACCGCAACCACGGGCAGGGATTTCATGTCAAAGACAAAGGAATTATTCCAAGATATTTATTCCGGGTAATATTACAACCAGGGTCAAGGATTCATTCAAATCAGATCAATATCAGTTCCAAGAGAACTTTTGAAGTGCATTATGATGAGTCATATTACTCTCACACAGTCCCGAGTCGCCGCAGGCAGACGACCCGGCACTTGGGGGCTACACTATTCAAGTCCGGTTTACATCAAGTATGCAAGTCCCATGTCGCTGAAAGCACGCACCATGGCACTTGGGGGCTAATGCAAGCTAGTTTTCAAATCATTACATTGTCAGCAAGACCCTATTATATCAGGGAGATGAGCCGGCTTTTCTATATTTTTCTAAGTCCCAGCCCAGTAATTCTTACTGACCCGACACTTGGGTGCTACAATGCTCAGATCAAATTTTCTGAAGTCCCAAGTCACCACAGGCATGCGACTCGGCACTTGGGGGCTACAGTATTCAGTTGTTTGGCAAATTAAGAGGTTCAAATTGAAGACACGGCGCATCACATTTTGATGAACCGGCCCTTGGGGGCTACACCCACTGAAGCTTCATAAGGTAAAAGACAGTTATAAGTCCTAGATTGCTGTAGGCAGGACAACCCGACACTTGGGGGCTACATAGTCCAGTATATTATTGGAAAACACCAAGTTATCAGGGATAATCTCGGAGCTTGGGGGCTACAGGTAATATGGACATATCAAAACTTTGATGAGAATCTTCAAGATGTTAATTATGGAGTTCAGTTGTTAGACTCGGCTTCACCAACATTCATGACCCGGCGTTATAAAAGATCATAACCCGTCAGAGTTTATATAAGTCGCCCTACTTCACAACAATGGAAGTCTGGATCTACATCATGAGGATTTCTTATTTTTCATTAAGCCGAAGTATTGGAAGCCGACTCAATGGCATATGGGTATTCTATTCCCAATATTTTTTCAAAAGGACACTGACAACCAAGACGATTCTCAAGACGACTCATTCATATGTAGAAAGATCCGGAATTCTGAGAAGCCACTTCATAAGCCAGCCAAAGGGCAAGCTAGCCATTTAACATATTTACCATTCTCATTTCAGGAGGTTACCATGAATAAATTCAACCTAACCTGGGGGCTAATGTCAGGGATATACCCCGCGGTATGACTCGAGAGACAGTTATAACCTGGTGAGAGTTATGGCTCGGCTATAGATGAGTCTCCGGTTGTAAGTCCCTGAAGATGAGTCTCCGGTTGTAAGTCCCTGAAGATGAGTGTCCGGTTGTAAGTCCCTGAAGATGAGCCTTGAAGATGAGTCCCGGGGTGGAAGTCCCTGAAGATGAGTCTCCAGTTGTAAGTCCCTGAAAATGAGTCCCTCGTTCTAAGCCGCCCGGGTGTTAGCCGCCCGGTGTAAGCCGCCTTAGACTCATCAGCCCGGGACTCAGAAGCCCATGAAGAGAAGCCCACAATAGGAAGTCATAATAAGTTAAGTCTCAATCCGACTTCGACTCTACATATAATTCGCCCCTTCAACTTATATAAGGAGGGGCGGGTCACCCCGAGAGGGTCAGGTTTTTAGATAGACAAGAGATTAGAGACTCTTGTGATTAGAGGTAGCAAAACAACACCCTTGTAACGGAGAGATCTCCTTCATCATCAATACCAGACAAGCAGGACATAGGCTTTTACCTTAACCGGAGGGGCCACATTAAAATATACCTTCATCATCACACCCTTGTAACTCTGCGTCTCTTGATTCCGACCAACCCCTTCAAGCTGCCACATAATTACGTTTCTGCCCTGAACCTAAGTCTGTTCCCGGACATCTTCCATGACAAATCCATGAATATCTGTGATTACATCAAGGAGAGAGACATAGAGATTTGCAACGTACATACTAATGTGAATGTTGCATACCCCTTGACTAGACCTCTCTCACGAGCAAAACATGATCAACACCAGAATTCTATGGGTGTTAGATTCATTAAAATATAAGTTGCATTATTGACTGTAGTGCAAGTGGGTGACTATTGGAAATATGCCCTAGAGGCAATAATAAATGGCTATTATCATATTCCTTGTTCGTGATAAGTGTTTATTATTCATGCTAGAATTGTATTGACTGGAAACTTAAATACATGTGTGGATACATAAACAACATTGTGTCCCTAGTGAGCCTCTACTATACTAGCTTGTTGATCAAACATGGTTAAGGTTTCCTACTCATAGACATGAGTTGTCATCTGATAACGGGATCACATCATTGGGGAATGATGTGATGGACTAGACCCAACGGCAAGCTTAGCATCACATCATATCACTTAGTTATTTGCCAGAGCTTTCTTCATGTCAAGTATCTGTTCCTTAGACCATGAGATCATGTCACTCCCGGATACCCGAGGAATACCTTCCGTGCTATCAAAATCCACTTTGTAATTGGGTGATCCTCGAGATGCTCTACAGGTATCTCCGAAGGTGTCTGTTGAATAGCATGGATCAAGACTGGGATTTGTCACTCTGTGTGACAGAGAGATATCTCTCGACCCTCTCGATAATACAACATCACAAGATGCTTCATGTGACTAATGAGTTTAGTCATGGGATCTTGTATGATGGAAAGAGTAAATAGACTCGCTGGTGATGAGATTGAGTTAGGTATGGAGATACCAATGACTGAATCTCGGGAAAGTAACATATCGTCGGACAAAGGAATTGCACACTAAATTAACTTAATCCTTGACATTATGGTTCAACCCATAAAGGTCTTCATGGAATATGTAGGAGCCAATATGGGCATCCAGCTCCCACTGTTGGTTATTGATCAGAGAGGTATCTTTGTCATGTCTACATGATTTTTGAACCCATAGGGTGGCACATTTTCGTTCGATGATGCTAGAATAGTATTGGTATTTGCATTGGTGACTGAAGGTTGTTCAGAGTCCTAAATGAGATCCCGGATGTCACGAGGAGTTCCGGAATGGTTCACGGGTAAAGCATTATATATGGCAAGGTTCTGTTCGGGTTCCGAAAAGGTTCGAGGGACCATCGAGAGCATACCGGGGGGCACCAAAGGGCTTTGGAGGTCCACCGGAGGGACCAACCAGCCTCGGTGTAGGATCGAAAGTAGGTCCAAAGGGGGGCGATTAGACTACTCGACCAAATAAAAATCTACTTTTCCCAATTTTAAGTGTCCGCAGATTTTAGCTTTCATAGCAAGTCAAGTACACCCTACACATGCATGTCTACGAGTATAGCAGCAGAAAGTAATAACAAGCATGGGTAGTAAAGGAAGGGTAGAATGATCAAACGCAATTTGAAGACACGATGATTTTTTCCCATGGTTCCGATAGGTGGTGCTATCGTACGTCCATGTTTATGGAGTCTTCAACCCACGGAGGGTAACGGTCGTGAGAGTCCACGGAGGGTTCCATGAAGAAGAAACCTTGACTATACCATGATGGCCTACGTCCATGGAGGACTAGCCTAACTCGGGATAGATCTTCACGAAGTAGGCGATCTCCTTGCCCTTACAAACTTCTTGGTTCACTCCACAACATGAAGTATGAGGCTCCAAGCGACACCTAACCAATATAGGAGGCACCACCCTCCAAAAGGTAATAGGCTCGATAATGTCGGTGAACTCCTTGCTCTTGTGCTTCAAGATGATAGACTCTTCAACACACAATAACTATCTCACAAATGTGGCTATGGTGGAAGAGATTGATTGGGTCGAAAGCAACTTGGGGGGGCTAGAGATCAAGATTCATATGGTTGGAATGGAATGGCATGATCTCAACACATGAGTAGGTGGCTCTCCCTCAGAAAATCAGTTGGTATGAGTGGGGATCTATTTTGAGTGCTTCTCTTGGGAGTAGGTGGTGGTGGAGGGGTATATGTAGGCATCTCCAAAAATCCAACCGTTACACCTAATAAGTCACACTCAGTGACACCGATGTGTTAATCTCGGTGGTACTAAGTTGCCTCAAAGGTAGAAACTTTTGAATCTCGGTGAGACCGATACATAAAACTCGGTTGCACCGATAAGGTGACCAATGGTCAGATTGCCAGACTCGGTGATGCCGATTCAACAAACTCGATGGGACCGATTTTGTGAATTTGCATGATAGAAAGTTGGCAACCCAAACACGGTGGCACCGAAGCAGAATCGGTTGCACTAAAGGGTTAGGGTTTGGCTGAGTCTGTCTGAGGCTGAGAATCGATGGCACCGAGTGGAAAGTGTTTGTTGCACCGATTTTGGATATTTGGCTTTGGACAGACTTTTTGTGGAAGATCTTGTGGGTGTATGTGGTGACTACCGCTTGTGCACGTATGAGCATTTTGTTCACCAACAGTACCTTACCCCCTTTTGATAGTATTGTCTTTCCTATGGAGTCGAAGTGATTTCTCACAAAGTAAAATGTAGATACCTCTTGCTTGAATCTTTGCCAATCTATTTCCTTGCATCTTGGGGTATTCCACAATCCTTTTGCCAACCCATCATTGAACTTTTTCTGAAACATGCTTAGTGGAAACATTAGTTCAATGACATATATGTTGCTATTAATTACCAAAATCACCAAGGGAGCAAATGTGCTTTCACTCGGAGGGCCAAATCAACCCTTAGTGGGAACCCTAGTACTACATGGGCCAGGATGGCTGCACCCCACCTTGCCCATGCGGCAAAGGTGGGGGCATCCGCCCCCTGCCTTGAGGCGAGTATATGCCCCCTCGCCTAGAGGAGGGGTGCCGCCCCTGGCTTGGAGGGGGGAATCCGCCCCCCTTACCCCTATATAAAGAGGGGAGGCTCACATGGGGCAACGACGCAAAATACCCTATCTGCCTCTCTCGCTCGTTACTCCATCTCCTCGTCCGGTTTGGTTTGGTGAAGCCCTACTGGTACTTCACCACCACCATCACCACCGTGTGGTCATGTTGGTTGTTATCACATCTACTTATCCCCTTCCTTTGATGGATTAAGGAGGAGGAGGCATCATCGAGCCGCACGTGTGCTAAACTCGGAGGTTTCGTCTGTTTGGCACTAGATCGGTTGGATTGTGATTGGATCGCGAAGAGTACGACTACATGAACCATGTTTTATACGGTTCCACTTTCAGTCTAGAAGGGTACGTAGACACACTCCCTCTCGTCACTATGCATCTCCTAGAATAGATCTGGAGTGTTCATAGGATTTTTTTATTTTCATGCTTCGTTCCCTAACATCGTCATCCACTTTCGTTCGTGGTTCGGCGTGGTCGGGACAACAACGACAACTTTGCAGTTGGGTTCCCGGGAGACCCACATCCTTGGCACCCCAATTAACAACGTCTAGGCTGAAACCAAATTAGTGGATGCGACCAAGTGACCCGGAGATGGTGTTATCATAGATGGCATACGGCAACTCTCGACTTTCTTGAAGGCCACAATCATACAGAAGGAAATTATCTCTTAGTCTCGAGACCTACTAACATCACGAAGCCGAGTGCGAGGAGGCATGGAGAGCCGAGTGTGAAGAAGCACGAAGACCCGAGTGCGTGAATGCATGGAAATCCGAGTGCTAACGGTCACATCTTTACATCCACGACTAATGGTTGATCGGACGACTGGAAGTCGAGCAGGAGCTAGGTGTGATCCATTGCCACATCACTGAGAAGATCATCCGGGTGTTGATACGTATCAACCATCCTCATATTGCCCACACGTGTGGGCGTTAAGGGAGTCTTGCCACATGTCCCGTGTGGTGTGTAAGAGAAACAACCCGCATGCCCACGTGTGGGCAAAAGTGCTAACGCCCACACGTTCGGCCTCCTGCCTTGTGGCCCGCACGTCCGGCCTGCCACCTCGCGCCCCCCCGTGCCCCTCGTGTGACAGTTGTCATGGTTGCTGAACCGTGGAAACTGTTTGTTTAACTGGATTTTCCATATTTGGACAACTACGGTTGCCATGGTTGCTCAATTGCAGTCAAGATATCTGAACAACTGCATTGTCATGTAACACTATAAAGACATGTCAACTGCCAAGCATGCGGGCGTGTGGGCGCGCGACGGCAGTTCCACCCAGTTGCCATGTAACACTGGAAAGACATGGCAACTGATAGGTGTGTGGGCGCGCAACGACAATTTCACTTAGTTGCCATGTAACACTAGAAAGGCATGGAAACTAACGGGCGTGCGGGCGTGTAGGCGCGACGCCAATTCCACTACACGTCGGGTTGGCAGCCACGAGCTCTGCGTGCGTGAAACAGGCATGTGGGCAAACTGATAAATGCCCACACACCAGCCCCATCCTACGTTGCACAAAAAATCTGCCAAAAGTTGCCAAGATTCGTGTAAACACGCATGGACGAAGATCCACGCGTGTGGGCGAGTTGCAAAATGCCCACACGTGTGGGCGTTATCTTTCCCCTTTACTTTTGAGGAAGTCATTATCTCTGACCTACAAACATCACGAGGATTTTTGATGACTTTTTTGGAGGATGAAGAATCTAAAAAAGCACCAGGACCTGTTGGGGGAGGGGCAATCATGGGCCCCGCGCAACCAGGTGTCATGGCCAGGGGGCATGTCGACCTATCGTACGGAGACATCGGGCATCGTCTTACCTGCCCCCGAAGCTCTATAAATTCCAAATATACAGAAACCCTCCATACCAATTTATTTTTCTTAATTTCCCACCGCAGTAAGTTTATGTTCCACGAAGATCCAATCTCGAGAACTGTTTTGGCGGATCCAGCTTCATCAACCTTGTTGCGGCCATGCATGAGTAGTTGTTCTTGGACTATGAGCCCATAGTAGTAGCTAGATGACATCCTCTCTCTCCTTTTTGCTTTAATACAAAGTTCCTATGAGATGCTTCACATGATTGGGACCAATAGGATGTAATCGGTGTTGTGTGTGTTGGGATGTGATGAGTTGTCACTTTAGGATCATATTTTCATGAATATTTTTTAATATAGTTTGATGTCCTTGCTGCATAATTAATAGTTATATATGTCCTCTGATGTATGTGTTGTTCTTTGGCCAAGTTTGATGGTTAGATCTTAAGAGGGAGTTGTGGATGATAGTAGGGTCAATTCTGAGGTGTTCTATCCTAGTTACAGAAAGGGACCAGCCATGTATTGCATCGTCGCTACTAAAGATAAAATGATAATTTCTTTATCACACTTGAATGGTAGTTTTACCGTCTACATTATGGCATGATTCTTATTGCTATACTCTGTTTGTTATGAAATTGATACCTCGAGATGCATGTTGTATAGTAGTCTTTAGTTGGAGTATAGTTGTAAAAACCACTCCTCTCAACGTCGCCACACGTGCTTCCACGACCCATCGTAAGCATCGCTGCTGTGCGCACCGACGAGGTGCCGTCGTCGGGGTTTCCTGCAAGGTGCAACATGGGAGAGAACTACGACCGGTGATGCGAGCGAGGGAAGGGGGATCTACGAGTTGTTGCATCCGACTGAGCAGAATGCTGTAATTGACGAATCAAAAGTTGAAACCGATGAATAAAAAAGGTAGAAACAAGGGGCGACAAAGATGGCACAATAAAGATTTGCTAGAACCAACGGAGGTCAGTGCTACAACCGTGTAGCACGGATACTGAAACGGTGTAAACACAGGGCGGCGGAGCAGTAGAGGACAAGATTTTTGTTGAACGCTTCAACCGACGTGAACTGAGCTGGAACCAACAACTGGTTTATTGTATCGCTGGAGTTGTTTCTTCGGCGAAGGGTGAGGGTCCTGAATTGTTGCAACCAGCAATCACAAAAGCTTCAATCAGCAAGATTTTTTTTGTTACGATGTAGTCGTCGACGGGTGCTACGGCCAGCGACCGCCACCATCGAAGTTGCCGACGTCACCACAAGAGTTGCAACCGCATGTGCACGTTGTTGCATGTCTGGAGTTGGTGAGAAAAACAGGAGGCGGTTGATGGTGAGGGTGGTGGTGCTTCGAGGTTTCTTGCCTTGCTCGTCCATGGCGAGCGTCGGCGGCACCCGCCACTCCGGTTCCTTGTGTTTTTTGAGGACAAAAACGACTCGTATCCGACGGCTACAGGCACTTGGATCCAAAGCCCGCATGGTAATTTCCCAAAATTTAGACCGGTCGACCGGCGGCTAGTGTTGCCCTTAATTATGCTTTTTCTTTTTGCGAAAGTAGAGGAAATAGCGGGGATAGATGGACCATGGTATGCTCGTGCTAGTTTTATAAGAACACAAACGCTTTTCAAACAAACTCTTTAGCAAGGCGGCCAGGATCTTTAGAACGAATAGAATCCAAATGATTCCAGAAGAATCTACAATGTTTGTGTTCAGGCAACGAACTATGCTAACTAAACGTCAGCTTCACATGACTATAGATCTAAGACTATCGATCTAAGAACAAACTATTAAGAGCATGGTTAAAGCAACATTGCCCTTATTCACAGATCATAAAGCCAATGATAATCCAGTGAACCAATCAGTGAGCGGCCACGCCTGGCATGCAACCGAAAGCTCTGCCGACCAAGTCCAAGCAAGGGCATACGTACTTCTTCACAAAACGATACATGGTGCCGCCACGCCGTGTCCCTAGCGGCCCCGGCGATCGGCGACGCTGGCGCGGGTGAGCAGTAGATGTGTACAGACGTGACGCTGTCCTCACGAGCGGGTGCCTGATCCCAGCCTCCGGCGGACGGCTGTTGCCCTCCCGGAACTCCTTGGAGGCCAACATGTCCTCAAAGCTCACGTAGGCTGGATCCGTCTCGCGGCGATTGAAGTAGTCCTTTGTTTCGTCGATGCCACCTCGTCGTATACGGCTGAGCATGTCTTCGCAGGAGTGTGTCCGCAACGTGCCGCCGCTGGCCAGGCTCGAGGAGCCATCACTGCTGCTACCCTGGGGTCCCGAGAGGAGATCGCCGTGATTGTGCTCCTCGGTACGGTGGTCTAGTAGAGGCTGAGAGTGGGAGTGGGAAATAACCATGACCACGTCGAGATCGGGACGACACGGCGTAAGGTCAGGCTCTCGGCGGCGATCGGAAGTAGGATTCGGGAGGAGGGCGCGATTCAGGAAAGTCGTTGAGCAAGCTCCTATATACCCGTAAGTCCGTACCGAGTTACGTGCGAGAGGGTCTCTCACGTGGGCCTTCGCAGGTAACTCACGTGGGCTCCCACTGCACGCCCTTTTGCTCCGGCCCATTTGTGGGGCGGAAACCATTTTTTGTCTTTTTTTCGTTTTTTCTGTTTACTCACTTCGTAAAATCAAATTCCTGATTTCAAGAAAGTTTCTGATTCCAAAAAATATACACAGACTTTTAAAGTTCTCAAAATTTTAAAGATGTTGACAAATTGAAAAATATCATGAATTGTAAAAAACGTTCACTAAGAAATTGTTCCAATTTAAAAAAACACTAATTTGGAAAATAAATATTAATTAAGAAAAATGTTCATGATTTTCAAAAATAATGTTCAAGTATTTCCAAAAACTAATATTGTTTATACACTGATTAATATTTTTGTATTTGATGAATATTTTTTTGCATTTGATGAATATTTTATTATTTTATGAAGAAATTTTGAATTTTATGAACATTTTTGCTAAAATTCATGAGAAGTTTTAGAATCTTGTTGAATAATTTTGTGTCTAATGAAATTCTTTGAATTTTGATTAACAAATATCCAGGAGTTAAAAAATGAGATATGGAGAAAGGTTCATGAAATGAAAAAGGCGAAGAGCAAATAGAAAAAGAAAATGAAAAGAAAAGAAAAGGGAAAGGAAATAAAAGACGAACATGAAAGAAAAGCTGAAAACGAGAAGAGAAACGAAAATGAAGAAGCAAAAAAACTGAAAAGGAGAAAAAGAAAAGCTGGTGTGGGAACCTTCCCAATCCGAAAGATGGAGCCTACGCTATTTGTGCCGGCCCAAATTTACCTCGCAACCACCGGGGTAGTGTGTGTTGGTTCGACAAGCATCGACCTATGCGATAAACAGGGATTATGTCTAGCCAGCGATCTTATAGCGAGGGAGCAACTAGTTGGAGGGTTTGTCTAGAAAAACTACCCGGAAGATGCCCTCCATGGGGCACACTTTTACTAGTGCGTGATGTGGTACGCTCGAGCGCCGCAACATATCATGCATTGGACACCTTTTCTCATCGGGGTGATTTGTCGGTATTTTTTGCTTTCGGTTCCTTTTGCTGTTTCTTTAGGGTTTTTTGTTGCCTTTTTGTCTTTCTTTGATTTTACCTTTTTTAACGTTCGGCAATAGTGTGCGCTTTCACATGAAGCACATGCGTGATTTTCGAATTAAGCATACACTAGCACACAAAAGCCTAGCTATGTCATGGAGAAAACGTCCTTGCTGGCATAGGGCTCTAACGTCACCAATATGGCGTCATTGTTAAAAAATAGTGATTGCATTGGTGCACACGTCAACAGTATTTTGCATGCTGATGACACGCCATGTGGCCAACGCCAGCAGCACCTTACAACTGTCGTGCCTTGTTGGCCAACACCAACAAATTGATTTTTCTCTACAAACTACATAATTCAACATCACAAAAGTTACTAGATAGTTAAAGGACTACATAATTCAACATGAAAAAAAGTTACTATCTAGTTAAAGAACTACACAATTCAATAGACACTACTCATAAACTTAACAAGTTCAACTTTACAAAAGTTACTAGATAGTTAAAGAACTACATAATTCAACTTCACAAACTAAATAGTCCACTCTTGATCAAGGAATAACTTCAACTGATGAGTCTTGTTGTTGCTCTTCTCTTTATCTTTTCTAAAATAATCTATCTCCATCTCAAGGGAAATCCTCTCGGTCCTGAATTGTTTTCTCTCAATTTTCAGCTTACCCCTCTCCTCGATCAGCTGATCTCTCTCGTCGCTCATCCTATTAGTCTTGGAGAAGATAACATCATGCTCGTCCATCAGTTGTCACTTCTCCGCCTTCAGCGAGACTTTCACCTCCTGCAAGCTACTGATGGTATATTGATGCGGCTATAAGAGATCGAGGTTGAGCATGTCCACGTCATATACCTCCTCCCGGATGCCTCCGGAATTGGCCCTGATCTGATGCACTTTAATTTTTTTAGACAAATAAAATAGTGTTGTGTTAGGTTAAATGTATTTTGGAAGTATGTCCGTAATACTATAGTACTTTGAGGTGTTTGGTTCTAGTACCGATTGAACTATGAAAACAAATGGAAATTGAACTTTGCATTACAATAGATGCCTACGATATGACATTTGACAATTAAACTCATGACGTGGCATTCACCACACTAACCATTCACCCCATGTCAAGAACACTAAATATACTATTAAACTCAGATTTTAGACCATAGCAATTGGATTCTACACCACTAAATTTTTTACACGAAGCAATCCATCAAACTAACTTAATTGGAATCTACATCACTAAAATGTCTTACACAAAGCAATCCATGGAACTAACTTTGGAATCTACATCACTAAAAATGATGATTCAATACTACTTAAATTCTACACAAATACAAAAGATATACATGAATCACATGGATTCCTTGGTGTGCGCATGTGAAGGAGGTGCGAGTGGAGAGGAAGGAGATGTGTGATGGGATGGGTAGGAGAGGACCGAACCTTGCTACGACAGTGCAGTGACGGGCGGCGAGGTCTGGAGCAGGCGACGATGGATGGTTATGAGTGAGGAGTGTGGGGGTGAAATGAGGGTGACAACTAGGTGTTTTATTGAGGATGGGGTTAACTAAGGTGGGTGGATGCTGGCATAGGCCTAAAACGCAATTTCATGGCTAACTATAACCCAAATAAAAAAAGACTAAGATTAATAAAAGCCTACAAGACCCCTAAAAAGGGACTACGGGTAATAAAAAACTCAAAATAATTAAAAAACTCCAAATAATAAAAGACTCGAAATAATAAAATAGTACTTATAATAAAGACAAAAATATAATAAAATATGTTCATTATATTTTGACTAATATAATGATTAAATACTCAAAACAATTGATAAAATGAAAAAATTGTTTCTAGCATAGCATATGTTAGGACTCAAGCAATAGCTTGTTAACTATGGCATACATAGAAATATGACACCATCACTGTCTTCCAACGGGGGAGTACTAGTGTAAGTGCATCTAGTGATCCTTAGTGGTTTTGGTATATTGAAAACTTATAGATTAAAGGACTAATGTGTTTGTGAGTGTACACATGTCCTATAAGTCCCTGAGGAGTTTAGTTTAACTGACGGAAGTCGGCCCCTAAAAATATAAGTCTTCATTTGAAGACTTTGGCGCCCCTCTTGAAGATTTTGAAAATGAGGAAATTGGTGTGACCTTGAAGATATTGATACGAGGACTATGAAGTTTGAAGACTTTGTTTTCATAGTTTCATTTTTCTTTATTTGAGTCGAAACATCATACTATTAAAAGGGGGTCGAGGTAAAACTAAGGAAGATTTCCTAGTGCTGCTCATCTCAATACCTACACATACCCAATCCTTCGAGTGAAGCCTTTGAAAATATCTTGGAGTTCATTCAAATTCCTTAGTGATAGAGACGATGTTCTTTTGGTCTCTGAGGAAATTTGTCTGACTTAGAAGTTAGGATTTAGCCATGAGGATATTGATAGCCTTGAGGATTTTGAGAGTTCAAATTCTGACCATTGCACTGCTTAGCGCTAGCTATCCAAAGGATCTTATCCTGACAATGGTCATATCATTAGGAGCATTTATATCTTATCATGTTGGTTTGCACCTTGGCTATAAATAGCCGCTCCCCATAACCACTAGCTCCGAGAGAGATTAACAAGTGTCATTTAGAGCAACCCATCCTCCAACAACTTTGAAAGAATCATCAGTGAGGAAAAACCCAAAACCCAAACACCCAAAACCAAAAGTGATTGAGCATCACTGAAGAGATTCACCTGTGTGGAACCGACACCTTTTACCTTTGAAGACCCTGTATCTTCCAGACGGTTAGGATTCATGGTCTAGAGCATCCAAGAGGAAATGTGGATCGTCGGGTGACCGAGCTTGTCAAGGTTTGGAAGTCTACCTTGAAGACTTACCACAAGTGATTGGGCGGAGTCTGTGTGACTCTAGCTCAAGGAGAATACGGTAAGGACTATATGTCCTGGGACTATGTGTCATTTGCTTTAAAACCAATCCACTCCAACCAGATGTACGACTGTCACAACAGTTGGAACCGGTAGCTCAAATCATTCTCTTCACCGAGCAATTGGTTATTTTTTTCTCAACCCTTTGATTTCCGCATTTACTTGTTTATGAAATTGGTCATTATTGGTTGAAGACTTTGACTAAAGACTTTCTCAATTTCCTCAATCTTCAGTAACCTTGTCTTTCGTCTGCTTATCCTGATTACTCGCTACTTGTGCTCTGTGTATACTTCAATTCATCATGACAACTTTTCTATTGCCACGTTATGCTTGCACTTGAGCAATTACTCCGTTGCATGTATTTTGTCACCCTGATAAATCCCGTACTAGTAATTCCTGAGTGACGAACTTATAAGAATCGCCCAATTACCCGTCCCCCTCTTGTCGATATAACACATTTTGAAGTACAGCTAGGCCAACAGATTTATGATGTGTTAAAGAAAGTCAACTCTAGCACTAACCATATAAAGCTGCTGTACCAAATATGTCAACGCCACCACTACTTAAAAAATATAGTGCTGACATTGGCTGAAAATGCCGCGCCACAAATGAAAGTTGTGGCTAGGAATTTTTCCATTAGTGACATACATGGATCTATGTAAAAAAGCACAATAGCGCTTGTGCATGAAGGGCATGCTTCATCCCACTTCTTCTCGCGGAGAGCATAATTATACATTTAACATTAAGCACACTAAGGATACCCAATGCATTGCTTCGGGAACTTACCGATAAAAACTTGGCTTGATGACATAAGAAAAAAAAACATAAAATACATATGACTTATTATATTTGATTATGAATAGTTGTAACAATTTTTATTTAATCTAATTTGAATAATTGAATGGAAACCATTTTCCTATGGCTGAATGTTGTAATGGGTCTTATTTGTCATGCATGATTGCCTGTTAAGGTGGGCCTTATCCTACTCATAATTGTACGATGAGGTGACATGTTTGCATGTTGAGATAAATAAGTTTGTGAAAATGAATTCATATATATATAGGAAAATTCTATACTACTATCGGGTGTAGTTACCTCCTCCCTCGTTGGTCTACACGTGTCCCAGTAGGTACCAGCAATCCAATCGGGTGTGGGAGGAAGCCATCGTGGGCAGGATCAGTCGATTCGGAAGCTGCGTCAATTGACTGGTCGTGAAAATTGAATTTTTATAGATAAGGCAGCCCCTAGTTTTTTGGTGGGCAGGTACGTGCAACTGATTTGTTAATCATGGGTTAACCAGCGCTATAAAGAGGGCCTACGCATTTCATCTGAAACACCGAAATACAAGAGTCCACTAGCTTACAATTAAAGAGCAATATCTTTCTATCTGGCTGTATCTACGGAGATGATGGATCCGAACAGCCAAAATAAGTATATTCTCAATATGTGTATATGTACTAGTAGTCTATATATGATTTTTGATTTGATTTCTTCTTTTCTGACAGTCACTACAACCATACGATGGATGTAATTGGGAGGATCAGCCATTCGATGACCACCATTGAGACTAATTTCGTTGATTCGGAGACATATCGACGAACGGCGACATGGTGCTGCTTTTATGGCCATGCGGTGCATGGCTTGCGGCAATTCAGGCCACAACAAGATTATTAGTGGATGTGATTCTTAATAGAAGACTTGGCGTCTAGTTGGTAGCAGATAGTTTAGTTCAATTAATGAATTTTGTTTCACTCATTTTAAATTGATACTACTACAATTTGACATCATTTACGCATCAAGGATGTACAAACACATTCATGTGCTTTTGTTTGTACCAATCGAATGCATCATCTTTTTATTTTTAACTTCAATCCAATGTATCAGCTAGTTGTATATGACATACACCACTGTAAGAGATTTTTTTTCATACTCCTTGCATATATACTCCATACTCTTTTAAAAAAGACTATTCTACTCTACATACTTTTTTCATACTGCCGCTTTAGAAAATCAACTACGTATATACTACATACTCCCAACGAATATACTCCATAATCTAGTAATAAGCATATTCGATACTTCCTTCTAAAAAAGCTATTCTATTTTACATGCTCCCCATGTATTATATATGTTTTCTTTCATACTGTTGCTTCAAAAAAATTAACTACATATTGCTATATACCCCATACTAATAATAAGCATATATACCCAGCATACATATATACTCCATACTCCCATCTAGAAAAGACTAATGTACTGTACATACTCCGCACATACAATATATGGTTATAGTCGACCAAGTATATACTACATACTCTAGACGGATATATTTCATACTCTAGTAATAAGCATATATACGCCATATAGGCGTATATACTATCATGCAAAAAAAGGTACATATATTGTCACGCACAAGATGCGGTCCTATCTTTATTTTTGGCACGAGGGCCTCGACAGGGATAGAAGCGCATCTCGTTGTGTTGTAAGAATGGATATCATTACAAGTACATTTACAAAAGAGATGAGTATATGGAATTGGCTTACACTCGCCACAAGCTACAACCAGTTCACATCAATACAACAAGATACTCAAACATCATACACAAGAGCAGGGTCCGTTAACGGACTAAAACAAATGACAAAATGACATCCATCCTTGCTATCCCAGGCTGCCGCCTGGAACCCATCCTAGATTGATGAAGAAGAAGAACTCCAAATCAAACAAGCAACACGCTCATGTTCAAACATCGCATTACCTCTACCTGCAATTGTTGTTGTAGTAATCTGTGAGCCACGGGAATCCAGCAGTCTCATTTCCAAGAGCATCGAGACTATTAAAGCTTAATGGGTGAGGTATGGTTGAGTGGTGAGGTTGCAACAAGCGATTAGGTATTTATTTGAGTGGCTAACTTATGAGTACAGAAAGTAAAGTATGGTGATCTACACATAACGGACATGAACTAGTAATGATCACTAACTGATCCTGAACACCTACTTACGTCAAACATAACCCCACCGTGTTCTCTCTCGGATAGGGACTCACGAGAAGAGAGAGTCACGGTTACGCACACAGTTGGTGTATTTTATTAGAATTTACTTCAAGTTTGCTATGACCGGGTGTTAAACAAAGTATCCAAGTTTGCCACATAACCGCGGGCACGGCTTTCCAAAAGATTTAACCCTGCAGGGGTGCTCCAACTCATCCATCATAAATTAACCACACGCAGTGGGAATAACCTCGACCACGGATCTCGTGATCATCCTAGGCAATTCCAAAGGAAATCCGACACCTCGAGATAGCCCGAAGAAGATCAGAGTTCCTCACTCAAGACATTCGAGAAAGGTAAAACAAATCCAGCAAGGCCTCCCGACGTGTCGACGATCCCGATAGGAGCCTCGTACGGTGGCCTGATAGAAATCTCCCGAGTTGCCCCGGGTTAGCCCCGCACAGTGCTCTAGTTTGGATCAACACTCATGAGGAGCACTGGCCCGGGTTGTTGATTAATTAGCCGTGGGTGCCGGCGGGTCCCTATGCGATTTTATTAGTTATTAAGGAAATGTAGTACCAATGTTGGGCCTTGTCAGACAAGCTTTATCCTAAAACAAAAATCAAGGGGGTCCCCATAACAAACCCGAGCATGTTAGGAGCGCTCAATTATGGAACATAGCACCGGTTCACAAGTAACTAGGGCGGCAAGAGTGGAACAAAACACCGAGCAAAAGGCCAAGCCTTCCACCCTTTACCAAATGTATAAGTGCATTAAATTAAATAGCAATAATATTGTGATAACAAAAGAATGTCCATGTTGTCACATGGAAGCAAATTGCACTTGCAGCTAGAAACGCTATATGAAGGGCTGAGCAAGCGGTAACATAGCCAAACAACGGTTTGCCGGGAAGGTGGAGGGTTAGAGCTTTCATGGCAATGTTGGGAGGCTTGAAAAAACAAGTGGTAGGTAGCGAGACATAGCGAGAAAAGCAAGACAACTAGCATAACAATGATAGTAGTGGTATCCAGGGAAATGTGTCATCTTGCCTGAGATCCCGCATGGAAGAAGAACGAGTCCATGAAGAAGACGGGCCAACGTAGTCGAACGAATCCTCACACTCCAAACGCTTTCGGAACTCTACCGAGAAGAAGAAATCTGAAACAAACAATAAACACAAAATACACCACAACATATGCATGACATGATGCACAAACAAATATGATGCTTGTCTGGTTTAATATCCAAGCATGGCATGGCATGGCAAGCACAACAAACAACTGCTACATATTAAGTGAAGTTCAATAAGCAACGAGTTGCATATTGACGAAACTCCACGTTCGAATTATTTAGTTCACTCTCGTTAGGTACTCATCAATGTTAACTATTGTTAGGCATGGCAAGAGGTGAAGCATACGTAAACTACACTATCTAGGCATCTTAAATGAGGTCGGAAACAACTTATAGTATTTTCGAAACGACCTCATATGTTAATTATGTTAATTTTGAAACTGGTCCAGATCTGAACTAATCATATTTCATATTTTTTAAACAACAGAACAAAGTATACCATGTCATTCTACACGTCATTCTATTCGATTTACATATATGAAACATCTCAAACGGAGCTACGGCCTAAAAGATATGAGCAACACAAGATGGATATGCCTTGAATGCAAAATGCATTAAAATAACAACCACTACATTTCAAATCACGAATGCAGCAAGTTATTATGATTCTACATGAAATTCTAATCAAGTTTCATATATGTCTCGTCCAAAACGGAGCTACGGTTCAGCCACAATAGCCAACACAAGTTTTATAAGAAATCTATCCAAAATAGCAACATGGCATTTTGCACGCATGAAAACAACAAGCTACAAGATACTAAAATACACAAACTAAGCATGGGGCAGTAGCATATAACACACACTTCATTTCATCTTCACATATCATACTCAAAACATGCATAGATCACATGGTAGGAAGCTCACAAGACGGCCACTTGAAAACAGTTTTAGACTTGGTGAAAATAGCAGTTTTGACATGCAGTTTTTATCACGAAGGCATATTGACAGCAGTAAAACTATATGCTACATGTCATATTTTGGCATGAAACTTGACACCATACTAAAGGACATTATCTACTATAAAGAACTCCATTACACCAACCCCAAAGGAGTTCTAGATCACTAGCAAAACACATGGCAAGAAAACAACAAAATATTACAGATCCAGACTTAGAAATATTTTGGACCCTCAAAACAGCAGTATTTTTATAGCATGTTGTCGTCAAGAAAACTAACATCTACATGCATTTCTATGACAAACAAAATGTCCAGGGGCTAGTTCACATGTCAAAGGCCATTTCTCATGTTCAAAATTATTTCATATCATGCATGGATTAAATCCCACAAAATAACAAACGGGCATCATAGCAAAATAACGGACACAAAAAAATTCTTAAACGACAAAACTAAATACATGGATAAATTCTATGGATTTTTCTACCCCGAAAACATATATAATATGCATGTGTTCATGTAGAAAAAAATATGTCAGATTGTGCAAGTCATGACATAAATCTATTAGCAAGTTATTTATGCAAATAATGCCAACAACACTTCAAACATTTATATTATGCTAGAAAATGCAGTAAAATAAATATACACATTTTACATCCGAGAGATGTTCAATTCCGATGCACGGTTAAATAATTATGACAATGCAAATTAATGGGAATTAAGCAAAATGATGCAAACAGCGAGCTTAGGTATCCATATCGTGGATGAAAATGACATATTGTTAATCTATGCATTTTTCTAAACAATTTTCGTATATAAATTTTTTTATTTCGCCGCACGGTTAATTAAATATTTTACATTTTAAAAACATGTCTTTATATATGCAAATTACACTAGTTAATAGCAATTCGCGGGACAAATAAAAACATGCATTAGGCCAAATCTGATAAGCTACTGGGCCTAACAAGGGTGAGCGATGAATGGTAAAACAGCACACAGGCAGGGCATAGGGGTGCTGGGCTAGGATTCTCACAATGGGCTCGGAGGCTAGGTGGCGGCTGGGCCTTGGCGCGACCCATGGGCGCGGGAGGGCGAGGCCCACGGCAGGCGAGTCGCTCGCTCGTCGTCTCTCTGCTCACGCCCGAGCAGAGGACTCCAGCGGCGGGGCAAGCCGGCCATGGTGCTCCGACGACGGACGGCGAGGGCGGCGCAGCTAGAGGCGCGCGATGGCAGCGAGCCTGCGAGAGCGCGTCTGCTCCGTGGTCGTCGGACATTGTCTGGGTTGGCCGCACGACATGTCCGGTAGGTGGGGTTTTGGGCGAACTTCAGCCTCTAGATCATGATCCGAGGGCCTAAAATGGGCAGATGGTTGGGGCTCCGGGATCTGGAGGAGGAGGGCTAGCAGGTGGGATAATTGGAGGGGGTGGCTGCAAAAATGGCAAGGGGAAACGCTAGTGGAGTGAGAGACTCTCCATGGTCTTTATATAGGGGTTTGGTATACGGGTGGGTTGGACAACGTCCGTCCGATCGCGATCTGACGACCACGAACGGAGGGAGTGGCTAGATTGGGCTAATGGGCAGTGTAGTTGGGCCAGGTGGGGATGAGAGAAAGAATTGTGGACCGTGACAAGAGGTTTTTAAACACCGAAAACATCCGCTAAATAACCCGATACGGTGCCGCTACGCACGACCGTTGGGGTACATAACGACCTCCGATTGTGACGAAAATTGACACGCGATCTACCTACATTATAATAAGACTGCACGCCAGGTTTCGACCCAATCCGAGAATATTTCTAAAGTGCCTTAAAAACGTTTTTTTAGCGATGACACGGGCGAGGTGTGTGTGGTTGGTCTCGAAACGGTCGACGACAAGAACGGAGAGAACCGACAGCTATGAACGAATGCAAGTTTTCAAAAACGAGTGATGATGCCAAGCATATGATGCGAATGATGCAATGATGAATGCAGCAACCAAACGAAACATATACGAGAATGGAAATAAAAGGGAATCTTCTGGAATCTTCTGGAGCATCGGTCCCGGGCTGTTACAACTCTCCTCCACTACACGAGGATCTCGTCCCGAGATCTAGAATGAGAAGGGGAAGAGAAAGAGCAAGAGGTAAACTGAATTGCTTCTTTGACAAACGAGTGAAAACAATGAAACATGAAGGTTGGAAAGAGATGAAGACTGACATGGAAACTAGCAAGAATTCACAAGAAATTTCGGCAGCACTTCGATAGGATAGAGAGGAAAAATTGATATGAAGGAAAAGGAACATAGAACACAACACTCCGGTAAAATGAATAAGCAAGAAAGAACATGATCTTGATAAAACCCGATGACTGATTGAAGAGAGCAACATCACAAGGCCTCCGTAACAAGAGAATATAAACTAGATTGATGGAAGGAAAAGAACGGATAAGAAAATGACAACTTACATCACAAATGAATTCGAAAGCATAGGTTGAATGGAGTTGATGAAGAATCAACAATGAAAATAATAGCTTGCTATGGGCTTATGGAAAACATCTCAAAATTATGAGGTGACAACCTGCCACAACAAAAACAATTGATTGCTTGAGAGCAACAAGAAATGCCAAACTTCTTTCACCAAGAAGAGGAGGAGAAAACTTGCATCATTTATGAGTCCATGATAGAAACAATCCTTAGGAAATGCTTTAGGTGAAATCCAACCCAAGATAACTCCGAGAAACAAGATGGGTTTACTTATCTTATACTTGACAATTTACCTTCGAGACTTCTCATAATCAAGAATTAATAATACCATCTCAAAAGACAATGGAGAAGGAATTGAACTTAGAAATCCAAGATAAAGAACACTTGAGCACCTCCAACAAGAATCTTGAAGAACACTTGAAAATGAAAGAAATCTTGATGAACCACCATGAAGAACCTCCGGAAGAACTTTGAAACGAAAGGATTATGGAAAGAATTGAAGGATGCAAAAAGAACAAGATTGAGGCCTAGCTATGAATTAGATGAAGCTTAGCGACAAGATACTTGAGAAAAACTAGGAACTCCAGAAAAGAAAGATGACCACTTGGATAAGGAATTTGGTATCATGAACAACTCCGGAAGAGGGATTGAAATCACTTGGATGAAACAAGAATAAGAATTATGATATGGCTATCCTTCATCAAGTTAAACTGATGACAAAAAACGGATTTGGCATACCACTTATCCTTTTGGAAAAGATAGGAAAGATAGATAGAGCACGAACTTGAAGAGGTCTTGAATGATACACCGGAAAGAACTAGAAACTAAAGAGGACACATGAGAATGAAGAGATCAAGATTAGCCTAATAGAAACTGAACAAGCCAACGGAATAATTGAGATACAAACGAAGAGACAACAATTGAGAAGAATTTGAGAACGAAAGCTGAAAGCTGAGAACGAAGAAATCTTCTGAAACGATGGCCTTCGGAGGATTGAGAAACGAAAACAATTATGAAATGCACCGGATAGATATGGATGGAATTACTCATGATCAAAACAATTTGAGATGATAGCAACAACCTGAAACCATGAATCTACAAGAGAATGAGCAAAGATTTAAGAGAACCACTCCTTTGTTTTCAATGTTGAGAATGATGGCGAGAAACAACACCATGAATTACTGAGACACTCCGGAATAATGAATTAAGAAAGGTTGAGCCAATGATGAAAATATGAAGCGATCATGGAGAAGGAATAAGACTGATGAAAATCATTCTTATGTCATATTGAGAAGAACTTGAGGACATCTCCATAAAGATTAGAAGAGTCGGGTAGGATCCTGAGGAAAAACCTGTGGGTTATGGGCCCACTCAAAAGAAACCACCGTTGAACAATTTATTAGAAAGAAAGAATGCACCGGTACAGGCTGAAACTTGATGATATGAGACCCTGAAATAATTTGAAAGGATTATGAATGGAAATGAAAGTCTTTTTAGATAACTTCAGCACTCTGGATAGAACAGCGATAAGAATAAGCAAGAGAGGCTTGATGAGAATACAAACACGAGAGAGCAATTAGAGAATAAAAATGATATGATGGACACCGAGAATTTGAAGTGAATCCACTGGAGAAGAATAACAACAAGAACAAAGAAAATGAGGATAGATCTTGAAATTGGAACTCCTGAGAATATTCACAAAGAATCACCAGATACAATACAAACGAAATGATTGTTGAAGCATCACATGAATAGAGAAGGCACTTGGATGAGAATTTAATCTTTGAAGAAAAAGGGCGAGAGGGTGGGAAAAACAAAGAAAACTTGGAACAGATGAGACAACTACGGAACGAAATATGAGGATTGATCTTGTAAATATTGGGGATGATTGAATAACTTGAAGAGGAGCACACCGGTTGAAAATAATTGATATGACAACTCCGGTTGAGCAAAAGAATTAGCAATCCCACAGACATATCAGAACACTTAGGAAAGATATGAAATCACCACTTGACATCGAAGCAACTTGAATTACCATATTCAAAACAAAACAAAAGGATGAGGCTTACAAAACAAGCCAGAACAAATACATACCCACTATGCACTTGTTGAAATATAATCCTAGGTAACTACTTGAATTCGCACCTAAGAACTTCCGGAAACTTTCTGGTTATGCAATCCGACGTGGGGATACAAGGAGGAAATATCTCACACAACTAGCACACCTACACCTCAACTGTATCCATCCTTCAACACATAACCTGAGGCTTTCGCAAATCCATCTAACTCGAATCCTTGAAATCACAACGATACTAACCATGGTGGTACCCCGGACGCCTCCCCAGTACTGGGTGACTCCGACCTTAACTCACCACAACAAGTATTGAAGCAATTCCGAACACCCTCCGTCCTGAGATACTAAAGATGAATGATAACGATGTGCCAAGAATTCCCTGGAGCTCAACTCCTCGGAAGAAATCAAGTCAGACAGGAGGCACCAAGACAGAACTCTGTCACATCGGCATCATATAGTTTCCAAAATACCAGCGTGATCCTAAAAAAATTTGAGCGAGAAGAGGAGTAGAATCAAAATTCCTAAGTCGAATACCTCACCAGAGTATAGAAGAGGAGTAAAAAGAATCCTACTCTCTGATATAACTAGACTCAAAAAAGTTTTTCTCTATACTCCACTTGGCCAAGTTCGATCAATCAAGGGGGCTCCTAGGTCGGTACAGGCTCTGATACCAACTTTTCACGCCCAAGATGTGGTCCTATCCTTATTTTTGGCACGAGGGCCTCAACAGGGATAGAAGCACATCTCTTCGTGTTGCAAGAATGGATATCATTACAAGTACATTTACAAAAGAGATGAGTATATGGAATTGGCTTACACTCGCCACAAGCTACAACCAGTTCACATCAATACAACAACATACTCAAACATCATACAGAAGAGCAGGGTCCATCTACGGACGAAAACAAATGACAAAATGACATCCATCCTTGCTATCCCAGGCTGCCGCCTGGAACCCATCCTAGATTGATGACGAAGAAGAACTCAAATCAAACAAGCAACACGCTCACGTTCAAACATCGCATTACCTGTACCTACAACTGTTGTTATAGTAATCTGTGAGCCACGGGGACTCAGCAGTCTCAGTTCCAAGGGTATCAAGACTATTAAAGCTTAATGGGTGAGGTATGGTTAAGTGGTGAGGCTGCAGCATGTGACTAGGCATTTATTTGAGTGGCTAACTTACGAGTACCGAAAGTAAAGTATGGTGATCTATGAACAACGGACGTGAACTAGTAATGATCAATAACTGATCCTGAACACCTACTTACGACAATCATAACCCCACCATGTTCTTTCTCGGATAGGGACTCACAAGAAGAGACAGGCACGGTTACGCACACAGTTGGTGTATTTTGTTAGAGTTTACTTCAAGTTTGCTATGACCGGGTGTTAAACAAAGTTTCCAAGTTTGCCACATAACCGCGGGCATGGCTTTCCGAAAGATTTAACCCTACAGGGGTGCTCCAACTCATCCATCATAAATTAACCACACACAATGGGAATAACCTCGACCACGGATCTCGTGATCATCCTAGGCAATTCCAAAGGAAATCCGACACCTCGAGATAGCCCGAAGAAGATCAGAGTACCTCACTCAAGACATTCGAGAAAGGTAAAACAAATCTAGCAAGGCCTCCTGACATGTCAACGATCCCGATAGGAGCCGCGTATCTCGTTCTTTGTCACGGCGGATAAGCTAGTGTACGGTGGCCTGAGAGAAATCTCCCGAGTTTCCCCGGGTTGGCCCCGCACAGTGCTCTAGTTTGGACCAACACTCATGAGGAGCACTGGCCCGAGTTGTATTAATTATCCGCGGGTGCCGGCGGGTCCCTATGCAATTTTATTAGTTATTAGGCAAATGTAGTACCAATGTTGGGCCTTGTCAGACAAGCTTTGTCCTAAAACGAAAATCAAGGGGGTCCCCATAACAACCCCGAGCATGTTAGGAGCGCTCAATTATGGAACATAACACCGGTTCACAAGTAACTAGGGCGGCAAGAGTGGAACAAAATACCGAGCAAAAGGCCAAGCCTTCCACCCTTTACCAAATATAAGTGCATTAAATTAAATAGCAATAATATTATGATAACAAAAGAATGTCCATGTTGTCACATGGAAGCAAATTTTGCCTGCTGCTAGAAACACTATAAGAAGGGCTGAGCAAGCGGTAACATAGCCAGACAACGGTTTGCTAGGAAGGTGGAGGGTTAGAGCTTTCATGGCAATGTTGGGAGGCTTGAAAAACAAGTGGTAGGTAGCGAGACATAGCGATAAAAGCGAGACAACTAGCATAGCAATGATAGTAGTGGTATCCAGGGAAATGTGTCATCTTTCTTGAGATCCCGCATGGAAGAAGAACGAGTCCATGAAGAAGACGGGCCAACGTAGTCGAACGAATCCTCACACTCCAAATGCTTTTGGAAGTCTATCGAGAAGAAGCAATCCGAAAAAAACAATCAACACAAAATACACCACAACATATGCATGACATGATGCGCAAACAAATGTGATGCATATCCGATTTAATATGCAACGCATGACATGGCATGGCAAGCACATCAAACAACCACTACATATTAAGTGAAGTTCAATAAGCAACGAGTTGCATATTGACGAAACTCCGCATTCGAATTATTTAGTTCACTCTCGTTAGGTACTCATCAATGTTAACTGTTGTTAGGCATGGCAAGAGGTGAAGCATAAGTAAACTACACTATCTAGGCATCTTAAATGAGGTCGGAAACAATTTATAGTATTTCTGAAACGACCTCATATGTTAATTTTGAAATTGGTCCAGATATGAAGTAATCATATTTTATATTTGTTAAATAACAGAATAAAGTATACCATGCCATTCTACATGTCATTCTATTCGATTTACATATATGGAACATCTCAAACGGAGCTATGGCCTAAAAGATATGAGAAACACAAGATGGATATGCCTTGAATGCAAAATGCATGAAAATGACAATCACAACATTTAAAATCATGAATCCAGCAAGTTATTATGATTTTACATGAAATTCTAATCAAGTTTCATATATGACTCGTCCAAAACGGAGCTACGGTTCAGCCACAACAACTAACACAAGTTTTATAAGAAATCTGTCGAAAACAGCAACATGACATTTTGCATGCATGAAAACAACAAGCTACAAGATACTAAAATACACAAACTAAGCATCGGGCAGTAGCATATAACACACACTTCATTTCATCTTCACATATCATACTCAAAACATGCATGGATTACATGGTAGGAAGCTCACAAGACGACCACTTGAAAACAGTTTCAGACTTAGTGAAAATAGCAGTTTCGATAGTGCAGTTTTTATCATGAAGACTTAGTGAATATTCTATGGATTTTTTACCCCGAAAACATATATAATATGCATTTGTTCATGTAGGAAAAAATATGTCATAATTAATTGTGCAAATCATGACATAAATCTATTAGCAATTTATTTATGCAAATAATGCCAACAACACTTCAAACATTTATATTATGCTAGAAAATGCAGTAAAAGAAATATACACATTTTACATCTAAGAGATGTTTAATTCCGATGCACGGTTAAGTAATTATGAGAGTGCAAATTAATGGCAATTATGCAAAATGATGCAAACAGCGAGCTTATGTATCCTTCTCATGGATGAAAATGACATATTGTTAATCTATGCATTTTTCTAAAGAATTTCCGTATATAAATTTTTTTATTTCACCGCACGGTTAATTAAATATTGACATTTTAAAAACAGGCCTTTATTTTGTAATATGCAAATTACACTAGTTAATAGCAATTCGCAGGACAAATAAAAACATGCATTCGGCCGAATCTGATAAGCTACTAGGCCTAACAAGGGTGAGCAATGAATGGTAAAACAGCACACAGGCGAGGCATAGGGGTGCTGGGCTGGGATTCTCACAATGGGCTCAGAGGCTAGGTAGCGGCTGGGCCTTGGCACGACCCATGGGCGCGGGAGGGCGAGGCCCATGGCAGGCGAGTCGCTCGCTCGTCTTCTCTCTGCTCACGCCCGAGCAGAGCACTCCAGTGGCGGGACAAGTCGGCCATGGTGCGGCAGGGCGAGGGCCGAGGCCGGGAACGGGCGGAACGGAGGCGGGGCGATCGGATCCGGTGATCCCCGACCGGATCTGGCGGTTGGAGGCGGCCGGCGGCGGCGGTCGGAGCTCCGGTGGCGGGGTTGGTCTGCCATGGCTTTGCCCTACAAGGGAGAGAGAGAATTCCAGTCGAAGGTTAGAGAGAGGGGGAGAGGAGGAAGTAGGAGAGGAAAGGGAGGAGGTCCGGCCGGGGTCCGATGGAAGGAGCTCATCGACGGTGGCAGCTCGTCGGGGCTCCGGCGACGGCCGGCGGGGGCAGCGCAGCTAGAGGCGCGCGATGGCTGTGAGCCTGTGGGAGCGCGGCTGCTTCGTGGTCACCTGACATTGTCTGGGTTGGCCGCAGGACATGTCCGGTAGGTGGGGGTTTGGGTGAAATTCAGCCTCTAGAGCATGATCCGAGGGCCTAAAATGGGCAGATGTTTGGGGCTCCGGGATCTGGAGGAGGAGGGCTAGCAGGTGGGATAATTGGAGGGGGTGGCTGCAAAAATGGCAAGGGGAAACGCTAGTGGAGTGAGAGACTCTCCATGGGCTTTATATAGGGGTTTGGTATACGGGTGGGTTGGAGAACGTCCGTCCGATCGCGATCTGACGACCACGAACGGAGGGAGTGGCTAGATTGGGCTAATGGGCTTTGTAGTCGGGCCAGGTGGGGATGAGAGAAAGAATTGTGGCCCGTGATAAGAGGTTTTTAAACACCGAAAACATCTTCTAAATAACCCGATACGGTGCCGCTACGCACGACCGTTGGGGTACCTAACGACCTCCGATTGTGACGAAAATTGACACACGGTCTACCTACATTATAATAAGACTGCACGCCAGGTTTCGACCCAATCCGAGAATATTTTTAGAGTGCCTTAAAAACGTTTTATTAGCGATGACGCGGGCGAGGGTGTGTGTGGTTGGTCTCGAAACGGTCGACGACACGAACGGATAGAACCGGCAGCTACGGACGGATGCAAGTTTTCGAAAACAAGTGATGATGCCAAGCATACGATGCGAATGATGCAATGATGAATGCAGCAACCAAACGAAACATATACGAGAATGGAAATAAAAAGGAATCTTCTGGAGCATCGGTCCCGGGCTGTTACAACTCTCCTCCACTACACGAGGATCTCGTCCCGAGATCTAGAATGAGAAGGGGAAGAGAAAGAGCAAGAGGTAAACTTAGTTGCTTCTTTGACAAAAGAGTGAAAACAATGAAACATGAAGGTTGGAAATAGATGAAGAATGACATGGGAACAAGCAAGAATTCACAAGAAATTTCGGGAGCACTTCGATAGGATAGAGAGGAAAAATTGATATGAAGGAAAAGGAACATAGAACACAACACTCCGATAAAATGAATAAGCAAGAAAGAACATGATCTTGATAAAACCCGATGACTGATTGAAGATAGCAACATCACAAGGCCTCCGTAACAAGAGAATATAAACTGGATTGATGGAAGGAAAATAACGGATAAGAAAATGACAACTTTCAGCACAAATGAATTCGAAAGCATAGGTTGAATGGAGTTGATGAAGAATCAACAATGAAAAGAATAGCTTGCTATGGGCTTATGGAAAACATCTCAAAATTATGAGGTGACAACCTGCCACAACAAAAACAATTGATTGCTTGAGAGCAACAAGAAATGCCAAACTTCTTTCACCAAGAAGAGGAGGAGAAAACTTGCATCATTTATGAGTCCATGATAGAAACAATCCTTAGGAAATGCTTTAGGTGAAATACAACCCAAGATAACTCCGAGAAACAAGATGGGTTTACTTATCTTATACTTGACAATTTACCTTCGAGACTTCTCATAATCAAGAATTAATAATACCATCTCAAAAGACAATGGAGAAGGAATTGAACTTAGAAATCCAAGATAAAGAACACTTGAGCACCTCCAACAAGAATCTTGAAAAACACTTGAAAATGAAAGAAATCTTGATGAACCACCATGAAGAACCTCTGGAAGAACTCTGAAATGAAAGGATTATAGAAAGAATTGAACGATGCAAAAGGAATAAGATTGAGGCCTAGCTATGAATTAGATGAAGCTTAGCGACAAGATACTTGAGAAAAACTAGGAACTCCGGAAAAGAAAGATGACCACTTGGATAAGGAATTTGATATCATGAACAACTCCGGAAGAGGGATTGAAATCACTTGGATGAAACAAGAATAAGAATTATGATATGGCTATCGTTCATCAAGTTAAATTGATGACAAAAAACGGATTTGGCATACCACTTATCCTTTTGGAAAAGATAGGAAAGATAGATAGAGCACGAACTTGAAGAGGTCTTGAATGATACACCGGAAAGAACTAGAAACTAAAGAGGACACATGAGAATGAAGAGATCAAGATTAGCCTAATAGAAATTGAACAAGGCACCGGAATAATTGAGATACAAACGAAGAGACAACAATTGAGAAGAATTTGAGAACGAAAGCTGAAAGCTGAGAACGAAGAAATCTTCTGAAACGATGGCCTTCAGAGGATCAAGAAACGAAAACAATTACGAAATGCACTGGATGGATATGGATGGAATTATTCATGATCAAAACAATTTGAGATGATAGCAACAGCCTAAAACCATGAATCTACAAGAGAATGAGCAAAGATTTAAGAGAACCACTCCTTTGGTCTTCAATGTTGAGAATGATGGCGAGAAACAACACCATGAATTACTGAGACACTCCAGAATAATGAATTAAGAAAGGTTGAGCCAATGATGAAAATATGAAGCGATCATGGAGAATGAATAAGACTGATGAAAATCATTCTTACATCATATTGAGAAGAACTTGAGGACATCTCCAGAAAGATTAGAAGAGTCAGGTAGGATCCTGGGGAAAAACCTATGGGTTATGGGCCCACTCAAAAGAAACCACCGTTGAACAATTTATTAGAAAGAAAGATTGCACCGATACAGGCTGAAACTTGATGATATGAGACCCTGAAATAATTTGAAAGGATTATGAAAGGAAATGAAAGTCTTCTGAGATAACTTCAACACTCCTGAGAATTCAAACACGAGAGAGTAATTAGAGAATAAAAATGATATGATGAACACCGAGAATTTGAAGTGAATCCACTGGACAAGAATAACAACAAGAACAAAGAAAATGAGGATAGATCTTGAAATTGGAACTCCTGAGAATATTCACAAAGAATCACCAGATACACTACAAACGAAATGATTGTTGAAGCATCACATGAATAGAGAAGGCACTTAGATGAGAATTTAATCATTGAAGAAAAGGGCGGGAGGGTGGGAAAAACAAAGAAAACTTGGAGCAGATGAGACAACTCCGGAACAAAATATGAGGATTGATCTTGAAAATATTGGGGATGATTGAATAACTTTAAGAGGAGCGCACCGGTTGAAAATAATTGATATGACAACTCCGGTTGAGCAAAAGAATTAGCAATCCCACAGATATATCAGAACACTTAGGAAAGATATGAAATCACCACTTAACATCGAAGCAACTTGAATTACCATATTCAAAACAAAACAAAAGGATGAGGCTTACGAAACAAGCCAAAACAAATACATACCCACTATGCACTTGTTGGAAAGATAATCCTAGGTAACTACTTGAATTACCACCTAAGAACTTCCGAAAACTTTTTGGTTATGCAATCTGGTGTGGGGATACAAGGAGGAAATATCTCGCACAACTAGCAAACCTAAACACCAACTGTATCCATCCTTCAACACATAACCACAGGCTTTCGCAAATCCATCTAACTCAAATCCTTGAAAGCACAATGATACTATCCGTGGTAGTACCCCGGACGCCTCCCCGGTACTGGGTGACTCCGACCTTATCTCACCAGAACAAGTATTGAAGCAATTCCGAACACCCTCCGTCCTGAGATACTAAGGAAGATGAATGATAACGATGTGCCAAGAATTCCCTGGAGCTCAACTCCCCACGGCAGGCGAGTCGCTCGCTCGTCATCTCTCTGCTCACGCCTGAGCAGAGGACTCCAGCGACTGGGCAAGCCGGCCATGGTGCGGCGGGGCGAGGGTCGAGGCCGGTGACGGGTGGAACCGAGGCGGGGCGATCGGATCCGGTGATCCCTGACCGGATCTGGCGGTTGGAGGCGGCCGATGGCGGCGGTCAGAGCTCCAGCGGCGTGGTTGGTCTGCCATGGCTTCGTCCTGCAAGGGAGAGAGAGAAGACGAGTCGGAGGTTAGAGAGAGGGGGAGAGGAGGAAGAAGGAGAGGAAAGGGAGGAGGTCCGGTCGGGGTCCGGTGGAAGGAGCTCGCCGGCGGCGCAGGCTCGTCAGGGCTCCGGCGATAGCTGGCAAGGGTGGCGCGGCTAGAGGCACGTCATGGCTGCGAGCCTATGGGAGCGGGGCTGCTCCGTGGTCGCTAGACATTGTCGGGTTGGCCGCCGGACATGTCCGGTAGGTGGGGTTTTGGGCAAAATTCAGCCTCTAGATGGCGATCCGAGGGCCTAAAACGGGCAAATGGTTGGGGCTGCGGGATTTGGAGGAGCAGGGCTAGCAGGTGGGATAATTGGAGCGGGTGGCTGCAAAAATGGCAAGGGGGAAACCCTAGTGGAGTGAGAGACTCTCCATGGGCTTTATATAGGGGTTTGGTATATGGGTGGGATGGACAACGTGGCTAGATTGGGCTAATGGGCTGTCTGTTGGAAATATGCCCTAGAGGCAATAATAAATTAGTTATTATCATATTCCTTGTTCATGATAATCGTTTATTATCCATGCTATAAATTGTATTGATCGGAGACTTAGATGCATGTGTGGATACATAGACAAAACCATGTCCCTAGTATGCCTCTAATGGACTAGCTCGTTGATCAAAGATGGTTAAGGTTTCCTAGCCATGGTATTGAGATGTCATTTGATAATGGGATCACATCATTAGGAGAATGATGTGATGGACAAGATCCAAACTACAAATGTAGCATATGATCGTGTCAGTTTATTGCTACTGTTTTCTGCATGTCAAGTATATGTTCCTATGACCATGAGATCATGCAACTCACGGACATCGGAGGAGTGCCTTGTGTGTATTAAACGTCGCAACGTAACTGGGTGACTATAAAGGTGCTCTACAGTTATCTCCGAGGGTGTCTGTTGAGTTGGCATGGATCAAGACTGGGATTTGTTACTCCGTGTGACGGAGAGGTATCTCAGGGCCCACTCGGTAATGCAACATCACAATAAGCCTTAAAAGAAATGTGACTAAGTGTTAGTCACGGGATCTTGTATTACGGAACGAGTAAAGAGACTTGCCGGTAACGAGGTTGAACTAGGTATGGAGATACCGACGATCGAATCTCGGGCAAGTAACATACCGAAGAACAAAGGGAACATCATACGGGATTAACTGAATCCTTGACATAGAGGTTCGACCGATAAAGATCTTCGTAGAATATGTAGGAACCAATGTGGACATCCAGGTCCCGCCATTGGTTATTGACCGTAGAGGTGTCTCGGTCATGTCTACATAGTTCTCGAACCCGCAGGGTCTGCACACTTAAGGTTTGGTGACGTTTCGGTAGTATAGAGTTATGTATGGTGGTGACCGAAGGTTGTTCGGAGTCCCGGATGAGATCCCGGAAGTCACGAGGAGCTCCTAAATGGTCCGGAGGTAAAGATTGATATATAGGAAGGTGGTGTTTGGACTCTGGAAAGTTTCGGGCATTTTCGGTTGTGTACCGGGAGTGACGAATGGGTCCCGGGGGCCCACCAGTGGGGCCAACCCACCCCATGGGCCTATGTGGCAACCCACCAGCCCATAGTGGGCCAGTTGGGTCGGCCAAGGAGGCCTATGCGTAGGAGGAAAGAGAGGCAAACCGAATTGGGGTGGAAACCTCCCCAAACTCCACCTCTCTTGTGGAAGGAGGAGTCCTACTAGGAGGAGGACTCCTCCCCACTAGGTTCGGCCGAACCAAAGGAGAGCCCTCCTTTTGGGCGTAGCCTCCTCTCCCCTCCTCCTATATATGAGTGGTTTTAGGGTTTTTTGGACAAGGATTTTCAGCCACGTCTAAACCATACTTCTAGATCAAGTTCCTCTAGACTAGACTAGTTCAGCAAAGCCCTACCGGAATTGCTCCACCACCATCACCGGAGCGTCGTCATGCTGCCGGTGAACTCTTCTCCCTCTCCACTTCCTATTGCTTGATCAAGATGGTGGAGATCATCATCAAGTTGCACGTGTGCTGAACACGGAGGTGCTGTCCGTTCGGCGCTAGATCGGAAGGATCGTGAACAAGATCGCGAGACCGTTCGTGATGTGTTCACGGGACGGATCGTGATGAGATCACGGGACGGATCATGATGAGTTCGCGGGACGGATCATGATTGGATCGCGGGACGGATCGTGATGTGATCGCGGGACGCTTGGTGATTTGGATCGCGAAGATGTTCGACTACACCAACCGCATTTCTTAACGCTTCCCACTTAGCGATCTACAAGGGTATGTATATCCACTCTCCCTCTCGTAGATGCTCATCACCATGGATAGATCTTGCGTGTGCGTAGGAATTTTTTTGTTTCCCATGCAACGTTCCCCAACACTGTGTAATTGGGCCAGGTGGGGATGAGAGAAAGAATTGTGGCCCGTGACACGAGGTTTTTAACCACCGAAAACATCCGGTAAATAACCTGATACGGTGCCGCTACGCACAACCGTTGGGGTACCTAACGACCTCCGATTGTGACGAAAATTGAGAGGCGGTCTACCTACATTATAATAAGACTGCACGCCAGGTTTCGACCCAATCCGAGAATATTTTTAGCGTGCCTTAAAAACATTTTTTTAACGATGACGCGGACGCGGGCGTGTGTGGTTGGTCTCGAAACGGTCGACGACACGAATGGAGAGAACCAGCAGCTATGAATGAATGCAAGTTTTCAAAAATGGGTGATAATGCCAAGCAGATGATGCAATGATGCAATGATGAATGCAGCAACCAAACGAAACACACACGAGAATGGAAATAAAAGGGAATCTTCTGGAATCTTCTTTAGCGTCGGTCCCGACCTGTTACATATATACTCCTTACTCCTTTCTAAAAAACACTATTATACTCTATATACTCCGCGTATATCATATCTTTTTTTCCATACTGCCTAGAAAATCAACTAAGCATATGTATTCCATACTTCAGGCGTAAATACTCCATACTCTTGTAACAAAAAGTTACAGATGAGCACGTCAGCCGGTGCACACAGTTAGCCGGCCAATAAATTAGCAAGTTGTTGGGTCTAAACATTATCTAGTCTATTAATCAACTACTTAAAGTGCTAGTTTGTTGCAGCTTATCAGGTGTTGTCACATCCACTAACCCGCTTCAATTAGTTGCTCGGAGGGTGGGTAGGACACATGGAGGACAAATGCTTAGGGGGTAATTACACCCAGTGATAGTAAAAATTTGTCATATATATATAGTAGAGAAATGGGCTAGCCATAACTTTTGTTGGTGGCGCGTCGTTTTCGACCGACGCCAACACTACATTTTTTAAATATCGCTGGCGTCGGCCATTTTGGTACAACATCTCTAGCGACTTAGTGTTGGCGCAGGACGTACGTGGAACGCCACTTGTATGTGACCTCCAAGATTGTGTGCAGGCGGAACTTACTGTTGTCGTACTAGGTCGGTAGTACGTCAGCAGTATTTCCTATATCTATGGCGTTGACTTTTTTCAGACGCCAACATTTTATTTTGTGGATCCATTTTTAGGTCAACATTGGGACCCACGTAACACCGGCATAGCATAGGACGACATGCCAGGAATATACTTATTAGTGCTGGCGTGTTGTTTCTTGAAACGCCGGTAATAAAATCACAACACTACTACCACGTGATAACCCTTGTGTAACCTTCTTCTTCCTCTTGCTCTTCCACTTCCTCCTCTCTCTTCCCTCTCCTCATTTGGAGAAACTCAATTATTTTATTATGAATCTTAATTAGGTAGTTAGATCTAGCTAGGCGATGCGTTAGTTACGTTTGCTAGCCTCCTCCACACACCCACTCTCTAAGCTAACTATATCTAGATCTCTCCTTCGTCCACTTGCATTAAATTTTCCTTCACCCTCCATTAATGGCACCTACCAACCTATGTACGGTCGACCAGATTCTCTCGGGATCGATGGAGGACTAGCTCGACTCGTGTCTCTTCTACTTGAGGTAATTAACACAAAACACTTCCTCGCCATTTAATTATGCATGTTACATATGTGTGTGATTGCTAAATGGAGCGACAAATATGGAAGCGGAGAACCTTTTAATGATGAATTAGCAGGGCCGCCAGAAGGAGGAAACAATAATGAACATGCGCCTGCAGGAGGAAATGATGAAGCGCCACCCGAACATGAGGAGGACCATGTCACCCATGATATGTTGTTGGCTGAAATGATGTAGGATCCCCATGTTAAAGAAGTGCTTCGGTAGAAGACGAAAATGAGAGAGTTTTTATTAAGTAGGCTCTCAAGTTGGCGCAATTGGAGGTACACATGAATGCTCCCTTGTATGGAGGTTTTGATCCTGAGCACACCCGCTTGCACGTCACTCTCAAACTTCTAGACATCAAGGCAAGATTCAAGAGCACAAACGCAAGTCTGGACGCTACATTGGAATATCCACATACAATTTTGCCCAAGGGTAATTTGTTGCCTAAGAGTGTTGATGAGGCAAAAAAGATCATGTGCCCTCTTGATTTTCCGCATGTAAGATATCATGCATGCATAAATGATTGCATCTTATATCGTAACGAGCATGAGCACAAAGCAGAGTGACCAACTTGCAAGGAACCCCGATACAAGCCTAGAAAAAAGGATCCTAGAAAGGTTGTATAATACCTTCCATTGATTCCACACCTGCAACGTTTTTTTGCTGACACAAAGGAAGCAAAGAACATGACTTGGAACAAGACAAGGAAATCCAAAAATGATGGCATTCTCAGACATATTGTGGATGGTTGTCAGTGGAATGCACTCCAATGCATTGAACCAGAATTTGCAGCAGAACCAAGAAATCCAGGTTGGGTGTCGGTAGCGACGGACTAAATTCATTTGGCAAGCATAGTAGCACACATGGCACATGGCTCGTGTTTGTTTGGATGTACAACCTCCCACCTTGGCTCTGCATGAAACAAAAGTACATACACAAGGTAATGCTCATTCAAGGACCGCTCCAACCAGGGAATAATATCAACACATATCTTGAGCTATTATAGGAGGAGTTAGACATATTATGGAAGGATGAAGGGGTCAAAATGTGGGACGCCAGCACTGGAAACTATTTTCCAATGAAAGCAGCATTGCTCATGACCGTCCATGACTATCTAGGTTACGGATATATTTCCGGACAAGCATGTCATGGACATTGCGGATGTGTTAAATGTATTGATGACACATCTTTTCTCCAACTATCAAAAAAGGGCAGTTGCAAAATAGTGTTCATGGGCCATCAAAGGTGGCTTGATAAAATGATGAGTGGACAAGTCGTGGCGACCTATTCTACAACACGGATGAATAAATCCATGAGATGTTAAAGAATTTGACATATTGCTCGAAGCCAGAAAAGAAGAAAAGTAAGGCTAAGAAAATGTTGCTAAAAGTATGGAAATCAAAGTTTGTTTTCTGGGGCTTGAAGTATTGGGAACAACTCACTTTGTCGCATTCTCTTGATATGATGCATATCACAAAAAATATATGTGAGAGTTTCCTTGGCACACTGTTTGACATGCCAGAATAAAGTAAAGATGGTACGATGGCAAGACAAGACTTGAAAGATAGAGGTATTAGGGAAGAGCTCCAACCTGCATTCCTTAAAGGAACCAAGAAGATGTCCAAGGGCAAAAACATCGCCATATCTGACAAGACAACAAAGGGCAAAACTGTGACAAAACAACATAGAAGATTATTGCCCTCCATCTTGCTTCACGCTTGACGAGGATAAGCTTCATCAACTTTTAAATTGCCTTGATGGCATCAAAATTCCTTCTGGTTACTCGGGGCTCATATGCAGATATCTTGACACAAAAAAGCAAAGGTTTAGCAACATGAAGTCCCATGATTGTCATGTGATGATGACGCAATTACTTCCGGTATCCCTCAAAGGGATAATGGATGATCACGTTCACAACACACTTCTTGACTTCTACAACATTTTCGACGTTCTCTCTCGAAAGTCATTAGTGTGCGACATCCCACTCGACTACAAGAGTATATCATCACAGTACTATGTGAGCTTGAGATATATTTCCCCCCATCATTCTTTGATGTGATCATGCATCTCCTAGTTCATGTTGTTTTTGAGGTTAAATACCTTGGACCGACATTCTTACATACCATGTTCCTGTTTGAAAGGATGAATGGAACTGTGAAGGGTTACATTCGTAACAGGGCCCGTCCGGATGGAAGCATCGTCCAGGCCTATCTGACTGAAGAGTGCAGATCATTCTGCAATAATTATATAGATGATGATCAATCTCTTGGTTTGCCCACGAGGAAGCATTTCGATAGGCTTGCTGGAGTAGGTCACTCACAGTTGAAGCGTGATTTAAATGTGGATATACAGAACCACCTAGACAACTTCGACAAAGCGCACACTTTGGTGTTACAACAAGCAGATATAAACACTCCTTAGCGGCAGACTCACAAGGACACCTTAAAGAGAAAGCATGCAATGACAGGGAGATAGAGGACTGAAGCCCAGATCATTAGAGAGCAGAACTCCAAACTTGCAGCCTTGTTAAAAGAGCGAATTCAGGAGAAACCACTGCCAACGGGTCTTGCCAATGCAAATCTCACCTATGCAATTGAAGTAGCCCTCGCATGCACCATCGCCACCTACCAATCATATGATATCAATGGATACATATTCTATACTGAGGCAAAAGACAAAAACTCTGATTACCAGAACTCAGGCAGCAAGTTAATTGCCTCCACTGAGAATGAAACTAACAGATACTGCAGAAGGATCGAAGAGATATGGGAACTTGAGTACGCCGAAGATCACATAGTGCCACTATTCCGGGTCAGATGGGCGAAGAATGTCGAGAAGGAACAATGTGGTGTCGCTACCATGTCCCTGCACGGAGCACAAGCTACTGGTGCAATGGGTGTCAAAGGAATTACCATCAAATATGAGCCTTGGGTATTTGCTAAGGACGTGTCACAATGCTTATATATAACTGACCCGGTAGAGCCAAGTCTTGTTGTCGTCAAGATACCCAAGAGATCCATCATCGGGATGGACTGAGTGGCCAATAGGGATGACTATGATCAGTTCGGCGGCGACCCAAAAGAGTAGGAGAACTATGATGACGATGAAAATTACACCACCAGAAGGATCAGAACTACCTTGCTTGAGAAAGGATGTCCCTTGTTACGAAAGAGTCATAATGCAGGACAGAAGTATTGAAGCAAGATTAAAAAGACCCAAACCATCGTTGAGAGGATTGTCAAACGATGTCATACTAGTTGATTAATTTGTGTGCTTTAGTATTTGTGTACTACACTTTTGTGTACTTCTCGTTGCGTAATACTTTGCATGATATTGTACTTAATTTGTGTGTACCTCCTAATTTGCATTATTATATACTTTGATCCACATTCATGTATGCATTTTCACACGCCATTTGTCAAGTATTATTAGAACAGCCCAAGCTAACACAACACCAATTACTGCTGGCGTCGGGCACATCATTGGCGCCAACACTAATGACTAACCAACACTTTCATTTGCATTATTGTTGTGAGAACAACTCAGATTCCCCTTCTTCCCCCCATCGCCAGACACTGTTCTATGTCGTTCCCCCGCCTAGCTACGCCCGCACCCCGCGCCAGACGTGTCGCCGTGCTGGACAACCCTTCCCCAAGCCCACTCTCTCATCCAACAGCCTCTTCCTCCGTCATCCTGTCCGGTCACTCTCTCCCACCATGGTCGTCCTGTGCAGCCACTCTCTCCCTTCGTCATCTTGTCCGGTTGCCCCGTCCGCCACGAACCACCACCCCATCGTGCAGTCTTCACAGTCGCCCCCACCATGCCCTCCGGACAGCCGACCCCCACTCGATCCGGGCGGTAAAAATCTATCTCTAACCATTTGATGAAATGCGAGTTGATGGAATATGTTATATGTTGCATCATCCTGTGTTCTTGCGAATTGTCTCACGCTAGCTATGTTCCTTTTTGTAGGGAAAGGTCAAGAGAGTGGCCAATGTTTTGGCAAAACGTGGATTCATTTCCGTTTCATCAAAATTTCTTGCACACAACATGTCCTTTTTTAGCTACGTTCATATCCATTTTTTCCATTGACTTTTATTTTGTGAATGCAGCACGAAATGGAAGAATGCCCATACTATTCTGACAAAGTGGTATGTGCGATGATCCTCACCTTGACAATAGTAAATGCTTCTCCATCATGCTAAAATGCCTTAATTGGAAAGATGGTTTCAATTCCAAATGTAGAATTAATAATGAGGAGATCACACAAATTTTGTTGCTACATTGCTTACTATGTTACTATCTTATTCAAAGACAGTTGCCCAAGATGTATTGTGCCTCTAGTGATGGGTGACCACCAGGTATGGACATTTCGAGTTAAAAGAATGGAGGCAACTACCCGAGTGATCACAACTTGGAAGATTCGAGATCGGTGAATCTATATGCTCCACAATGCATGGAGATGTAGGTGGTTTCCCTCTTCTTCAAGATTGATCCTAAATGTGATGAGTACTGTCCTGGATTTATCACGGTAAGATGTCCGGGTTAACAGACTTAGGTGTGAGGCCAACGCAACTATGTGGCGGCTTGGGAGGGGTTGGTCGGAATCGAGAGACGCGAGTTTACCTAGGTTCGGCCCCTCCGATGGAGGTAAAATCCTATGTCATGCTTTGTGTTGTATTGATGATGAGCGTGATCTTGATTACAAGGGTGCCATCTTGCTACCTCTAGTCTCAAGAGCCTTTAATCTGTCTATCTCTAATGACTTGTGTCTGTCTTAACTTGTCCCTCTAGGGGTGCTCTACCCCACCTTATATAAGTGGAAGGGGTAGGTTTACATGTAGAGTCCTACTAGGACTAGGATTAGGACTAGTCTTTCATGAATCCTAATCCGAGTTTTGTTTCCTTTGTGAGGGAATCCTTCCTTTCTCTTGTTGGGCCTTCTCTTGTGAGCCTCCCATCCAGGCCCGTCCATGAGCCGCCTTGCACCGGCTCACACACTGGGCCATGGGCCTGGTCGTCCTATGACCCGGTAATACAGGTGAGGCATGAGCCGCCATATGATGATCCAGGTCATACCTCCTGCCGGGTCACCAATGAATCGTCAAGTTCTGTCAGGGCTCAAGTGAGTCGCCAAGTCCTGTCCGGCTCATACTTTGGGCCGGGTTATATCGCGGGGTATATCCCCAACAAGTACCGTACTAGTAGTTATGACGATGGTTAATGTATGCATATATATATAAACGATGTGGACCATAATATAAATTATGTTGTACGTGTTTTCATTTCTTATCGGAATCAATGTGGGACACAAACATCATTATGTATATACTGATACAAAATTGCGCTTCCGCTGCAACATTTCTTGCTGCGGTGACAACGTTTCTTTTGTTGCGTTTGGTCATTTAGTATTGGCGTGCAAAACATCAGATACGCGTGTAATGATCTCTCCAGTGTCTGGCATTGGCAAAGTTAACACACCATAGATATATATGATATTGTCGTCGTGACGATAAGGCCAATGCCATAGCTATATGAAATACTGCTAGCGTAGGCTCTAATGTCACCACTATTTTTTTAACTGTGGTGCCATATTGCTGGCGTCGGGTGTCTCCGCCAGCAAGGCCCTTTTTGCCACGCCATAAATAGGCGTTTATGCACTAGTGTATACAAAACTCGTCTATTCTGACAATGGTTGCAGAATAATATCATGACAACACTTTTGACCTACATGCTCAACGCAAGTGCACGACATTGTTGAAGCAAGGGTATTGTCATGCTAGGAGATGCGAACTGCTCGTCGTAGAAAAAACTACACGTGGTTTTTTCGTCAGAACGAGGCATATGATATGGATTTCGAAAGCTATGGATTAGGCGCAACTTTGTCATCTTGAACATTTTTCAAGATTCCGCGCGGTTTATGAGTAGTATCGAAAATGGTGGCCACCCGACGAGTGATAGGGAGCATATTTTCGTGATTTTTTTCAAACCGCTCGTCGGAATGATGCAAGTGATACGCCTTTGGGAAGATATCATAGAGGCACTACTTTTACATATATACCACTCTCTCCAATTCCTTGCGGTTTAATAGGAATTTCAAATTTACCAAAATGCGGAAATTCTATTTTTCAAATCTACTGTTTTTTGGGTACGGTTTTCGCTCCAATTTTTTAACCGTTTTTCGGAATGAGGCGTGTGATACGGTGTTGGAAAGCTATGTAATAGGCGCAACTTTCATGTGTTGGAAGTTGTTGAGATTTCTCACGGTTTTGAATGAATTTTGAAAACGGTGCGGCGGCCAACGAGTAGCAGCAAGCATATTTTCATGATTTTTTAAAATTGATCGCCGGAATGATGCAAATATTACGTCGTTGGAATTATATCAATAAGGCACAACTTTTTCATGTAGAACAATCTCTCTAATTCCTTACTGTTTAAGAGAAGTTTTGAAATTACCGAAATGCGGATACTCTATTTTTCGCGACACCGAAATCGACGCGTCAGCCGCATCAGATAGAAGAACAAAATGCTTCAGACCGAGAACCGCACTGCATCCTGTAGGCAAGGGAATTGCATGGTTTCTTTTTGTCAAGCGTAAAAGTTTCTTAGACGAGGAAGTGGACCGCGGTTCACATTGATCGTAAGTGAACCACAACACTATCGAGAGGTGAACTGCATTACTTTAAATGATATTTTTTTAACATTTTTCTACACTTCACATTCAAGAGTACATGAACCACCACACTACAAAAAGTTAACCACAACACTACCAAAAGTGAACCACATGAATTTTTGTTGTCTTTTTCATACTTCATATTTTTTCACACGCTTAGTCCAGGTGAGTAAAACGCAAAGATGAGGATAAGCAAAGATGAGGATAAGTGAACCACGACTTGTATCAAAGTGAACTTCGGTCTTTTTTAATTTTCCTTTGTAAATTCATCTCTAACTAATGATCATTGTTATTGAGATGCATCAAAAAATGTTCATCTTCTCTTGCAAAATATAGTTAACCGAACTGCTACAATAATAATTTTACAAGTGAACCACAAAGCGTTACACACTGAGCTATGCCACGGGACTACAACACAGTCAAATTTGGTTCAATTTATAGGAAAGTTGCAACAAATTCACAAAAGAAATACACAAGAAGAGGAACCCCCATGGAGCACGTAAGTTTGTAGAAGGGAGGACTGCACGGACGTACTACCCAAAGAAACGCTTGCCGGCCAAACTGAATGACTAGGGAAACTGCAAAAAGATGCAATGCAGCATACTTCCTTCCTGCAAAAAATCGGTAAAGCGAACCTCAAGAGAAAACAACAACCAACTATATTTGCACTTTGTTTTTTTCTTAAAAATGCAACAAAAACAAAGAACCATTGGTGCACACGGCAAATTTAGTCACCGTGGGGACGCAACATGGAAGGAGAGCACCTTTTCTCCTCAACTCCTCGACTTGAACGGAGGTGAGAAAGACAATGAGATCTACGTAGCCACAAAACGCAGGGGGGAACGGCGTGAACCCGGATGCACTCCTTGACGTGCTTACAGGAGCTCGATGGGTGGGGGCACTGGTGATGCACAATATCGAGCGAGGATGATGTGGGTCGTGCCCGTCAGCGGCAAGTCATTGCCACCCCACCTTGGTCTGGACTAAGCGTCATTGGGGGAGGTGACCTCCCATTGTTGGATCCGTCGTGGGGAGCGCGACTGTGTCGGCTGTTGTGGTGGTGGCGGGGAAAGCTCCGACGGCCAGAGGGGGTTGTGGGCTTGGGGTCGCAGCGGCGGTACCGACAGAATGTGGGTGGGGTAGGTGGGGTGGCAGTGGCTTGGGTGGTAACGCTAGCTATTATAGAAGGTGACGGGGGCGGGGCGGCCTAACGCCTGGCCTCGGGAAGGTGGCGCCATGGACGGTGGGCTTGGGCGTAGGTGGTGCGGCGGCTCGGAGGTGGAACACGGGGAGAGAGAGAGGAGTGGGTGGGTGAGGAGAGGATAAGGTGGGGTGGGTGGTTATTTTCTTTACGTCGTAGCTCCTTTGTTTCATTGCATGGTTAGAAGCCGCGTCCCCAACACGCCCCCTCCCCGGCGATTTTTTAGCGTCGGCGGGCGAAAATCGGCCCAGTCGCGCCCCCGGGAGTCCGTTTTTCATCGGTTTGGACCAAAATAACAACTGGCACACCCGAGCCGAACCTGGCGCGCTCGGGGGCGACTAGGGGCGCCGGCACAAACTAAAAGGGGCGTGGAGCCACTCTGTTGGCGAGAGGAGGGCTGTTTCCCCGCCGTTTCTTCCCGCTTCCCCTCGGCTTCCCTCTCATTCTCCCCATTCCTCCCGCGAATCTCCTCCTCCTCACCTCCCAGCCGGCCGCCATGTCGCCGAAGAAGTACATGGTCCCCCGTGCTGTGACGGTTGCGACCGCCGTCGTCGCCCAGCCAAAGCAGAGGAAGATGAGGGCGCCGCCGTCCAAGCCCTCGGGCATGTCCAACGCCGACTGGAGGGTAGAAGTTCAGCGTCGGGAGGCTGTCACCACTGACTGGCGGAACATGGCCAACGCCAAGAAGGCCCGAGACAGCGCGACGGCCACGGCCAGTACGCGCCCTAGAGCCAGCAAAGCGTCGGATCTCTGGCTGGCTTCTCGTCGTCGCCACAACCCTGGGGCTACACGCCATCGTCGCGCTACGTCGCGGTGACGTGCATGGCGGGTTCAACCCCAACATCACCTTCCCCCATGGTCACCCGGCCCAGCGCATGCCCTCGCCCGCCTTCGTCGGCGTGCAATACCCTCCGTACACCTACTCCCAGCCAGCCTACGCATCCTCCCCGACGCCGCCTCTCCGCCGTGGCGCGCTGCCCTTCTCCCAAGCATTCATGTCGCATCTCGGTGACACCGACGCGACCGAGGCTGACATGGACGACATCATCACGGCCGGCTCGGCCGCTGCCGCCGCGTCCCCCGGGTTTACTAACCAGGACGACACAATCAACCTCAACGGCGACATGGACGGCGAGCTCGACTACTGCGTGGAGGAGCCAGAGCCGGAGCTGAAGGAGGAGGACGAGAAGGAGGAGGAGGATCCGGTGCCTGCTACGGCGAGGAAACGGAAGAAGAAGAAGAAGGGGGCAGCCCGGACCGGCAAGCCATGCATCAAGTGGGCATCCAAGGAGGACGAGTGCCTCACCGAAGCGCGGAAAGTTGTTTGCCTCCACCCGATTGCCGAACTCTGTCGCCCGAACTAGGCCGATGATGGCCGGACTTGTGGCGTTTATTTGTGAGTGGGAATGGCCAGGTTTGAATTTGCCGCGACTTGGGGGCGGCGCTTGGGGTCGTTCCAGGGAACTAGATCGCCCCTAGGGGCCAATCTAGCGCCGGTTTGCCCCCAGGTGGCTCTTTTCGGCGCCCTGGGGGGGCGAACGACTGGAGATGCTCTTAGTTTGTAGGTGCAGAGTCGGTCAGAGGTGTTGTTAGAATAAGGTGGGTGTTGTTAGAATAACTGTTTCCTCTAGCTCAGAGAATAGTTGTATTTCTCCAGGACACATAGCTTTAGTGAACACTAAAAGAACAAGTTACTATTGTTGTTTAAAAACTAAATTAGTTAGGTTGTCGGTTCAGGTTTTTATTAGTCGGGCCACCGGTTCATTGGTTCATTTCTGACAAAATACGAAAACATTTAAGGTGGATTTTTAAACTTGTTACCTCACATCTTATGAATACAAATAATATTGGATGTAAACCATTAATAGATCGCAATGTGTAATAAGCCTAGTTGGATGTAAATAATATTGGATTCCTTCTTGATGCACCTTTTTCATATACTGTTTTTTTACAAAAAGACCGGCACATGGAAAAAATTCAAGGCACGGGTTCCTGGTTTTTTCGATCAGATAACCGATCCGGTCTAGTTTTCAGAACTACTAAATGACTTGTTGCGTCGTTGCTGCAGAGATTAACTACAGCCCAAAAGTTAAGCACACTGTTTGCAGGATTTTTTTCTCAATTTTATGCAGATGATTATGTCTATATTGTGTTTGTATTTCCTTGCTACGTATAGGGCAAAATATTAACCACAAATGAAGATAACATGCGCAATTGACTAGCCTCTGTCTTGTGTTGAGAGAATGACGTCTTGACCTCGGAAGGGCCATTAGTAACGCTAAAGGTGGGAGATTGGAAAGGATCTGCCCTTCCCAATGAAGGTTTGAGATGTATTGGTTGATTAAGTACATGAAGTAGCGGGTGATGCACCTCCAATGTATTTATAAGTTTTGTATGTTTCATGCCTTTTATCCATCACTTTTTTCAAAGTTTATTTGGACTAAGATATTAATAAAGTGTCAAGTGCCATTATTTTTTTGCCAGTGTTTGTGTTTTTAGGTAAAATAGGTATATAAACTTCCCAAAAATATGAGAGAAGTTCCAAGTCATTAGGGGCTCCATGGGCATAACCAGCCAGTCATGTGAGCCCCGGGGCACTTAGGCGCCCTATGTAGCTGCCCCGAGCCTGAGGGCATCTAGGCATCCTAGGTCTCCCATTGGTGACCTCTAGTGTCTAATGGCTTATATATATCCCAAAAACACCATGAATTGTTAACGCCACCGCAACTTCCTGCCACGAGGTGATATTTGTTTATAGCCTTGATCCCACACTTAACCACACAGGGGAATCCCTTTCTTTGACCTCTACGTCAGTTGCTGCTACTTCCTTGGTGATGTGGGAGTGGTCCCCTTCGAGGTTGGAGATATGTAGTATTAGCTATGTACCATGTACCTCTCTTTCTTGATCATATGAATTTCTATCATTCTTATCATCTAGAGCTTTGAAGATTGGTTGATCTATATGATATACATCTAGTGGTGAGTATCTTTATGGAATGGACCTATGTTCTTGAATTTTAGTACTTAATGAGATTACATGATGCATATCTAGTATAAGTTCTTGAGACACCTCAGGCACATTGGGGTGACCCAATACATTAGGTTATTATGAAAGATCATGTGGTGTTATCATAGTATAATCTACTGGGTTGTCTCTTGTGACATTGGGCGTGGCTCAATAAAATCATATTAAAAAGACAACTTTGATATGTTTTACAATTTTTCACCTACTGGTCTCTTTCGGAACTTGTCCAATAAAAAGGAACTCTATAAGGTTACATCATGTATTTAATGAAGTTATCATGCCGAGAGCTGACAGTAGAGAACACGTGCAGCCTAGGCCTTATTTCCAACCATTGCAAGCTCGTTTTCAGTAAATTATATTTCTTGTTACCCTGATATTTTCCTTATTACAGAGAAAACAAAAATATTTGCAACACCCAAATTATCTGTCTACCATTCATTTTATCAAGGTACATTTCCAACCACGCCCTCCAATTTGCGCCCAAGCTCATTTTACCCCTAAAAATAGTGCTCAACTTTGCCCCTCTTCCGTTTGGTTCCCATATGGAAATGCCCCTCTATGTTGTTTTTGTCAGGTCAAAGGACTTTGATTGTCAATAAGATGTTTTTTGGACATAGTTGTCCTTTTGTGCATATGCCACTGACATGTGGGACCTACCCCTAGAAAAAAATAAAAAAATCCCTCTCTTATAGGTGGAACCCACACTGGAAACTCTCTCTCTCTCTCTAGCATGTGGGCCAGTTAACCCATGGTTAGAGTCAGCTGGGATTGAAATTAATCCTAAGCAGATTCTATTAGCTGGCTAATTAAACAAGGGGGTCCCACATATCATAGACTAACATTTTAACTAAATGGGTAATTAACTTAAACTAGTGGGAGCCACATGTCAATGGCCCAAAGTTCCAACTATCACTGACAAAAACCCCGAATAGCCAAGCCCACCTGTCAACGTCACATCCCGGTGAGGTCATCATCAGAGATCAAATCGCACAGCCGAGTCCGCATGGTAGGCCATGAGAGCGGAGGATGAGGCTAGCATGGTGCACTCCGAACTCATGTGCATCACAAAAGGAGGGTGCGAAGTGGCCGAAGACGAGAGACGAGCTGGCGGTGGACCTAAGCGTCGGCAATAGCTTGGATGCAATTGCGGTAACACTATGGGGCACAAACTAGCCGACTGAGTGGCTCATTAGCCACCTAGAGATGCCAAGAGCACATTAAAGTGCTCAACAATGACGAGGGTGAGTTGCAACAACAACGCGTGACATGGATTGCAAGGACGGAGCTCGGCTATGGTGGGGATCCTTGTTGGGGGACGAAATTGAGGAGGGGGCATAGAGGAATGGTTCGCGAGCTCAAAGAAAGTTGTGGGTGAAGTTGGTGAGGCGGTAGAGGCTCTTCAAACGATGAATTGAGCAATGGTGGTGCTTGGTGCAGGACACAAAGACGGTGGCGGTTGGCTTGATTTCAGCCCTCCTAGATCGAACCCATCGATAGTGAATTAGAGGGCATCCTCATGAATTTCTTACACTTGGTTGTTGGACAGGGGATATTCGATGGCTATGTGCACGTGGAGCAGCAATTGATGGTAGCTCTCGGAGAAGCTCGGGGTAGAGAGAAGGAGAAAGCGAAATGGGGGCTGAGAGCGGAGAAAGCACCAGGGGCATGCATGGCGTTCTTAGCTGGTCCGGGGCGTCACCAAAAGAAAAAGGTGGTGTCGTGCATGTGGGGGCCTTCACATGCCCTCGTGCCTCTTGGCATGAGGTTGAAGACGACTAGACACAATGGTGGGTTGTGCTAGCTACATGGGCCGGTTATAGGTAAGTTACTCTCTGCCTTATTTCCTCTTCTTTGCAAGAGGTAAATATGTACAAAAAATGCCCATTGACGGTTAAAGTCCATTGACCGGACGAAAACAACATAGAGGGGTATTTTCCTAAGGGCACTAGATGGAAGAGTGGCAAAGTAGAGCACTATTTTCTTAGGGGTAAACATGAGACTGGACGAAACATATGAAAAAAATGGAAATGCCTCCCACGTATACAAATAACAATTTATTAGAGAGAACTGTAATAGGTGTGTTGGGTACACAAGAGATCGCTTGTATCTTATATCAGGGTTGCTCGAGAGGATAATACATTCATCTTACACCTCCCGTGGATTAATAAATCTTATTAGGTCATCCACGTTAGGAAAATTTGGACTAAGAAATGTGATGTGAATTTTCGGCAAGATGTCCTTTCCCTTTCTTTTTGTTTTCTGCTTCGTGTATCTCGTTGTTTCTTCGAAGGGCACATTTGTTTTACATGATTCTCAAATCACATGCATATGAAAAGTAAAGGATTGGGATGTCATGTCATTTTTCTCTCAAATACGCACAAGTGTGGGTATCAATATTAAAGAATATTAGTCTAAGATAGTCTACACCTTGACGTGTTACCGAACACCAACATAAACACCTCCAGCATTTGCACCTCTAGTCTCTCATGACTAATCTCTCCTAACTGACCTAGATATACTAACAAGGGAAAACTCACGCTCTCCCCACAGTAGATTAGCCTACAACCAAAGATGCCCCCACTCAATCCAATGGATATCATGACCAAGATATTGTGGAACCAAATCAAAGACTATAGCGTTCATGTGCTTTTAGATCTCCCACATTACAAGATTGAATATGGTATGCATGTGTTTTTGTCACCCTCAACTTGATCTCGTCTTGCCACAAATCCAAGCTTCTATGATCTCCTCCTGGGATGTCGCTCACTCTAGTTTTCCCACAACACTTCACTCATTTCCATCCTCACAAACACATAGTTCAAAAGAATGTGGTTAATTGTTTCCTCCCATTGATCATAAAATGGGCACGCATCCTGGTGTGGAAAACCCCTTCGCACCATTCTATATGAGGTCCATAACCTATTCCCCAACACAAGTAACACAAAGAAACGACATTGTAGCAAGGCACGCTACTTCCATGTTAGATCCATAGTGGGTGCCACTTTCGGCACACCACTTTAACCACATATGCTGACCTAACCAAAAAAGACCTATCCTTCTGCCACAATCATTGGATAGAATCACTTCTCTCTGGATCAAGCTGCATATTAGACACCTTAGAAAAAGCAACCAATATTTGTAAAGCGTACCCACATCAAGGTCATGTCCATTCTAATACGTAGAGAATCTCTAGTCGACCCCTTATAATTTAGAGGAGTATATGACATCTTATCCTTTAGAGAAGTATATTTGCTCCTCTAAAAGAGTGTAGTTTCTAACCGAACCCCAAAACTTCACTCCCTATTACAAACATTTAGGTCATACATTTCGTTGAACACTTGTCATGCGCCTCCACGGTAAGTGGCAATGATAGTGACAATATCGTCGTGCCGAGGTGAGCGTACATGGCCTACCTACCGGCGTCCACCTTGAATAGAACGAGTTCCGGCATTTCCATAGCCATGATACGTCTCCAACGTATCGACTATTTCTGTAGTATTCATGCTATGTTTACAACAATTTTGTATGGTTTTGATGCAATTTTATATGATTTAAATGGAACTAACTTGGACTAAAGTTGTTTTTAGTAGAATTATCGTGGAGGTGTTTTTGTGCGGAAAGGAAAAGTTCTCGGAATTGCCCAAAACTTTTGGGTGATTTTTATGGTACAAAAGCGACCCCTGAAGCTTCGTGCGAGGATCAAAAGACCCACTAGGAGGTGACAAGGCAACCCGGCATGTCCCTGGGGCGATCGCGTGGGATATCTTATCACTACTAGGGAAAGTTCTAGTAGTAGCGTGGGTTTTTCCAGTATCAGTATCGCGGGGTGCCACGCTACTGCTAGTTAGCAGTAGCGTGGGCCAGCCCGAGCTACTGGTACTAAACATATTGTAGCGCGTTTCCGAGCCCGCGCTACTGCTAGCTATTAGCAGCAAGGTTCTGTTCCCCTCGTCACTACTATTCGTGCATATTTATTTTTCTCTTTTATATTGTATTTACACACATTTATACATATTAATATACGACATCAATAATAAGTGTGCAATAAAAAACATTTTGATTGAAGTGGATGGGTGCAAGCGATCAAGTTGAACTAGTAGGAAAATATGATTATACGACGACACACAAGTGTCGAATGAAAGGATTCGACACTTGTGTGTCATCGTAACATTATATTTTTCTACTCACACCACTTAATCACTTGAACTCATCCACTTTAATCTAATCAATGTCATCTAATAACTCATCATCCTTAGTTACATACCAACTTATCACCATCTTGATCATCTAAAAACAACTCATGAAAAGTTAACCATTACTACGTTATCTCGTAAATTAGAAGAGGTCCTCTCTCTTAGCTAGCACATACTATTCTCTCTTAGGTAGAACCTACTACTCTCTCCTGGGTAAAATATCATAAAATAGGTAAGCTCCTCTCTCTCCATTCTAAAGAACAGAGATCCACCTATCTTCGACCCCAAAGTTGTACCAAGCGGGAATACTGCTTGTGCATCCAATTCCTCAACCCCAAAGTTGTTCCATATGAGTCCATCATACCTACCTATATGTGGTATTTACCTGCCATTCCATGTAAATTTGCACGTGACAAACTCTAAACCTTCAAAAAAACATTCTGTTTTGTATGCCCAAATCGCTCTTGTGGCGACTAGGGGCTGTCAGTATCTTCCATGCTTGGTCGGTTATTCTCACGACATGTATTGATTCACTATCATAAGTGGCTGGTAATCGGGACGCCCAGTCCCATGCTCAAAAAAAGCAAAATCTAATTAAAAAAAACCACAGAACTGTGTTTGTATGGACGGTACTCGTGGATTCGGCTCACCGTGGAGTGTGACTAATTGGTGGAGGGGGAGTCAAAACTTTATCATTCTGTTTGGGAACCGAACACCTCTTGGTCGTTATGTGATCAATGAAAGCATAACGCTCAAAAATCATTACTTATCTCTGTTTTAAAAGCTCGAGCTTTGGCACCTCTGCAAATCAATGCTTCCCTCTACGAACGGCCTTTCCATTTACTTTATTGTTGAGTTATCATCTTCTTATAAAAGGCACCAGTTAGAGAGCACCACCGTCATTTGCATGCTTTGCTGTTAATTGATATTGAGTATGAGCATGACTGGATCTCTTTCACCGTGAATTACAATGTCTAGTCAGCCCTTGTTGTTTAGAGGTGCTCTGCATTTATGTTTTGTGGTCTTAGAAAGGGCTAGCGAGATACCATTTTAAAAAGTGTTGTCATCCGAGAGTTATTATTATTGCTCGCTAGTTGATTATGTCATTGATATGAGTAAATGTGAGACCTAAATGTTATTGTGAACGTGGTTAGTCCATGATCTTTGCTGAAAATCTGAACATTAGTTAGATGTATTTACAACACAAGATCAAACAGAGTTTGTAAAAGTTTTTCTTTATCACTTTGAGTTTATCAACGGAATTGCTTGAGGACAAGCAATGGGTTAAGGTTGGGGAGTTGATACGTCTCCATCGTATCCACTTTTCCAAACTCTTTCGCCCTTATTTTGGACTCTAATTTGCATGATTTGAATGGAACTAACCCGGACTGACGTTGTTTTCAGCAGAATTGCTTTGGTGTTATTTTTGTGCAGCAATAAAAGTTCACGGATCGTCCTAAAAATTTACGGAAAATATTGTTTGGATTTAATAAAAATACTAGCGCAAGAATCAACCAGAGGGGGGCCACCAGCAGGCCACAAGCCTGCTAGGCGCGGCCACCCCCTGGCCGCACCTAGCAGGCTTGTGGGGCCCTCATGGCTCCTCCGAGCTCCTCTCCATCTCCATATAACCCTATTCACGGAGAAAAAAATCAAAGAGAAGAGTTCATCGCGTGTCACGATACGAAGCTGCCGCAACCTCCTGTTCTTCCTCAGGAGACCAAATCTGGAGTGTGTTTTGGGCTCCGGAGAGGGGAAATCGATGCCATCATCATCTCCAACCATCCTTTATCACCAATTCCATGATGCTCTCCGCCGTTCATGAGTAATTCCAATGTAGGCTTGCTGGACGGTGATGGGTTGGATGAGATTTATCATGTAATCGAGTTAGTTTTGTTAGGGTTTGACCCTAGTATCCACTATGTTTTGAGATTGATGTTGCTATGACTTTGCTATGATTAATGCTTGTCACTAGGGCCCGAGTGCCATGATTTCATATCTAAACCTATTATGTTTTCATGAATATATATGTGTTCTTGATCCTATCTTGCAAGTTGTAGACACGTATTTCGAGTTATGATCCGCATCCCCCAGGGTGACAATAACTGGGATTCTTTCCGGTGATTACCGTAGTTTGAGGAGTTCATGTATTCACTAAGTGCTAATTCTTTGGTCCAGTTCTCTATGAAAAGGAGGCCTTAATATCCCTTAGTTTCCATTAGGACCCCGCTGCCATGGGAGGGTAGAACAAAAGATGTCATGCAAGTTCTTTTCCATAAGCACGCATGACTATGGAATACATGCCTACATTACATTGATGAATTGGAGCTAGTTTTGTGTCACCCTATGTTATAACTATTGCATGATGAATGATGTTCAACATAATTATCCATCATTGATCCATTGCCTACGAGCTTTCCACATGTTAATCCGTGCTAAGTTACCTCTCCGCTGTTGTTGTTAAAATCACTAGAAAATGGCTACTGTTACTTTTGCTACCGTTATCGTTACTTCAATACTACTTTGCTAATGAATACTTTGCTGCAGATATTAAGTCTTTCAGGTGTGGTTGATTTGACAACTCAACTTCTAATACTCGAGAATATTCTTTAGCTCCCCTTGTGTTGAATCAATAAATTTGGGTTGAATACTCTACCCTCGAAAGCTGTTGTGATCCCCTATACTTGTGGGTTATCAAGACCTTTTTCTGGCGTTGTTGCCGGGGAGCATAGCTTTATTCTCTGAGTCACTTGGGATTCATATTTTTTTGATCACCATGAAGAATCTAAAAGATCCAAAAACCAAGATTTATCCCTCTACTACGAGGGGAGGTAAGGAACTGCCAACTAGCTCTGCACTTGATTCACCTTCTGTTATGGGTAAGTTTGCGCCACCACCACCTGCTAGTAATTCGGATATGTCGCAAGTAATTGATGATGCCACTTCTGCTATGCATGATTCTTATGATGATACTTTTCTTGATAATACTGTGCCACTGGGTGAATTTCTTGATGAACAAATTGCTAGAGTCAATGCTGAAAATTATGATACTTTTGAAACTGATGAAATTATAGAAACTGGACACTTTGAGACACCTGCTAGACCTAGCTCTCCTAGATATGAATTGCCTCATATTCCTTAGGGTTATGTTATGGAAGGAGAGGTAGCTAGGGACTTTCTTTCTTATAATGATAGAGATGACCTTAAGAAATTACTGTGCAAGTGGAAAGAAAAATCTTTGAATGCAACAATGAAATATGATCCTTAGTTTGCTACTTCGCCTATATTTGTTACTGATAAGGATTATGAATTCTCTGTTGATACGGACTTAATCACTTTGGTTGAATCTGAACCTTTCCATGGCTATGAATCTGAAACTGCTGTGGCATATCTTACTAAATTGAATGATATAGCCACCCTATTTACTCATGAGGAAAATATGTTATTATTATATTCTCAAGTTGTTTGTTTTCTCGCTAAAGGGTGATGCTAAGATATGTTTTAATTATCTTGCTCCTGGTTGTATGCGTAGTCCCCGGGATATGAGTTATCACTTCTTTGAAAAATATTTTCCTGCCCATAAGAAAAAAGCTGCCTTGCAGGAAATATTTAACTTTGTGCAAATTGAAGAGGAGAGTCTCCCACAGTCTTATCCAACTACAAAATGCTTTGCCTGTTCATCCTCTCAAGAAAAATGAAATACTTGATATATTTTATAATGGACTAACCGATGCTTCTAGGGACCACCTAGATAGTTGTGCTGGTTGTGTTTTCAGGGAACGAACTGTTGAACAAGCTGAAATACTATTGAATAATATATTGAGCAATGATAATGATTGGACTATTCCTGAACCACCTCCGCAACCAACTATGAAGAAAAGAGGTATTCTATTTCTAAGTCCTGAAGATATGCAAGAGGCAAAGAAATCTATGAAAGAAAAAGGTATTTAAAGCTGAAGATGTTAAGAATATACCACCTATTGAATAAATACATGGTCTTGATAATCCGACACAAGTAGTAGAGGTAAATTCCCTTCATAGATTTGATGAAAGCGATATTCCTTATAATAAGTCTGCTGGCCAATGCTTGGATGAATTCGACAATTTTGTTGCTAAGCAAGAAAATTTTAATGCTTATGTTAGTAGGCAATTGAAACATAATGCTTTCATGCTTGATCGCTTAGGTGATTATATGAGTAGAACTATCAAGGATCTTAAACTGATTAGTAAACATGCTTCCATGGTAACTACTCAAGTAGAATAAGCACTTAAGTCACAAAATGATTTTCTTAATGAGATGAATAGTAGGAACAATGATCATTCTGTTAAAGTTGTGACTAGAGGTGGAAGAATGACTCAGGAACCTTTGTATCCTAAGGGCCACCCTAAGAGAATTGAGCAAGATTCTCAAAGGCGTAATATTGATGCACCTAGTCGTTCCAATAATAGGAGGAACAAGGATGATGATAGAACCTTGCATGCTGCTAGTGAACCTATTATAGATACACTTGAAAACCCAAATGATATTTCTGTTTCTGATGCTGAGACACAATCTGGTGATGAACATGAGCCTAGTGATAATATTAATGATGATGTTCATGTTGATACTCAACCTAGTAATGATATTGTTGTGGAGATTAAACCTGTTGTTGATCTTGATAAGCTACATCCTAACAATAAAAGATATGATAAAAGGGAATTTATTGCTAGGAAACATGGTAAAGAAAGAGAACCATGAGTTCAGAAACCCATGTCCTTTCCTCCTAAACCATCCAAGAAAAAGGATGATGAGGATTTTGAGCGCTTTGTTGAAATGCTTAGACCTATCTTTTTGTGTATGCACTTGACTGATATTCTGAAAATGTCTCCTTATGCTAAGTATATGAAAGATATTATGACTAATAAAAGGAAGATACCGAAAGCTAAAATTTCCACCATGCTTGCTAATTATACTTTGAAGGGTGGAGTACCATAGAAATTAGGAGATCCAGGAATACCAACTATACCATGCTCTATTAAAGGGAATTATGTTAAAACTGCTTTATGTGATTTGGGAGCTCGTGTTAGTGTTATGTCTTTCTCTTTATATCATAGACTTCATTTGAATAAGTTGACACCTACTGAAATCTCTTCGCAAATGGTTGATAAGTCAACTGCTCTACATATCGGTATTTGTGAGGATGTACCTGTCGTAGTTACAAATGCTACGACGGACTTTGTTATTCTTGATATTAGCAAGTACGACAGTAGGTCGATCATCATTGGTAGACCCTTTTTGAATACTGCAGGGGTTGTTATTGATTTCAACAAGGGCAATATCACTTTTCATATTAATGGTAATGAGCATACAGTAAACTTTCCTAAGAAACAACCTCAAGTTCACAGTATCAACTCTATTGAAAATATTCCAACGATTGTTATTGGAGACTTTGAATTCCCTCTTCCTACTGTCAAGAAGAAATATGATATACTTATTGTTGGGGACATCCATATCCCCATTGAGGCAACTTAGTGTTATTCAAAAATTCTTTGGTTTCATGTTATTCGAAAGAAGTTTGTTAATAAGACTTGATCAACCTTATTGATGGATTCCTTTTGATGAGCATGAGATGGATGAATTTAGAAAGCACAACTTTCTGTACCCAACTTTTACTTTTTGTTAGTAAGATTGAATTAAGTAAAATATTATTATTTTTCTGCTTTCTGAGTTTTCCGTTCAATAGAAAAATGACCTAAAAATAAAAGTTCTTCAAATGCCCTCAAAAGGCCATATGATTTTTTTGGAATATTTAAAAATATCTGGCTCTGAGCACACTACAAGGGGCTGCACCAGTGGGTCACAAGCCCACTAGGCGCGGCCACCCCCCTGGTCGTGCCTAGCAGGCTTTTGGGTCCCACGTGGCCCCCTTCACTTATTCCAGCACCCATCCACTTCATCTTCCTCCAGAAAAAAATCCCACCATTGCTCAAACCCATGTTCTAGCTCATTTTGCTGCCATTTTCGATCTCCTTGTTCAAAGCTTCATTCGCAAAACTGTTTTGGGAGATTGTTCCTTGAGAAAGAAGTGCTGAGGAGATTATTAAGAGGCTCTTCAAGCCAGATTTCTAAGGAAGATGAAAATGAAATGAGGGAGAAACCCAAGTATAATCTTCCTCGTGTCGCAGAAGTTTGACCATGTGAATGGCCATGTGACACATTCTTGAGGGCGGTCGGAATTTATGAAGATTTCTATTATTTGGTCGAGAATGCAGGCATCACCGACTTCATCAACGATAAGTGTGACCACTACCTCTTGCTCACGAATACCTTTGTGCAAAATTTTCACTTTCATTCTAGGGAACACCCTCCTACAGTAGAATTTCACTTATATGATGTGCCTAAGAAAATGAACCTTTATGATTTTTGCAAAGTTTGCAAAATACCCTATGAGGGCAGCATCAAGGAACCACCTCCTAGAGACATGGAAAATTTTATTGCCGCAGTCACTGTAGGGGAAGAGAGAGGTGTGTCAAAGGCAATAGCAGCTAGTTTACATTTTCCCGTGCTATGATATTATTCATTATTTGCGGGAAGATGTTTAGTTGGTCGCTAGGAGAGTCGAAGTCTTAGTACCCCTGACCTCGCCATTTTGCACCATGCTTTATTTGCTGATACAACGTTTAGTCTGGGCGCTATGGTGGCTCAACGGTTGAACACCAACCGTTCGAAGGAGCCCATATTCGGAGGTATCTATGCATCTCGTTTAGCCAAACATTTTGAGATACCCATTAGGCTTAACGAGAAAGATGAGAGTCTGCTACCCACGAAGTTTTTAGATTATGACCATATTGTAGCTCATGATGTTATTAAGAAAAATGATGATAGGAGGCTGCTTTACAATTTAGTTTTTAGCCAGGGTACTTGTGAAATTATTACTCCGTCTGCTTCTTGTTTGTTCGATGTTCGCTCAGGCAGGTACACCCTTATCCCGGAGACATTTATAGATATTGGGGTCTGACGCAACCGCCGGCTCTAGAGCCGGCACCATCCCTTGATCCATACCCGGAGCCAGTCTTTCAATGGGAGCCGCAGGAGTTTGCTAACCAATGGAACTATGAGGTCGCTCCAGAGTATCCGGGAGAGAGCTCTTCCCATCCATGGCCCTAGACCAACTTAGGCCAAAAGCCTAAGCTTGGGGGAGTACGTATTTCTCACTGACTTTATATTCATGTTCACACAGTTATTCTTAGCAGTCGGTGTTCATACTCTTTCATTGTACCATCCATGGTAGTTTATTTTCTTGTTTCACTTTGTTCTTGTGTGTTTAATTAACTTTGAGAAAATACAAAAAAATAGCTCTAGCTTTATTTTGTAGTTGCTTAGTTGTAGCATTAAAAAGAAAACGCAAAAAGATTTTTCGTTCTTCTTTTGCTTGTTGGGAGCTTTCCCGTGTAAATAGTTTTTCTCGTTCTTGTTTGGATTTTTCTTTCTTTGGGTCATAAGGAGAACACCATAATGAAAATTTAGAGTGGCTCTCATATCAATTATTGTTTACCTATTAGAGAGTCCATGTTACCTTGTGTTCTCCTTTGAGTTTTTGTTTGCATATTCCATCTTAGTCCAATGCATGTGCACTCTTATTATTATCCACACCGTTCAGTCGTGCAAGTGAAAGACAATAATGACGATATTTGATGAAAAGATTGAGATGGAGAAAAGCTGGTGTGAACTCGACCTATCTTGCTTTTGTAAATATGGTTAGCTCATCGTTCTGAATTCAGTTCATCCTGGGTGAAACATATTTGCAATGACTATTCGAGATTATAGTTACTCATGCCATGCTTAATTATCTAAGAGTGGATAATGGTTTGTTTTGGGTGCCAACATGCATATTAAAATGGTTTTGATGTACTATGATGGGATGGTATCCTCCTCTGAACGATTCAAGTGGCTCCACTTGGTACATGTTCATGCATGTAGTTGAATCAAAATTAACATAGCCTTCACGATATTTAAGTTCATAGTGATTTATATCCTACTCATGCTTGCATTCAATGTTGGTTAATCTCAAAGCATGTTGATGACCGTGTCGCTCTCTAGTTGGTCGCTCCCAGTCTTTTGCTAACCTTCACTTGTACTAAGCGGGAATACTGCTTGTGCATCCAATTCCTCAACCCCAAATTTGTTCCATATGAGTCCACCATACCTACCTATATGCGGTATTTACATGTCGTTCCAAGTAAACTTGCATGTGCCAAACTCTAAACCTTCAAATAAACATTCTGTTTTGTATGCCCAAATCGCTCATGTGGCAAATGGGGGCTGTCAGTATCTTCCATGCTAGGTCGGTTATTCTCAGGATATGTGTTGATTCACTATCATAAGTGGCTGGTAATCGGGACGCCCAGTCCCATGCTCAAAAAAAGCAAAATCTAATTAAACAAAACTCCCCAAGAACTGTGTTTGTATGGACGGTACCCATGGATTCTGCTCGCCGTGGAGTGTGACTGATTGGTGGAGGGGGAGTAAAAACTTTATCATTTTGTTTGGGAATCGCCTATAGTGTATCTATCATGGAAGATGTTGAAAACCTCTTGGTCGTTATGTGAGCAATGAAAGCTTACCGCTCAAAAATCATTACTTATCTCTGTTTTAAAAGCTCGAGCTCTGGCACCTCTGCAAATCAATGCTTCCCTCTACGAAGGGCCTTTCCATTTACTTTATTGTTGAGTTATCCTCTTCTTATAAAAGGCACTAGTTAGAGAGCACCGCCATCATTTGTATGCTTTGTTGTTAATTGATATTGAGTATGAGCATTACTAGATCTCTTTCATCGTGAATTATAATGTCTAGTTAGTCCTTGTTCTTTAGAGGTGCTCTGCATTTATGTTTTGTGGTCTCAGAAAGGGCTAGTAGTATACTATTTTGTCATATTGTATAATGATTGTTTTGAAAAAGTGTTGTCATCCAAGAGTTATTATTAATGCTTGCTAGTTGATTATGTCATTGATATGAGCAAATGTGAGACCTAAATGCTATTCTGAATGTGGTTAGTCCATGATCTTTGCTGAAAATCTGAACATCACTTAGACATATTTACATCAACAAGATCAAACAGAGTTTGTAAAAGGTTTTCTTTATCACTTTCAGTTTATCAAATAAATTGCTTGAGGACAAGCAATGGGTTAAGATTGGGGGAGTTGATACGTCTCCATCGTATCCACTTTTCCAAACTCTTTTGCTCTATTTTTGGACTCTAATTTGCATGATTTGAATGGAACTAACCCGGACTGACGTTGTTTTCAGCAGAACTGCTTTGGTGTTATTTTCGGGCAGAAATAAAAGTTCTCGGATCGTCCTGAAAATTTACGGAGAATATTATTGGATTTAATAAAAAATACTGGCGCAAGAATCAACCAGAGGGGGGCCACCTGCAGGCCACAAACCTGCTAGGCCCGTCCACCCCCTGGCTACGCCTAGTAGGCTTGTGGGGCCCTCGTGGCTCCTCCGACCTCCTCTCTAGCTCCATATAACCCTATTCACGGAGAGAAAAATCAGAGAGAAGAGTTCATCGTGTTTAACAATACGGAGACACCACCATCTCGTGTTGTTCCTCGGGAGACCATATCTGGAGTGCGCTTTGGGCTCTAGAGAGGGGAAATTGATGCCATCGTGATCACCAACCATCCTTCATCACCAATTCCATGATGTTCACCGTTGTTTGTGAGTAATTCCATCATAGGTTTGCTGGACGGTGATGGGTTGGATGAGATTTATCATGTAATCGAGTTAGTTTTGTTAGGGTTTGATCAATTGTATCCACTATGTTTAAATTCACTAAATTAAAATAAAACAAAAACAGAAAACTAATAAAAGGAAAAAAGAAAATAGAAACAAAAAAAGCAAAGAACCCACTGTTGGGCCTTGGCCCACCGGACCAACCGGCATGCCCACCCCAACCCCCACACAGATAACCCCCTCCCCCGTAACCCTAGTCGCCCCCTCGCCCCACTCTCCCCCTTGCTCTCTCCCCTCCCCTCCCTGATCTAGATCGGATCGGGGCCGACCACGCACCTGCCCTACGCCGCCGGTCCGCCCCGCCGCTGGCTCTCCTCGCCGTCGTCGATGCCCATGCAGCGCCCCCGTTGGCTGCCTCCTCGTCTCCTCCTCAACGCCATGTCATCGTCCCGCTGCTCGCCGGACCTTCTTGTGTCCCTTCCCGTGCTGCTACCTCGAGCCTCGTCGACCCAGGCCCCCATCAACGTTGGTGAGCCCTCCCGGGGCTCCTCCCTTGCCTCTCTAACTCCCCTGTCGGAACCGTAGTTGGTCGCCGCTGCTCCCCGCGTGACCCTGCTCCTCCCCCCTTGACGTTGCGCCCCTGGCTCGGACGGTGCTCACCGCGCGCGCGGCCGTGGCCCTCGCCCCCGCGTGAACCTTGCTCGCTCATCGCGCGCGCGCTCGTGCCCATGCGCGCCCGCGATCGCCCGCTACCCCCTAACGTGCCTCCGGCCATGCTCCGACTCCCGCCCATCGCCCGCCGCGCTGTGCTCGCGTCCTCCCCGTCGTGGTGCCCTGGTCGGCTCCCTGGCCGCTGGCACCGGTCGCCGTAGGGCTTGGGCCTCCCCTTGTGTCGATTCGGTTAGTGGGGTTACCCCCACTAACCCCCACCCCTTTGTGAATGACGACGGGGCCCCACACCCTAATGACATTTAAAAAAATAATATAAAATAGAAAGTAGAAAATAAATAAATAAATATTAATTAATCAATTAATTAATAATTAACTTAATTAAGACTAATTAAACAATTGATTAATCTGTCTATTAACTTAATGAAATTAATTAGGTTAATTAATAATTCTGTTAATTAATTGAGTTAAGCAGAGAATGACATGTGGGTCCCACCCCCTTAATTAATCACATTAATGTTAATTAAACATTAATTAAAACTGTGACTAAGACATGTGGGACCCACTGGTCAGTTTCACCAATCAACATGACTGTTGACTGTTGACATCAGCATGACATCATGTTGATGTCATAATTCACTAATTGAATCAAAATAATCTATTTTAATTTATGAATATTAATAAAACTTTAAAAATTAATATAAAATAATTCGTAACTCGAATGAAAATATTTTATACGTGAAAGTTGATCAGAAAAATCCCACGAATCAGAATACGCTGATCGTTAGTGTGTCACATGCCTCTAGCATAGCAAATATGGAACTTTTCCATCGTTTTCATCTGTTCAGTAAATGCGAGAGACCCAGGAAATATTGTCAGATATTCTCCCGCCCCGTCTGCTATGTGTAGTACTGCGTTAGTGCATACCTAGCTCTGCATATTGCCATGTCATGCATCGTGATGCATTTGTCTGCTTTATATTTATTGTTTCTTCCCCCCTCTTCTCTTCGATAGACCCCAAGACTGACGCTGCTGCCGGGTACGACTACGTCGTTGACGATCAGGCCTTTGTCGTAGAGCAGCAAGTCAAGCAACCCCCCTTGAGCATTCCGATATCACCCATTCTTCCCTCTTATTCTTGTATTAGATTTTTGCTATTGTATTAGTTAGCTCCTATTCTGATGTATAGCCTGTTTCTGATGAACTATTACTATACCTACAATCATACCAACTGCTTAGTATAGGTTGGTTAGTGAATCCCCAGTGACCCCCTTAGTCCCAGTTGCCCCTACTTCTTCATCAACGACCAGACGACTCGACGACTCGAAGACTCGGTCAACCGACCAACAAGCCAGGCCGCTCACATCACCGCACTCCCCTTAGTTGTATGGCTCTGCAGTGCTAATATCGAGTACCGAGGGTGACACCTCGTGAAGTATTCATGATGCTAGCCCTGTAGTGGAGCTAGTCGGTCATGGTTATCGAGGGTCATTCCTGCTTCACCATTCCCAGCGATGTCTCTGTCATGCAACCCCTCAAGTGTGGGACCCTCAAGGGTGATTCCTCTAAAGTCCACCTTGACGGTTACATCAAGCGGGGACCATTGAGGGTGATTCCTTAGTTCCTGCCTTGATGTTTTATACACACAGTTACTATGACTAGGTTACATAAACATGTTGGTGATGGGTCGGCCCTGAGGGGTACCCACGGTTTGCTGATGTTGAGGCGTGGACGGGCAGGAGAGGCCCTTGCCGCACATCCTCAAGACGGGACGACGGGACCGCACTTTGTGCGTCGCACTTTCCCCGCATTAATAAAACGCTAATGGGTTGGGTACTTGATCTGAGTTAGGTCCCTGGCCTTAATAAACACTAACCTTCATGTGGGAGAAGTTATGGGTACTCAGCATCGTTGTATCAGCCGAAGCTCTTCGAACGTCAGCAATGGAGTGGCACGTGCCCGAGTGGTCTGCAACGACATCGCGCTTGTTATAAGGGGTGCTAGGACTGACCTCCGCCTCCCTCGCATCATGCAGGAGTGCAAAGGGTGAGTGGGCCCACGACCCTTGCGTGCTTAGGATTTAGACAGGCGGGCTGGCCTCTTCGTTGAGTCTAGGTGGGGCGACAACATTTTGATATCCCGAGACCGGCATGACCCAGAAAAGTGTGTCCGGACGGAGGTGATTCAAGCGTGTTGGGGAATATGTTGTGCACCCCTACAGGGAAGAAATTACCTATTCGAATATCCGTGTCCATGGTAACAGGACAACTTGGAGTTGTACCTTGACCTACTACAACTAAAATTGCGACTTTAAATTGAATGAATGTTGGCTCCGGTATTGCTTCCTCGCAGGGAGTCAAGGAAGAATCTCTGGGCGTGGTTACTTAATAAAATTGTTACAATAAAATATTGCTATATGTGAGTTACCAGTCTACTCTCTTCTAATGCTGCAAGATGCTGAAGATGCTGGTCTTCGATAGGACTAGGCCTTCCCCCTATTCTTGCTTTCTGCAGTTCGCCCAGATATAACCCCATTCCTTGATAATGATGCATACTCAGCATAGTCCTGATGTCAGTCTTGCGAGTACTTTGGATGAGTACTCACCGTTGCTTTGCTTTCTCTTTCCCCCTCGATACGATTCTGCGTTAAGACAATGGAGCCTAGGAGATGGAGTACGCCGGAGACGACTAGTACACCATCGCAGGAGCCTACTACTATGTGGAGGCACCCCCTGACCAGCAGTAGGATAGGAGGTTCCTAAGCAGGAGGCCTCGCCTCTTACAATCCGTGTTATGTTTGTGCTAGCCTTCTTAAGGCAAAACTTGTTTAACTTATGTCTGTACTCAAATATTATTTGCTTCCGCTGACTCGTGCTTGTCAAGCTTTGTATTCGAGCCCTCGAGGCCCCTGGCTTGTAATATGAAGCTGTATGACTTTAATTTGTGTCTAGAGTTGTGTTGTGATATTGATTAGTGAGTCCCTAATCTTGGTCATACGCAATGCGTGTATGTTTAGCATACAGTCGAGAATGGGGGCGTCACAAGTTGGTATCAGAGCCGACTGCCTGTAGGTATCCCCCTTTCCAACTCCTTGGCCGAAGTTGATTCTAGTACTTGAAATACTTTTACTAACATTGTTGTATGGCTTACGGGCCCACATCTCAATCGGGTGGTATTAGGATCTTTTATTCCTTGTCTATACTCTGGGTTCCGATCTCTCTCCTCTTTCGGGTTAAAGATTTTGCTAACTCTAGCATTGGGTTCTCGTGATCACATCCACTGGAGATTTGTTTCGTCGACAATTGTTTCCTTTGAAGTTATAATGCACACACTGTCATTTGACATCTTAAATCTCCTTGTTACAGAATCGTCCCGGTAGGCAGATCGTTTGTCTAACCTTCGCACACGATACGGCTGGGTTCCCAGCCATTCTGGTCGACCTCTTGAAGAAGCTGGGTTATTGCTGGTACCCCGAGTGCACTATTTATGAGGACTACCACGAGTTCAACCAGGAACAGTATGAGGCTGAGATGGTTATCAGGGATCGACAGGACCTCTTAATCACTGAGTTGCACACCTTCCGTGGCATTGGAGTGACTGTTGAGATGGCAGTGCTGGATGCTTCTTATGTTGCTATTGTTCATCTTTGTGCAGCAAACTCTTGTTTGTAGGATACGGCATACAGATACATTCTATACGTTCCTGCTGGAGTTGATATTGCCGCCGACGCTAAGGTCTTGACCCCTTTCGCACAGAAGCGCAACGACCGGTCCTACAGTGTTGTCTGCACCCCCTACGTGAGTCTTCATTATGACCCACAAGTTCTGGTTCAGTACACTGAGGCATTGGATCACACTATCAGGGCTCTTAACGTCAAGTTGTATGCCACTCGTGCTCGTCTTTATCGGGCTATGGAGCATTTGTTGCCAGCAGTCACCGCAGGGATACATCCGGAGTACATTCTTTACCCGCCTTGGACTGAGTTTCCTCCAGGTCTTGAGTGGCCTACTATTGGGGGTCGTACCCCGGCACGTGGACCTGCGTTCCCGCTTAATATGCAGGCTGTGCACGGGATGCAGGACCCTGCCACCAGGTTCCACATTCAGGGTCATCTATAGTTTCGTGGGTTCTTTCGTTGTCCCTGACGTTGATGTAGTTGTTCACTATGTCCGTTGTTGTATCCCTCTATAGCATGCCTACGTGCCGCCTAGTTGTCTAGACTAATTTCATGCCGGACCTATCGTCTATTACGTAACGGACTTATAATTTGTAATAGACCTATGTATGGATCTGTATGTTGAATTTGAACTACTATGTCGTATCTGTTGCACTTCCTTCATTGAGAAATTTACTTCATAAATAACTCATTGCCTTTACAATACCCAATGCTAAAATACCACTATTAATCGTTTCGACAAAATGGTTAGGCCAGCTGGTCGTGGTCGTGCTGCGGCTGACCACCCACCGCCACCTGAATACATGGCTGGTATGATGCAATAGTTTGAACTGAATCGCCAGTTTATGCAAGGTCTTATGAACTAGTTCCCGAGGCTGAATATGAATCAGCAGCCAGCCCCAATGACTCTACAATACTTAATGCGCCTCCACCCTGCAATCTACCGCAGCTCAACTCAGCCGCTTGACGTAGATACCTGGCTCCGTGACATCACTTATGAGCTGGAATCTTTAGGCACCCCAGTGGCTAGCTATGTCACCTTTTCCTCGTACTTTCTGAAGGGTCCCGCCGTTTAATGATGGGATAGTCACAGGCGCTCACAGCCTGTTGGGACAATCATCACCTGGCCGGAGTTCCAAGCTGCATTCCGTGCTCGCCATATTCCTCAAGGAATGATGGACAAGAAGAAGCATGAGTTCCGCAATCTCGTCTAGGGCAACAAGACTATGGATGCTTATCAGCGGGAATTTCTAGACTTATCTCGCTATGCTGAAGAAGACATTGCAACTAATGCTCGTAGGCAAGAGAAGTTCCATGAAGGCCTCCACCCTGATATCAAACTGGCACTCTTTATTCAGGACTTTGACAACTTTGCCACCTTGGTGAACAAGTCCATTATAGTGGAAACAGGTCTGCGGGACTACAAGGACAGCAGCAAGCGCAACCATTACATGGGCTCATCTTTGGGCTCAGCAAGTCAGAAGCACAAGATCTGGATTCCCCACAACATGTACCATGCACCGCCTCCTGCCCCGAGGTCGTCCTATGCTGCACCTCGTCTACCTCCACCCCACCTAGGTAGATGAGGCTCCCAGATCCACCACCACAAGCTCCTGTTCCCCCTTCTCATCCTGAGGATGGGATGTGCTTCAAGTGTGGTCGTCCAGGATACCGTGCCAGAGACTGCAGGCAGAATCAATCAACTTGCACTGCCTTCCAACTAGCCCTACAACAACAACGCCAGGCCTGCTTAGGGTCGTGCTCAATCTAACAATGTTGAACTGAATGAAGCTCAAGACCAGCCTGCTACTGTGATGGGTACTCTTCTCGTCAACTCAGTACCAACTTTTGTATTGTTTGATACAGGAGCATCGCATTCTTTTATGTTTGAAGATTTTGCATACATGCATGGCATTAAGTACGAGGAGATGAACATTCCAATAGTGGTAAACACCCCCGTGGGCCAGTGTCGAACCTCCATGGTTTGTCACGATGTCCCCTTTGAAATAGAAGGACTGGAATTCCACGCTCCCCCCCATTATATTGAAGTCTTCCAAGATCGACCTCATTCTCGGAATGGATTGGTTGAAAGCACATACTGCTTCAGTCATTTGTGCCACCAAAATTGTCCACCTCCTGCACCCTTCGGATGAGATAGTTAGCTACCATTCTCATCTTGTTCGAGATGTTGAAGCCCAGCTATATGCCATGAATGCTTTAAATGAGTCACGTCTTGAGCGGATAGAAAACTTTCCAGTTGTCTGGGATTTCTAGGATGTTTTTTCGGAAGAACTTCCAGGGATTCCCCCTGCTAGAGTTGTCGAGTTTGTCATTGATTTGGTACCTCGTACCACTCCTATAGCAAAGAGTCTGTATAAGATGCCACCACATGAACTCCTTGAACTTAAGCAAGAAAATGAAAATTCGCTACGGCTGGGATTCATTCGTCCAAGTTCCTCTGCTTGGGGACCACCTTCTCTCTTTGTTAAGAAGAAGGATGGGACAAACCGTATGGTCTAGGATTATCGATCAATCAACCAAGCCACAATTCAGAACAAATATCCACTTCCTCGGATCAATGATTTGTATGATCAACTTGCTGGTGCCTTAGTTTTCTCTAAGATCGACTTGAGGTTGGGATACCATCAGATCCGTGTTCATGAAGAGGATATTCCGAAGACCGCATTTGTTACTCGCTATGGTTCACACAAGTACACTGTCATGTCCTTTGGTCTAACCAATGCTCTAGCAACCTTCTCTCATTTAATGAATTATATCTTCATGGACTACCTCGACAAATTCGTCGTGGTTTATCTGGATGATATTCTGGTATTTTCCAAGAGTAAAGAAGACCATGCTGAACATCTTCGTCTTGTACTGGAAAGACTTCGGGAACATCAGCTATATGCCAAGTATTCCAACTGTGAGTTCTGGATGGACGAAGTAACCTACCTTGGTCATGCGATCTCCAAGGATGGTATTGCGGTCAACCCTGAACGAGTTCAGGCTATTCTTGACTGGACTGCCCCGAAGAATGTCAAGCAAGTCAGAAGTTTTCTCGGACTCGCTAGCTATTGTTGTCGATTCATTGAGAACTTCTCAAAGATTGCAAAGCCCTTAACCAATCTGCTTCACAAAGTTGTTAAGTATGAGTCTACAGAAAAATATCATGAGAGCTATCAGGAACTTAAAGACTAGTTGACGTCTGCCCTAGTGCTTGGTCCTCCGGATACTCGTAAGGACTTTGTCATTTATTGTGACGCTCCGCGTCAGGGAATAGGCTGCGTCCTAATGCAAGATCGCAAAGTGGTTGCTTATGCCTCTCGTGAGTTGCGTCCTCATGAAGAGAACTACCCAATTCATGACCTTGAACTTGCTGTAGTAATACATGCACTCAAGGATTGGCGGCAATAACTTGTTGGTAATCGATGCGAGATCTACACCAATCACCAAAGTCTGAAGTACTTTTTTACTCAGCCAGATTTGAATCTCCAACAATAGAGATGGATGGAGTGCATAGAAGATTACAATGTGGGAATTTCTTATACACCTGGCAAGGCTAATGTCATGGCTGACGCTTTGAGCCGCAAGTCATACTGCAACCATCTTCCGGTTCACAAGGTTCACCCCCTTCTTCAAGAAGAATTCTGCAAGCTGAACCTCTGTATTGTTCCTCAGGGTTATCTCATTCCCCCTCCTAAAGAGAACCGCAAGATGAACCTTCATGTTGTTAACCAGGGTTCTTTGAGTAACCTGGTTGTTGAACCAGATCTCGTGGCCTGTATCAAAAGAATGCAGGGCTATGACAACAAAGTCGATAAGATTAAAAACTTTCTAGCGAAGGTAAAACCTCATGTTTCATCGTTGTTGATGATGGTGTTGTATACTTCAAGGGACGCTTATTCGTTCCAACAGAAAGGGAAAACCGGAATATGACTGTTAGAATACTGAAATGAGCTCATGATACTCCGTTGTCTATTCATTCGGGTAGTACCAAGATGTACCGAGACATCCGTCAAAGGTTCTGGTGGTCAAAGATGAAACAAGACATTGCTCGCTATGTTTCAGAATGTGACATTTGCTGCCGGATCAAGGCAGAACATCAAAAGCCTGCTGGAACTCTGCAACCTATTTCTATCCCTGAATGGAAATGGGATCATGTTGAAATGAACTTCGTCACTGGGTTTCCCAGGTCGCAGAAGGGTAATGATGCTATTATTGTCGTCATTGACCGGCTGTCCAAAGTTGCACATTTTCTGGTTGTCAAGGAAACTATTATTGCTAGTCAGCCAGCAGATCTTTACATGTCCAGAGTTGTTTCCCTCCATGGTATTCCATTGGTGATTAGTTCAGACCATGGTAGTTTATTCACTTCAAGATTCTGGGCAAGTTTCCAGGAAGCTATGGGAACTCATTTGTCATTACACACTGCTTTTCACCCTCAATCACATGGACAAGAAAGAGTCAATCAGATTCTCAAAGATATGCTTCGAGCTTGTGTCATTTATTTTGGCAAGAAATGGGAGGAATCTCTCCCATATGCTGATTTCTCCTACAACAATAGCTATCAAGCTAGTCTAAAGGTGGCTCCTTTTGAAGTGTTATATCGACGTAAGTGTCGGACTCCTCTGAATTGGTCAGAAACTGGGGAACGTACACTTATCGCTCCAGATATTATCCAACATGCCGAAGATCAAGTCCGCATTATTCATGCAAATCTTAAGGATGCTCAATCTCGTTAGAAGAGTCAGTATGACCGTCATCACAAGGATATGGTCTATCAACCTAGCGAAGAGGCTTATCTTTGAGTCACGCCAATGAGAGGTACACACCGCTTCGGGATCAAGGGCAAGCTGGCTCCTCGATATATTGGTCCTTTCACTATTCTCAAAAGGTGTGGTAAAGTGCCATATCAACTAGATCTACCGCCAAACCTTTGTCAGGTTCACTATGTGTTCCATGTGTCACAGCTTCGTTACTGCTTCAAGGATCCTATCCGAGCAGTGGACCATGATATGCTTGAGCTGCAACAAGACCTTTCTTACAAAGAATAACCAGTCCACATTCTCGATGAAACGGAACGTCATACTCGTCAGAAGGTTACCAAATTCTTCAAAGTGCACCGGACAAATCATTCTGAAGATGAAGCCACTTGGGAACGCGAAGATCATCTTCGTGCAGAATACCCTGGGCTCTTTCCTTCTACTTCTTAATTCTCGGGACGAGAATTCTTTTTAGTAGGGGAGAATTGTGACGCCCTGGATTTCTGCTACAGTAATCTCTGTAATTAAGCTACAGTAATCCCATGCTAATGATGCCATGTCACCACGGTTACTCTTGTTAATCTCACGATGATTCAATCCCGTGAGAATTTGGAATTTAAAACCAAGTCAAAACGGCAAAAGTTTTCAAACTTAGAAACTAAAATGTTCGGAGGGTGTCAAATAATGCATAGGTAATTGTGTTGTAGAAATCAACATTTTTGAAAATGTTTAAATTCACTGAATTCAAATAAAAAAATAGAAAACTAATAAAAGTAAAAAGAAAACAGAAAAAAGCAAAGAACCCCCTGTTGGGCCTTGACCCACCGTCCCAACCGGCCGGCCCACCCCAATCCCCGCGGGGATAACCTCCCTCCCCCGTAACCCTAGCCGCCCCACTCTCCCCCTCGCTCTCTCCCCTCCCCTCCCTGATCCAGATAGGATCGGGGCCGACCCCACACCTGCCCGCCGCTGCCGGTCCGCCCCGCCGCTGGCTCTTCTCATCGTCACCGGTGCCCACGCAGCGCCCCCGTCGGCTGCCTCCTCGCCTCCTCCTCAACGCCACGTCACCATCCCACCACCCGCCGACCTCCTTGTCTCCGTCCTCGTGCCACTACCTCGAGCCTCGCCGACCTAGCCCCCCGTCAACGTCGATGAGCCCTCCCGAAGCTCCTCCCTCCCCTCTCTTCCTCACCTGTCGGAACCACCGTTGGCCGCCGCTGCTCCTCGCGTGGCCCCGCTCCCTCCTTGCCGTTGTGCCCCCGGCTCGGCCCATGCTCACCGCGCACGCGGCCGCGACCCTCGCCCCTGCGCGAGCCCTACTCGCTCACCACGCGCGCGCTCTCCCCCACCCGCGCCCGCGGACGCTCGCTACCCCCCTTTCGTGCCTCTGGTCGCGCTCTGGCTCCTGCCCATCGCCCATTGCGTCGTGCTCGCGTCCTCCCGTAGTGGTGCCCTGGTCGGCTCCCTGTCCGCCGGCGCCGGCCCCACTGTCGATCGGTGGCAGTAGGGCTCGGCCCTCCCCTTGCGCCGATTCTATTAGTGGGGGTCGCCCCCACTAACCCCACCCCTATGTGAATGATGACGGGGCCCCACCCCCTAATGACGTTTAAAAAAATAAAATAAAATAGAAGGTACAAAATTAAAATAAATAAATATTAACTAATTAATTAATTAATTAATTAACTTAATTAAGACTAACTAAATAATTGATTAATCTGTTAATTAACTTAATGAAATTAATTAGGTTAATTAATAATTTTGTTAATTAATTAAGTTAAGCAAAGAATGACACGTGGGTCCCACCCCCTTAATTAATCTAATTAATGTTAATTAAACATTAATTAAAATTGTGACTATGACATGTGGGACCCACTGGTTAGTTTGACCAGTCAATAGGACTGTTGACTGTCGTCGTCAGCATGACATCATGCTGATGTCAGAATTCATTAATTGAATTATAATCTTTTTTCGGAATATTAATAAAACTTTAAAAATTAATATAAAATAATCCGTAACTCGGATGAAAATATTTTATACATGAAAGTTGATTAGAAAAATTCCACAGATCTGAATATCCTAACCGTTAGTCTCTCACATGCCTCTATCATAGAAAACATGGAACTTTTCCATCGTTTTCATCTGTTCGGTAAAAGCCAGACACCTGGGAAATATCGTCAGATATTCTCCCGCCCTGTCTGTTACGTGTAGTACTCCGTTTGTGCATACCTAGCTCTGCATATTGCCATGTCATGCATCGTGATGCATTTGTCTGCTTTATATTTATTGTTTCTTCCCCCCTCTTCTCTCCGATAGACCCCGAGACTGACGCTACTACCGGGTACGACTACGCCATTGACAATCAGGCCTTTGCCGCAGAGCAGCAAGGCAAGCAACCCCCATTGAGCATTCCGATATCACCCATTCTTCCCTCTTATTCTTGCATTAGATATTTGCTACTCTATTAGTTAGCTCCTAATCTGATGCATAGCCTATTTTTGATCAACTGTTACTATACCTGCAATCATACCAATTTCTTAGTATAGGTTGGTTAGTGAATCCCTAGTGACCCCCTTAGTCCCAGTTGCCCCTGCTTCTTCATCAACGACCAGATGACTCGACAACTCGACGACTTGAAGACTCGGTCAATCAACCGACAAGCCAGGACCCTCACATCACCGCACTCCCCTTAGTTGTATGACTCTGTAGTGCTACTATCGAGTACCGAGGGTGACACCTCGTGAAGTACTCATGATGCTAGCCCTGTAGTGCAGCTAGTCGGTCGTGGTTATCGAGGGTGATTCCTCCTTCACCATTCTCGGCGATGTCTCTGTCATGCAACCCCTCAAGTGTGGGACCCTCGAGGGTGATTCCTCTAAAGTCAACCTTGACGGTGACATCTAGCGGGGACCATTGAGGGTGATTCATCAGTTCCCGCCTTGATGTTTTATACACACAGTAACTATGACCTGGTTACATAAACTTGCTGGTGAAAGGTTGGCCCTGAGGGGTACCCACGGTTTGCTGATGTTGAGGCGTGGACGGGCAGGAGAGGCCCTTGCCGCACATCCTCGAGACGGGGCGACGGGACCGCACTTTATGGGTCGCGCTTGCCCTGCATTAATAAAATGCTAATGGGTTGGGTACATGATCTGAGTTAGGTCATTGGCCTTAATACGCACTAACCTTCACGTGGGAGAAGTTATGGGTACTCAGTGTCGTTGTATCAGCCGAAGCTCTTCGGATGTCAGCAACGGAGTGGCGTGCCCCCGAGTGGTCTGCATCGGAATCGCGCTTGTTAGAAGGGGTGCTAGGACTGACCTCGGCCACCCTCGCATCATGCAGGAGTGCAAAGGGTGAATGGGCCCGTGACCCTTGTGTGCTTAGGATTTAGATCGACGGGCTGGCCTCTTTGTTGAGTCCAGGTTGAGCGACGACGTTTTGATATCCCGAGGCGGGCATGACCCAAAAAAGTGTGTCTGGCCGAAGGTGATTCAAGCATGTTGGGGAATCTGTTGTGCACCCCTGCAGGGAAGAAATTATCTATTCGAATAGACATGTCCACAGTAACAGGACGATGTGGAGTTGTACCTTGACCTACTACAACTAAAATTTTGACTTTGAATTGAATGAATGTTGGCTCCGGGATTGCTTCCTCGCAGGGAGTCAAGGAAGAATCTCTAGGCGCGGTTACTTAATAAAATTGCTACAGTAAAATATTGATATATGTGAGTTACTAGTGTACTCTCTTCAAATGTTGCAAGATGCTGAAGATGCTAGTCTTTTGATAGGACTAGGCCTCCCCCCTATTCTTGCTTTCTGCAGTCTGCCTAGGTATAACCCCCTTCCTTGATAATGATGCATACTTAGCATAGTCCTGATGTCAGTCTTGCGAGTACTTTGGATGAGTACTCACCGCTGCTTTGCTTTCTCTTTCCCCCTCGATACGATTTTGCGTTAAAACGGTGGAGCCTAGGAGATGGAGTACGCCGGAGACGACTACTACAGCACCGCAAGAGCCTACTACTACGTGGAGGCAACCCCCAACAGCAATAGGATAGGAGGTTCCCAAGCAGGAGGCCTCGACTCTTTCGATCTGTGTTATGTTTGCGCTAGCCTTCTTAAGGGAAAACTTGTTAACTTATGTATATACTCAGATATTATTTGCTTCCGCAGACTCGTGCTTCTCGAGCTTTGTATTCGCGCCCTCGAGGCCCCTGGCTTGTATGTGACTTTAATTTGTGTCTAGAGTTGCGTTGTGATATTGATTAGTGAGTCCCTAATCTTGGTTGTATGCATTGCGTGTATGTTTAGCATACGGTCGAGAATGGGGACGTCACAATATGTCATGCAAGTTCTTTTCCATAAGCACGTATGACTATATATGGAATACAATGCCTACATTACATTGATGAATATGAGCTAGTTCTGTGTCACCCTATGTTATAATTGTTGCATGATGAATGCTATCCAACATAATTATTCATCACTAATCCATTGCCTATGAGCTTTCCACATATTGATCCTTGCTAATTTACTTCTCCGCTGCTACTGTTACAATCACTACAAAACTGGTACTGTTACTTTTGCTATATTTACCGTTACTTAAATACTACTTTGATGCGGATATTAAGTCTTTCAGTTGAGTTTGAATTGAAAACTCATCTGCTAATACTCGAGAATATTCTTTGCCTCCCCTTGTGTCGAATCAATATATTTGGGTTGAATACTCTACCCTCGAAAACAGCTGCGATCCCCTATACTTGTGGGTTATCAAAGAACATAATAATAACATAGTTAGCAATCTAGTTTTGATTAAGAAAAAAATATGTATGCAAAAGATGGACTAATTAATGACACAATACTATAAAATAATCTTACCATGCTATCTACATGGAAGTTACTATGATTCAACTAATGCACTAGTGGCATGTAATGAGAATAAATTTCGCAAATATCTTCATAATTGATCTCAAAATGATCACATCATCAACAAATGAGATCACATGAATTTTATCCAGCCAAGTTAGATCGGAGCCATGACTGTAGTAGGTTTGGTCTACTATCTTTTGAGTTTTTCCTGAAGAAGTGAAATAAGCTAAATTAAAAATAAACAAGTCAAGTAGGGATGAACACCAACTATTTTTAAATAAACAATAAAAATTACTTAAGAAATTCGATGAACTCACATGGAGGTAACAAAGGAAGCATATCCACATCCACCCAAATGTCGATATTACCTTTGATATCATCTCTAGAACGAATATCGAAGGTTATTTCCATATGCTCCTGAAATCCATATGCCTTGCCTAGAGCTTCCCAATTTGAGCAACCAAAATGCGAGTGATTAACTTCGTTGTATAGTTTAACCCGAAATGTGAGACCATGTTTAGTCCTTGGGTGAGCTATCCTCGTCTCCATATTCTCACTATATTGGAATACGAGCTTCTCCAAGACATACCGTCTTGCATGGCAGAAGATGCACTAGTCGAATTGTAAAAAACAGAAATTACATGTTGAAGAAAAGAAACACTAGTCACGAGAAAATACTTTTCATCGTTGCGTACCGTAAAAACATGAAAGGTCTCGTCCAGCTTGATGGTGAAGAACCTACCGTTTTGCTGGTTAGGCCTGTCGCACAAACCCAGATCCTCGTCGTAGTAGTCACACTCAGGGATTCTATCATCGACGGAAATTTCCTATGTTCGTGATTCAAAGATTAAAAATTGACGACAATTATACTAGGCTCTCTTTAGTATGGGTTAAGTTTCGATCTATCGAGGCTTCCTTATAAAACTCCAATATATCATATTGTATATAGTGCGCACTCCCTCACACTGATATGGTGGTGTATTGGGTGGACACTCCTCTCGACAGAAATTTCGGCCGGCCATCCTGGCCACTCCTCCCTTCGTCCCCGTGTGCATTACCAAAATGTCTACCATACGAGGAAGGAGGAAGCGACCCCCATGACAATAGTCGGGATTCTTCCTTTGATATTTCGACCGTCGACGCTGGTCGCTTCCTCTCCCACTCTCATGCATTATACCAAGGTATATGTCACGATAAGAATAAGAGGAAGCGACCCCCACAACAACAGTCGGGATTCCTCTCTCAAGAACACACTGAAAGTCACACAAGGAGCTCCCACAGATGAAAGTACCCTAATAAGCATAAGTCAATTAACGTTGCATTGATGAAGTACTAGTATAAAAATAGCCTATGTTTTGCGGGAATGTCATCTAATTCCTGTTCTACAAAATCATGGCACTAGAAATTTCCTAATTTCAACTACAGGTCATGCCAAAATCCATGGAAAATTTTGTCATGACCTTTTCTAAAAACGGGACATGTTGAGTGCCGGAAATCTGCCGCAACGGAAATGAATCAGCATTCCGGCAAAACATAGGCCACACGGAGGTGTTCCGTGCAATAACATACACACCTGTCCAAATAGACCTGATTTTTTACTAAAAATTTCTGGACCTAATATTTTTTACTAAAAAATTCTAGACCTATTTTTTAACTTTTGTTTATATTAGTGAATTCCTAGGAAATTTGATACCTAAAATTGTCTATTCTATACAAAAATTTAAATTCTACAAGCAAGTTCTACCACGGTTGGGCGGCAACGATGGCTGACGTGGGACCGTGGCAGGCATGAGACGGCAGCGGGCGGCAACTCACGAGAAGGAGGGAGTAGGAGTGGAGAAGGAGAGTGATGAGGGGAAGAGTGGGAAGCCACATGATGGGCTAACACTAGCGCGGGTGCAGGAAACGCGCTACTGCTAAAAGCAGTAGCAATAGCGCGGCTACAGAAAACTTGTTGCTGCTAAATGGGATCCACTAAGTGGAACAGTGGGTCGGTACTTGCAGTGTGCCTTCTTGACGCGCGCTATTACTAAACTGTTTAGTAGTAGCACGTTTATTTGTAGCACGCTCCTACTCTACATTGTCGAGTGTGGGCGTTTGGGAAAGTGTACCGACATCATTCTTTCTTAAAGCCCACTACTGCTGAGTTATTTGGAAGTAGTGAGTTTTTATTACATGCGCTACTCCTATTTAGCAGTAGCACGTTGTTTTAACATGCACTACTATAGCTTTCCTTGGTAGTGTGTGGTCCCCTCGTAACTGCATTTCGCGTGATTCCAACAACAAAAAATCATATAAATCCCAAAAGCCCTAGAACTAAACCTAGAACTTCCGCCTTGCCGCCGCAAGCCTTTGTTCCGAAGCAATCTCATATGAAGCCCTTTTCTGGCACCCTACTGGAGGGGAAAATCATCACAAGAGGCCATCTTCATCATCCCGGTGATCTCCATGTCGAGGAGGGAGTAGTTCACCCTCGAGGATGAGGGTATGTACCACTAGTTATGTGTTTAATCTCTATCTCTCACGTTCTTGATGTTGCATGATCTGGATGTACCACGGGCTTCATTAATATAGTTGGATCATATCATGTTCTTCCCTCTCTATCTTGATGTGATGAATTGAGTCTTTCCCTTTGAGATCTCGTTGTGTTGGATTGAATACTTTGGATTTGAGAACACTTGATATATGTCTTTCATGTGGATACCCGTGGTGACAATGGGGTGTTCTATTGAGTCACTTGATATATGTTTTGGTTATCAACTTGCGGATCCCCGTGGTGACATTAGGGTGATCTAAGCATATAGGTTGATGCATGTTATCGTCCTAGTTTCTCTGATAGAAATCTCGGGGTACTCTTTGACGTTCCTTGTGTGGATTGAACGTTCGGATCTGCAATTGTTTGGTGTTGTTTAGTAGGAACTCTAGGACTGTTTGTGACACCTATAGGGATGGCCCAATAGATTGATCAAAAAGATAACTATTTAGTATGAACTCTAGGGTTGTTTGTGGCACCTATGGGGATGGTTCAATAGATTGATCAGAAAGATAACTCTGAGGTAGTTCACTACCTACTACAATTTCTTCTTATGTTCTCCGCTAATAGGATTTTTGGAGTGATTCTTTGTTGCACATTGAGGGATGGTTATATGATTTAATTATCCTAGCACCATGGATAGATTGCACTAGTGAAAGTATGAACCCTGGGCCTTGTTTCCAAGCATTGAAATATTGTTTGGGCTCACTTTTCTAAATTGTTAACTTGTTGTTTTTATTACTTCAGATTAGAAAAACCTATATCTAATATACATATTGCACTTGTATCACCATATTTTTGCCGAACTAGTGCACCTGTACAATTTCCCATTGCATTGGGTGTGTTGGGGACACACGAGATTTCTTCTATTTAATTATACGGTTGCCTGAGAGAGACCATCTTCATCCTACACCTCCTACTGATTGATAAATCTTAGGTCATCCACTTGAGGGAAAATTGCTACACTCGTACAAAACTCGGTGCTTCGAGGCCCAACACGAGTCTAAAAGAATAAAGTTGTCTAGTGGACATCAATCTTTTCTCTAGCGCCGTGGGGAGGTGAGTGCTTGAAGGTATATCTTGAGATCTTGCAATTGAATCTTTTAGTGTCTTGTCTGTTTTCTAGTTTGGGTTTATAAAACGAAACTAAAAAAAGTATTTAGGTTGCCTCGTATGCTTCATCTGTATAATGTCCTTCTTGAAAATGATGAAACCGAAAATATTGCAGTCGTATTAGAAGAAGAATTCAACAAAATGTTTGCCATTAAATCCTTGAATGATAAGCACGAGTGCCATGTGGCTAGTATGAATTCTTTGAATATGTTTGATGCTAATGCTATGCAAAGCCATAAGCTTGGGGATGATATGTTTGATGAAGATGATATTTTAGCCCCCCTACTTTTGATGAGCAATTTTGTTATGATGAAAGCATGCCTCCTATTTATGATGATAGTGGGTTTGGAAAATGTCAACTCTAGGTATTATTGATCCAACTATTTTGGAGGGTGTAGAATCTTATTCTGATAATTGTGAAAGTGGATTTGGACAGGTCATGACTTTATTTAATGATGATTCCACAATTTTGGAAGAGGTTTCAATTGATTATGACAACCAAGTTGCAATATATTATTATTATTATGGTGATGACATGTATGCTATAAAGAGTAATGATGGCCATGAAACTTGTCATCATGATTTTAATGTTCAATTTTGTTATGTCAATCAAGTATCCCATGATAGTTATGTAACAGCCCGAGACCGACGATCTAGATGATTCCCGTTTTATTTCTTTATCGTCGTGTGATTTATTTGTTTGTCGCATTCATCATCGCGTCATTCCCATTGCACCAACACTCTGTTGCCGTCATTTCTCAAAACTTGCATTCATTCTTACTTGTTGGTTGACTTGGTTCTCTCTATTGCCATCATTGCCCGTTTTGCGACCGAACACACTTGCACGCGCCCGCGACATAATTAAAATGTTATGTTATAAGTGGGAATAAAACTTTCTCTGAATGAGTTGAAAGTTGGCATGCTGACTTAATATAATGTAGGTAGACCGCATTCTAAGTTTTTGTCGCATTTAGAGATCATTTCATACCTGAAGACTTAAACCTATAGCAGCACTATAGACGGTTAAATTGTCGATCATTTTCATAAATAAAACTTGTGTCGCGACGCAGAAAACCTCCCTCCCTTCTTAGCCCATTGCCACTCTACACAGCCCACCTAGACCCACCTAGCATACCCCTCCGACTGAACCGTCCGATCGCGATCAGAGGGTAAAAACCCTAAAAACATAAACCATATCCATATTTTCTATATAAGGGATTCCCTCCTCTTCCAAATCTAGAAGACTTTCCTTCCTCCTCACAATCCACGCCTTCTCGGCCGTCTCCAGCCACCTGACTTCGCCCCGACTCCCACATTCAGTGTTAGGGCCTGCCCGAGATGAGAAACCGCCACCCCCGTTTAGCCGTGTCCGAAGTCGATGCCGCCTGGGAGCCTCCCCTCTACGTCGTGCCTCTTGAGCCCCCGTGGCGCCCGGATGCACCACCTTGTTGGCCCACCGCCGGAGCCTAGGCCGTCACAGGTGACCTGCCTAGCCAGGTCGGACCCCGTGCCACCCATTCTCCTCCTTCCTCCTAGTCTTTCTCTCCCTCACGATCTCTCTCCCTTGAACCTTGACATGGACCTGATCCAGTGGCCCTTGGACAGATCTGGTCGTCCCGGATCTTCCCGCCAACCTCCATGCCCAAACGCACTGCCGTAACCCTGCCTCCTGCTCGTGCGCCTCGAGCATGAGGCAAAGGACGACGTGTGCGCCCACTTGTCCCCTCACATGAGCCTCGACCTGGCCCAGTTGCCCGCCTTGCACGTCCCCCGGCTTGCCTCATCTTCGACCCAGAGCTCCAAGGTGATCTAAGCTCAGCCTTTGACGCTCCTTTTTTATCATGCACTCGTGTGTGCACTGTCAGGCTAGACAGATTAGGCCCAATCATGTTCCTCTCCTATCCAGCCATTTTAGGAATTTTCCAAGGTAAACCAGTTTGATAGTTTAGTCCTCAATGTTCATGCATGTAATAACTATTAACCGTGCATCCGATTTAAACAAACTATATATGTAAAATGTTTAGAATTTTGTGTGGATTCATAATGTGCCTCTTTCATCCATGATAAAAATGTTTAAATTGTTGTTTGAATATATTTCATAAATGCCATGCTAAATTGGTTTATTTCATAAATAAATAACTGTAGCACTAAATTAAATAGATTATATAAGTAGCTTGACTAGAAAAACGTGTAGAATAACATGGTGCCCTTTATATTCGTGTTTAACAAAAAAAATATTTTTACGATAGAACAACACCAAATTAAAAAATTGCATATATGGTCATTTTGGAAATGCTATATGTTGTTTCCGTCCTCATTTAAAATACATATATTGGTAGTTAAATCATGCTTCATGTCTTGCCACGTTTAACAACATTTAATATTGTTGAGTACCTAAACAAGAATGAACTAACTAATTCAAATGTGGAGTTTCGTCAATATGCAACTCAGTGCATACTGAGCTTCACCTAATGTGTAGTATTTCATTGTTGCCATCCCATGCATATTTTAAGTGTACATGGATCATATTTTTTGCGCATCATGCCATGAATATGATTGTTTGTTTACCATTTGTTGTTTGCTTGTTTTCGGTTTCAATTGTTCTTGCTAGAGTTCTGATAACATTTCTGAGTGTGAGGATTCGTTCGACTACACCCGTTCGACTACTTCATGAATTCCTTCTTCTTCCAAGCGGGATATTGGGCAGGTTGATCATTAAGTTGGATATCATTACTATCGTTGCTATGCTATTTGTCTTGATGCTATCGCTATGTCTAGTTATGTGGGGATCTCGACTCATAAGTCGTGATCATCAAATGCACGTGTACAGTGATCCCAAAGATCAATGCTCACTAAACACACAGAAGCTGAATAACAAGAGTCTTACATCCACATTTAGCGTCTTACACAAATAAAGACCATGGAGGTCTAGTCTTACATAGATAGTGCCACAAGGGCCAAACACTTAAATAGAACAAGCAGCGGAAATCTTGATCGAAAGGGTGAACCCATGCCATCTACCTTAACCTACATGCATTCTAACTGGGAAGCGACCTAGTTCGCATATTCGTCTCCAATGAACTCTTCAACATACTCCTGTTCTTCCATGCCTGGCAAATTAAATAACCACTGGCAAGCCAATGAGTACTTTGAATGTACTCACAAGCAACCCAAGTTGTGGAACAAGGTAATAATGATGCATGATATAGCACTAAGTAGGTAATTTGTGGAAAGCCAATTTTGAATGCAATGACATGATCAAGTAACTAAGTAAGCATGCATCAATAGTTTGGCAGGTATCCATATGAACAAGTTATAGATATCATCATAAACCGGGGTTGAACATCTCATGTTAAATCATTGTGCTAATTTATCAGACTTAGTACAAAGTCATGCTAAGTCTTCGGACTTACTCCAAGTACCATCTTTGTGACCAACACACGCACACCAGTTTGTGAACACACTTGGACATAGCACAAGAGCGATTATCCAACTGTCCTTGACCGTGGACACGGCTATTCGGATAATTTTACACTCTAGAGAGGTTGCACACTTTACCCACAAGACTCGGGGAACTTCCATGTCATCAACGACTCGTGGTACATCACATACCCGAGGTAAGCACCTGAACAATGCCTTTCCCATGGTGATACTAAACAAAGAGTCCACTCGTTGGTGCCATCCCTCATGATATACTTCACTCATATCATCCATGAGGGCATCCAACGCTGTGCCCGGTGCCTGTAAAGAAAGCGCATGGCCTTCCACTTCTGGGACGACCTCGTCTCAAGAGTGACCACTTCACTCTTGCCACTAGTAATGCGGGCTCCCTGCTAGCCCCATCCATAGTAATCAACAAAGCCCTGTCCCATAAGGGGTATTGTGGTCGTACATGTAAGGTTGGAATAACGATCGCAACTTACACCAATCCGTTTTCGAAAAACCACACACACTCACTTGCTCCGGCACTCCACTTCTTTCTCAAGTGGTCACCCAACTTATCATCATCTCCCTCGGGCATTAGTGGCACCCGACGGGTTTTTTGAAAAGTCTTTGAAATCATTCCTTCCTTCCCATCACTATGCATAAATCCCATCCCACTTGCGTAGCATCTATTAACATCCTAACTACACACGCCTCATAACCCTCATAAGGTGGTAGGGTCATGCATGATGCAAGTGTCAATGGTAAGAGTATCGGAGGCAACCCACCGAAGGGGAAACTCTGCATCATGATCAATCATCGAAACAACAAGTGCTATATGTCATGCATGAAAAAGTTTCTTAACATGGTCAAAGGGTTGCTTTCCTGGCTCAACATAGTCTCTAGGGTCTTCGAAGTCTTCGGGTCCAACATCCTCGTCAACAGTGCAATCTATCGTCGCGAATAAAAGCGATAAAAATAAGCACCACATAGAAACAGAACACACAATTGACTATTAAAAATGCTACCCTACTCTGATAAATACTAAAGACTATATTAAAAATATTTGTCTAGGGTTTTGAACTTAAAAAGATTTTCAAAATTATTTAAAATAGGGGCTAATAATGCCAAATAGGGGTTTTAAATTAGAACAATACATAAAATGTTTTCAAATATTTTTATAAGTGGCACTAATAAATTCTATGGAATATTTCAAGATTTTAGGTGAAGGAATTTTGGGCATTGGACAAATATTTTGCCCTGTGGAATTTTTGGAAGTTTGCAGAAAAAGAAAAAGGGGAAAGACCCTTTGCCCCACGGCCCAAAAGGACACACTAGAGCCGGCCCACCAGGGGAACCGGCCCAGGGGAGACGCCGTGCGTGACAGGTTTATTTTTAAAGCTGCCCGTGGGCCCTACCAGACAGAGAGAGAGGAGGGGATGAGGGGATGACAGGTGGGCCCCACCTGGCATCCCTCTCCTCGCGACAGGAGTGGAGGGGAGCTCACCGACGGGGTCTCCGGCCACGGCGCCAAGCGGAGGGCACCGGCACGCTCAGGGGCCTCCCACACGTCGGTGGTTGGCCGAGGGGAGCGCCGGCACAAAGAGAATCGCCGACGAGGGTGAAGACCCGACAACGGCGAGGGTTTGGTTCGGGCGCGGGTTCCCGACCACGGGGGCGAGGGGCCTAGGCACTGGGGAGCAGCAGAGGGGAGGATAGAGCGAGAGGAGAGGAGCGGGAGCTCGGGGAGGGCTTATATAGGTGGCCGCCGGTGCACCGCGGACGCGGTGCGCCGGGGAGGACAGGGGCGTTGCCACGGGCCACGGGAGGGCTCCGGGCCGTGTCCTCGGAGTTCCTGGGTGCAGTCCTCGTCCAGGGGAAGGGAGAGAGAGAGCAGGGATGCGCTGGGTCCTGGCGCGTGTGAGCACGCTCACTTGCCGAGTCGGGCGGCTCCGGGCACGCGTGGGAGGAGGGGACACGGGAGGGGCCTGACCAGCTCCCGTGTTGCGGACGTCGAGGGGGACACAGGGAACATGCTGGGGAGGCCCAAGGCTGTTGGGGGCGCCGAGAAGGGGCGGCTACAGAGTGAGAGCGCACTGTAGCGTGCTCCAGAGCGCCCATATGGCGTGCCATGGCATAAAATATGCCCACCAGCGTATCCTCTTGTGTCTTGGGGTTTCTGGAGATGCCCATGGGCTAGGAGAAGCTAGGGGAGGCTTAGGAAAGAAAAGAAATGGGAGGGGGAGGTAGAAAGGATGCTACCAGGGTGAAAAATGGGGGTTTGACCCCACCTTCCAGTGGCTTATGGGCGTGAGGTTTTTACTAGAGGTAACCGGTAACCCTGAGGGGTTGTGGTAAAAGTTTCATGGCTAGGGGAATAGGGAAAGGTGTGAAAGTAGGGACTTTACTATTTTACCAGAAGGTGTTTGATGGGGTTTTGGGCAAGAAAGATTTACCAACTTACTGAGATATTCACGAGGGTCAAATGTTAGGTAAAAATGAGATGGATCACCTAGTTTGATCTCAAATGAGCAAAGTTGACAATAGAATCTTTGTGAACCCTAGAAACTAACAGAATCAGGTTTCTATAGAACTATTAATGCTAAGCTCTTACCCTTGATGCACCACTTGGTGTAGCATCATTATTTGGTGATTAGATCATGCCCACAAAGTTTGGGGTCAAGGCGAGAAACTTCACAATGTGAAGTTGTTCAAATTTGAATCTGGACAGGAAGGGTTTTGGGATAGTTTAATGAACCAACTCAACTTGGATTGAGGTGAAACTTTGCAAGATCATCACCCATGTTAGTGTTGACTTGCTGGCATTTTCCTGGAATTTATTGAGAATATTTCTTATAGAAATATTCCAAAGGCTTGATTTGAATAGAAAGGGTTTTGAGGGGTTTTGCCCATGATGTGAACATACCCATGTGTTGGAACTCATATATATGGAAAATATATGTCCAGTGAGTTTCCCTAAATTTTCTAAAATATTTTGAAAGCAGTCAAATAATTTTTACCTAAGAAAATCCATTTTTGGTCTTAAGTAAAAGCCTTTAAATAAAATATAAAAATAACATTTAAAATTAATATTTGGTGGTTTTGGAAAGTCTTATATATAGTAGGTTTGAAGTAAAGCCTTTGGGGAAGAAGGATCTACCCAATTTGAGGACTTGCAGTGCAAACCTCATTTTAGGGGGTTTTCAAAACCTAGTTTGAATAAATCCTTTTTGGTCAAAATAACATTTGATAAAAATAGTTTTGGGCACTATTCATGTGGCACGGTCATTGGGCAAGAAGTTTGGGCCAAGGAAGATGAATAACAAGAGGGATAGAATCTAGGAGTGCCACACATCACAATCAACAAGCAAGCAAGCAATAATTCAATCAAGCACAAGAATTGAAAAGGTTTTAGTTGGCTCCAAATTTTTATAAATCCAAACATAACAAGGTGATACAAACACAGGGTGTGATAGACCTACCCCCCTTACAAGAATCTCGTCCCCGAGATTCCTAGGCTAAGTGCTAAAAAGATAAGGGAACTCAGATCTAAGATAGTCTTCATGGTCCCAGGTTGCTTCAGCTTTAGTATGGTTTCTCCACTAGACCTTGAAGTACTTGATGATGCGGCTTCCGGTGCAACGCTTGGCTTCATCCAGAATGCGAACTGGCCTCTCACGATGAGTGAGGTCTGGCTGAAAATCGATGGCTTGATGCTCGATGTCCTTGTAGAGGTCGGGGCGGTTGGGAACTTGAAGACACTTCCGGAGTTATGACACATGAAAGACGTTGTGCACATCCGACAGCTCGGAAGGTAGCTCTAGCTGATAGGCAACTTCTCCTGGCCTGTCGGCGATCTTGAAGGGGCCGATGAACCTTGGTGCAAGTTTTCCCTTGACGTGGAAACGCTTGGTTCCCTTGAGAGGCATGACACTGAGGTAAACATGCTCTCTAACACGGAAACTCATGTCCCGATGGTGAGAGTCGGCGTAGCTCTTCTGCCTAGTCTTGGCGGTCTCGAGTCTCTCTCGGACGATTTGAACTTGCTCTTCTGCTTCGCAGAGGATGTCTGGTCCGAAGACTAACCCTTCTTCGGTCTCTGACCAGATGAGGGGAGTACGGCACTTGCGTCCATACAACACCTCAAATGGTGCCATCTGAAGACTCGCCTGGTAGCTGTTGTTGTAGGAGAACTCGGCGAACAGTAGGCAGTCTTCCCACTTGGCTCCATAAGCCAAAACACAAGCACGGAGTATATCTTTGAGTATCTGATTTACTCGTTCAGTTTGTCCACCGGTCTAGGGGTGAAAAGCAGTGCTGAAGGAGATCTTGGTTCCCAAGGCTTCATGGAACCTATTCCAGAACCTTGAGGTGAACTGGGTGCCTCGGTCCAATACAATCTCCTTAGGAACTCCGTGGAGGCTCACAATCCGGTTGATGTAGAGGTTGGCCAATTGGTTCCCATTGTAGGTTGTCTTGAATGGGATGAAGTCGGCTACTTTGGTCAGGTGATCGACGATGACCCAATGCAATCATGTCCTTTACTTGACCTTGGTAAACCGGTGATGAAATCCATCCTGACTTTGTCCCACTTCCATTCAGGCACTTTGAGAGGTTACAATACTCCAGCGGGTCGCTAACTCTCTAGCATATGTCACACTTAGCAACGAACGTGCCTATCTCCCGTTTCATGCCATGCCACCACAATCTTGCCTTGAGGTCTTGATACATCTTGGTTCCTCCGAGATGGATGGAGTATGGAGTGTCATGAGCTTCTTGCAAGATCAAGTTCTTGAGCTCCTCCTTGTTGGGTACGCAAATGCGATTCCTGAACCATACGATTCCTTGTTCATTCACTAAGAATCCTGGGGCCTTGCCTGCCTTGATCTTCCTCTTGATGCCTTCAATGCTCTCATGTCCCTTCTGGGCTTCCTTAATATCATCCATCAAGGTAGGCTTTGCTTCGAGGTTGGCGAGGAATCCAGGCGCAACTAGTTCCAAGCCGAAGCTCTCAAGTTCTTCATACAAGGCGGGTAGCCTTTCCTTAATCACAGCATTCAAGAACAAGCCTTTCTGCTTAAAGCGTTTGCTACCATGTTGGCCTTTCCGGAGTGGTATTGAACACTAAGGTCTTAATCCTTAATCAACTCCAACCATCTTCGTTGTCTCATGTTCAATTCTCTTTGAGTGAAGATATACTTCAAACTCTTGTGGTCTGTGAATATCTCACATCGCTTCCCCAGAAGGTAATGTCTCCATGTCTTCAAGGCATGAACCACGGCTGCCAACTCCAGATCATGAGTTGTGTAGTTCTCTTCATGGGGTCGTAGCTGTCTGGATAGATATGCTACAACTCTGCCTTCTTGCATCAGAACACCTCCAAGCCCGGTTCTTGATGCATCACAATAAATCACAAACTCCTTGTGAATATCAGGGGTGGCCAAAACTGGGGATGTGGTCAATCTCTTCTTGAGCTCCTAGAAGCTTTCCTCGCACTTAGCTGTCCATTTGAACTTCTTGTCTTTCTTGAAAATCTGGGTCATGGGTCGGGCAATTCTCGAGAACCCTTCCACGAACTTGCGGTAATATCTCACGAGTCCGAGGACGCTCCTGACTTGCTTCACGGTGGTTGGGGTTTGCCACTCAGTCACGGCTTCAATCTTGGCAGGATCCACTGATAATCCTTCTGTAGTCAGCACATGACCCAAGAACCCAACTTCATGCAGCCAAAATTCACACTTGCTGAACTTGGCACAAAGGTGGTGCTCTCGAAGCTTCTCAAGCACAACCTCAAGTGTTCCTCATGCTCCTCTTCAGACTTGGAGAAGACGAGTATGTCATCAATGAAGACAACGATGAACTTGTCCAAGTACTCCATGAAGACTTTATTCATGAGATACATGAAGTAGGTAGGGGCATTGGTTAACCCAAATGACATGACCGTGTATTCATACAGGCCATACCTGGTTACAAATGCCATCTTCGGAATGTCTTGGGGTCTGATCTTCAGCCAATAGAACCCAGACCTGAGGTCGATCTTGGAGAACACCTTGGCTTCGTTCAAATGATCAAACAGGTCTTCAATCTTGGGGAGTGGGTACTTGTTCTTTATTGTTACTTCATTGAGGGATCGGTAATCGACACAGAGTCTGATGGTTCCGTCCCTCTTTGACACAAATAGAACAGGTGATCCCCAAGGAGAGGCACTAGGGCGAATGAATCATTTCCTGAGTTGCTTTGCTAGTTGCTTCTTCAATTCAGCCAACTCTTCGGACCCCATCCTATAGGCCTTCTTATAGATGGGCCTTGATCCGGGTATAAGCTCAATGATGAACTCAATGTCGCAGTCAGGAGGCATTCCGGGCAGCTCATCAGGAAACACATCCGGGTATTCACATACCACTAGCACTTGATCCAACTCAACTCCCCATAGATAGTTAGCCTAAGGGGCTTGAGTGGAGGTAGGGTTGGGAACATACTTGACTTCCACTCCTTGGCTATTGGTCATGGTGATAATCCTCTTGGCACAGTCTAACATGCCTTTGTGCTTGGTTAACCAATTCATGCCAAGGATGACATCCAAGCCGGGTGAATCCAGAACTATAAGGTCTGCTAGGAAGTCTATGTTGTTGATGTCAATCTTCACTCCCTTACACCCTATCCCAGACTTCATAACTGAACCGGGGGTTTGTATCAACATACGACTACCCAGGGGTGTAGGTTTCATGCCACTCTCTAGTGCAAACTTGTGGGTGAAAAAACAATGTGAAGCTCGACAATCAAACAGTACTGTTACAGGAGTTGAGTTAACGAGGAACGTACCCAGTATGACGGCCGGGTCTTCCTGGGATTCCTCTATGGTGATGTGATTCACACGACCCTTGCCATTGTTGGGCTGGTTGTGGGGAGCGGGGTTCCTTGGCGGTGCTCCATGGCCTTGACCTTGGTTTGGCGCATTGGGGCACGGTGCATCTAGCTTCTTGTTGGGGCAAAGCTTAGAGATGTGTCCAGACTGACCACGTCCAAAGCAAGTGACTTGCCCAGGGTTGTTGTTGAAGTTTCTGCCACCGTTGTTGTTATTGGGGTTGTTGTTGTAAGCTGGCCTGGGATTGGCATACTGTTGAGGCTGGTAGCTCGTACGAGGCGCGGGAGGTCTAGCCTGCTATGGCTGATAGGTTGGCTTGGCTGGGGCTGGCTGCTAGGGGTGAGGCTTTTGGTTGCTTGAGCTACCCTTGTTGATCATCTTGTGCTTGTGAGTGTCGTCTATAGCATGATGCTTGTCCTCTAGCATGAGGGCCTTGTTCACCAGGTCAAAGAAGGTGCAACAGTCGCAAACAATGAGCTGATACTGCAGGGTCTATTGAAGTATTTCCAAGAAGCGTTCCTTCTTGGCAGCCTCCGTGTTGACATCTTCAGGTGCATACCTTGATAGCAGGTTGAACTTCTGTAGGTACTCCTTGACAGAGACACTTCCTTGCTTCAGCGCTCGGAATTCTCTCTTCTTGATAGTCATGATCCCAGAAGGAATGTGGGTGGTGCGGAATCCTTCCTTGAAGTCATTCCGAGTGATCACACACTCGCCTTGCATGACCTTGAATCCATCCCACCAAGCTCAGGTGGTACCCCCAAGGCGGTGAGAGGCATAAAGAACCTTCTCACGGTCCTCATTGCAATTGACCAGTGCAAGGAGGTCCTCGATGGTGCAGATCCAGTCATCAACATCCAATGGTTCAGCAGTCTCGGTGAAGGTTGGGGGCGAATTCCTCATGAACTCAGACAGGGTGGAGCGGCCATTGCCGTTCCTGCCTTGCTGCTGGTTTTTCACAAGGGCCTGAGCCATCTGCTGAATAGCAGCATTGTTGGGTTGGCGTTCCTCCCGGAGAACTTGGAAAAACTAAGCTATGGTCATGTTCTCCGGTGGAGGTGGCGGCGGGGGAATGTTGCCTTGTGGCTGCTCCTAGTATCCTCTAGTGTGAGCAGCCCCATCAGCTCCCTGTTGCTGGCTTGAGTTGCCGGCTTCAGGGTTGGCGAAGGAGCTGTTGTGGGTTGCAGTCACCATCCTGTTTGGAGCAGCCAAGTCAACCAACTGGGACAGACGAGAGGGAAAGCAACAATGATAAAGCGTGCCTAAGGGGGTTGGTCGAGTGCAAGTGTGTTAAAACAAAGGTGGAAAGACCAACATATATATTAAGATAGACGATGGAGTCGCTTACATGTTGCCTAAGGCAAAAGCGCAACTTGCATCGGAACACAAACAACAAACCAAACAACAAGCACACATGGTTTCATATGAACCATTACACGGACTTGACTTCGCATGAGGGGTACATGACTGATCCTACACTAGGGGTTCTCGGACTCAGGTAGTGGAGTGCTCGGTCTCATAGTCACGCTCCTCTCGAGGAACGAGTGCCTTGCGTGCAGCTGTCTCGAGTGCAAGTATCATGGTCTCCATCCATGGTCCTTCAAAGAACCAACTAGTCAGGGAGTCGTTTTCCTTCACGACCACATCCATGTGGTACTCCTTCATGACGGCATCGACCAGTGCTCGTGGTAAAGGAAAATGGGTGGTTGGCGAAACTGGCACTTCTCTAGGCTATCCCTAAGGAGTAGGGGAAATCCGCATGTCAGGAAGGTTTCGGGTACGACGGCCATCTACAAAGGTTTGAAAGGAGGAGAGTCAGTAGAGTGTTCTGTGAAGAATAGAAGAGGTAAATAGTGCAGAAATCCTAAGTATAGATGCTAGGTGTAGTTTTGAGAAAGGTTTTATTCTAACTAACGTCCATGCTAACTAAGGGCTTCCCACAGTCAGGATGGCTCTGATACCATCTCTGTGGGCACCCCAACTCATAAGTCGTGATCACCGAATGCACGTGTACAGCGATCCCAAAGATCAATGCTCACTAAACACACAGAAGCTGAATAACAAGAGTCTTAAATCCACATTTAGCGTCTTACACAAATAAAGACCATGGAGGTCTAGTCTTACATAGATAGGGCCACAAGGGCCAAACACTTAAATAGAACAAGCAGCGGAAATCTTGATCGAAAGTGTGAACCCATGTCATCTGCCTTAACCTATAGGCATTCTGACTGGGAAGCGTCCTAGTTCGCATGTTCGTCTCCAACGAACTCTTCAACATACTCATGTTCTTCCATGCCTGACCAATGAAATAACCAGTGGCAAGCCAATGAGTACTTTGAATGTACTCGCAAGCAACCCAAGTTGTGGAACAAGGTAATAATGATGCATGATATAGCACTAAGTAGGTAATTTGCGGAAAGCCAATTTTGAATGCAATGACATGATCAAGTAACTAAGTAAGCATGCATCAATAGTTTAGCAGATATCCATATGAACAAGTTATAGATATCATCATAGACACGGGTTGAACATCTCATGTTCAATCATTGTGCTAAGTCATCGGACTTAGTTCAACGTCATGCTAAGTCTTCGAACTTAGTCCAAGTACCATCTTTGTTAGCAACACACGCACACCAGTTTGTGAACACACTTGGACGTAGCACAAGAGCGGTCATCCAACTGTCCTTGATAGTGGACATGGCTATTCGAATAGTTTTACACTCTGCAGAGGTTGCACACTTTACCCACAAGACTTGGGGAACTCCTGTGTCATCCATGACTCACGGTACATCACATACCCGAGGTAAGCACCTGAACAATGCCTTTCCCATGGTGATACTAAACAAAGCGTCCACTCGTTGGTGTCATCCCTCATGATATACATCACTCGTATCATCCATGAGGGCACGCAACGGTGTGCCCGGTACCTATAAAGACAGCGCATGGCCTTCCACTTTCGGGACGACCCCGTCTCAAGAGTGACCACTTCACTCTTGCCACTAGTAATGTGGGCTCCCTACTAGCACCATCCATAGTAATCAAAAATCCCCGTCCCATAAGGGGTATTGTGGTCGTACAAGTAAGGTTGGAATAACGGCCGCAACTTACACCAATCTGTTTTCGAAAAACCATACACACTCACTTGCTCCGGCACACCACTTCTTTCTCAAGTGGTCACCCAACTTATCATCATATCCCTCGGGCATTAGTGGCACCCGACGGGGTTTTAGAAAAGTCTTTGAAATCATTCCTTCCTTCCCATCACTATGCATAAATACCATCCCACTTGCGTAGCATCTATTAGCATCCTAACTACACCCGCCTGCATAACCCTCATAAGGTGGTATGGTCATGCACGATGCAAGTGTCAACGATAAGAGTATCGGAGGCAACCCACCGAAGGGGAAACTCCGCATCATGATCAATCATCGAAACAACAAGTTCTATATGTCATGCATGAAAAAGTTTCTTAACATGGTCAAAGGGTTGCTTGCCTGGCTCAACAAAGTCTCTAGGATCTTCGAAGTCTTCGGGTCCAACTTCCTCGTCAGCAGCGCAGTCTATCGTCGCAAATAAAAGCGATAAAAATAAGCACCACACAGAAACAGAGCACACAAGCCACTATTAAAAATGCTACCCTACTCTGATAAATATTAAAGACTATATTAAAAATATTTGTGTATGGTATTGAACTTAAAAAGATGTTATTTAAAACAGGGGCTAATTATGCCAAATAGGGGTTTTAAATTAGAACAGTACATAAAATGTTTTCAAATATTTTTATAAGTGGCACTAATAAATTCTAAAGAATATTTCAAGATTTTAGGTGAAGGAATTTTGGGCATTGGACAAATATTTTGCCCTGTGGAATTTTTGGAAGTTTGCAGAAAAATAAAAAGGGAAAAGACCCTATGCCCCACGGGCCAAAAGGACACAACAGAGCCGGCCCACCGGGGGAACCGGCCCAGGGGAGACGCCGCGCGCGGCAGGTTTGTTTTTAAACCTCCCCGCGGGCCCTACCCGACAGAGAGAGGAGGTGGATGAGGGGATGATAGGTGGGCCCCACCTATCATCCCTCTCCTCGCGATAGGAGTGGAGGGGAGCTCACCGACGGGGTCTCCGGCCACAACGGCCCAAGCGGAGGGCACCGGCGTGCTCAGGGGCCTCCCGCGTGTCGGTGGGTGGCCAACGGGAGCATCGGGGCAGAGAGAATCGCCGGTGAGGGAGAAGACCCGACGGCGGCGAGGGTTTGGTTCGGGCACGGGTTCCTGACCATGGGGGCAAGGGGGCTGGGCACTGGGAGCAGCAGAGGGGAGGAGAGAGCGAGGAGAGAGGAGCGGGAGCTCGGGGAGGGCTTATATAGGTGGCTGTCGGTGCACTTTGGCCGCCGGTGCACCGTGGACGCGATGCGTCGGGGAGGACAGGGGCGTCGCCACGGGCCACGGGAGGGCTTCGGGCCGTGTCCTGGGAGTTCTTGGGCGCGGTCCTCGTCCAGGGGAAGGGAGGGAGAGCGGGGAAACGCTGGGTCCTCGCACGTGTGAGCACGCTCACTTGCCGAGCCGCGCGGCTCCGGGCATGTGGGGGAGGAGGGGAGAGGGGAGGTGCCTGGCCAGCTCCCGTGTTGTGGACGTTGAGGGGGACACGGGGGACATACTGGGGAGGCCCGAGGCTTTCGGGGGCGCCGGGCAGGGGTGGCTACAGTGCGGGAGCGCACTAGAGCGCGCTCCTGAGTGCCCATATGGCGTGCCCTGGCATAAAATATGCCCACCAGTGTGTCCTCTTGTGTCTTGGGGTTTCTGGACATGCACATGGGCTAGCAAAAGCTAGGGGAGGCTTAGGAAAGAAAAGAAATGGGAGGGGGTAGAAAGGATGCTGTCAGGGTGAAAAATGGGGGTTTTCCCCCACCTTCGAGTGACTTATTGGCCTGAGGTTTTTACTAGAGGTAACTGGTAACCCGGAGGGGTTGTGGTAAAAGTTTCATGGCAAGGGGAACAAGGAAAGGGGTGAAAGTAGGGACTTTACTATTTTACCAAAAGGTGTTTGATGGGGTTTTGGGCAAGAAAGATTTACCAACTTACTGAGATATTCACTAGGGTCAAATGTTAGGTAAAAATGAGATGGGTCACCAAGTTTGAGCTCAAATGAGCAAAGTTGACAATAGAATCTTTGTGAACCCTAGAAACTAACAGAATCAGGTTTTTGTAGATCTAGTTATGCTAAGATCTTACCCTTGATGCACCACTTGGTGTATCATCATTATTTTGTGATTAGAGCAGGCCCACAAAGTTTGGGCCCAAGGGGATAAACTTCACAATGTGAAGTTGTTCAAATTTGAATCTGGATAGGAAGGGTTTTGGGACAGTTTGACGAACCAAATCAACTTGGATTGAGGTGAAACTTTGCAAGATCTTCACCCATGATAGTGTTGACTTGCTAGAATTTTCCTGGAATTTATTGAGAATATTTCTTATAGAAATATTTTAAAGGCTTGATTCTAACAGAAAGGGTTTTGAGGGGTTTTGCCCATCATTTGAACATGCCCATGTGTTTAAACTCATATATATGGAAAATATATGTCCACTGAGTTTCCCTAAATTTTCTCAAATATTTCTAACGCATTCAAATAAATTTTTCCTAAGAAAAACCATTTTTGGTCTGAAGAAAACGCCTTTAAATAAAATATAAAAATAACCTTTGAAATTAATATTTGGTGGTTTTGGAAAGTCTTATATATAGTAGGTTTTAATTAAAGCCTTTGGGGAAGAAGGATCTACACAATTTGAGGACTTGAAGTGCAAACCTCATTTTAGGGTTTTTTGAAAACCTAGTTTGAATAAATCCGTTTTGGTCAAAATAAAATTTGATAAAAATAGTTTTGGGTACTATTCACATGGCATGATCATTGGGCAAGAAGTTTGGGCCAAGGAAGATGAATAATAAGAGGGATAGAATCTAAGAGTTCCACACATCACAATCAACAAGCAAACAAACAACAATTCAATCAAGCACAAGCATTGAAAAAGTTTTAGTTGGCTCCAAATTTTTATAAATCCAAACATAACATGGTGATACAAACACAGGGTGTGACACATTACCTACCACTTGTTTCTCAAGCCTCCCAACTTGCCATGATCAGCCTCTAACCTCCACCTTACCAACAAGTTGTTGTTTGGTTATGTTACCGCTTGCTCAGCCCCTCTTATAGCATTTCTAGTTGCTGGTGCAGTTTTCTCCATGTTGGGACATGGATATCTTGGGATATCACATTATTCTTGATATTTAATTAATGCATCTATACACTTGGTAAAGGGTGGAAGGCTCAACCTTTTGCTTGGTGTATTGTTCCACTCTTACCACCTTAGTTCTGTTTTAACGGTGCTATGTTCCTTGATGAGTTCTTCTAACACATGTGGGGTATTATGGGGGGCCCCAATAATTCGTTTTAGGATAAAACTCTTCCGGCAAGGCCCAGCATTGGTAGTACATTTGCCTAACTAATAAAAGTTGCATAGGGACTTTCTAGTGAGGTTTGAACCAAGAAGAGAACACGACGGGGTTATGTTTGACTCATAAGTAGGTGTTTAGGATCAATTCTTGATCATTGCTTGTTCATGATCATCAGAAGTAGATCACTCTTCCTATTGTTGTACTCGTAAGTTAGAAATATATAAATGATTAGTGTTGCTGCAACCTCGCCACTTAACAATACCTCCCCATTAAGTTTGCTAGTCTTGATAACCTTGGTAATGAGATTGTTGAGTCCCCATGGTTCACAGATTCCTACACCAACAGGTGCAGTTACAGGTTATGTGAGCTTTGACTAGAGTGATGCTTGTTCATTTGGAGTTCTTGTTGTTCACCAATCATAGGATGGGTTCCAGGTCGGCAGCCTAGGATTAACAAGTGTGGATGTCGTCTTCTTTGTCGTCTGATTTCATCCATAGTTGGATCCTGCTCTTTTGTATGATGATTGTGGTGTATTTATGTATTGAGATAATTATGACGTATCATGTGGCTAGTGTAATCTAACTCCATATACTCATCTCTTATTACATGTATTGTGGTGATTTAAATTCTTGCAAAGTGACTCGAAATGCGCTTCTATCCTTATCGAGGCCTTGGAGCCGCCACGAGGATATAGTACCACATTTTCGGCGTGACAAGTTATTTTGTTGAGTTTGCTCCCAGTATTATGAATGAGAAGGAAAATGTTTATGGAGGTAGTAATAAAAAATTATTTTCTTGTGGATCATGAAAGGAATGTTTTATGTGATAATTGTATTATTGAATTCCTTTATGATGCTATTGAAAATTATTATGAGGGAGGAACATATGCTTATAGGTATTGCAATAATATCAAGTTTCTTCTCCATGTGTTTAAAATTTCGAAGTTATACTTGTTTTGTATTCCTATACTAGTTGCTTCTTGCTCCCATAAACCATTTTCTCACAAAATCCGTATGCACAGGAATAGGGTTATAATTAAATGTGCTTGCCATGTGATTCATGATGCTCCCTTGCATGTTTCATTTACTATTCGTATGTGAGCATCATTGAATCATCATACCTAGCTAAAAGGCTTTAAAGAATAGTGCTTGCCGGGAGATAACCCAATATTTATCCTCACATTTTTTTGTGTTCACATGATTAATCTACTATAGTAATCATCTTTTCTGCGTTTTATTTCAACAATGTGCCAAGTAAAGCCTTTGGGATAGTGGGGACAATTGTTGATTTGATTCTGGGGTTAAACAAAAACTTTTGCCTCTTGTATATAATTTCCTTGATTTTACTGGAGCGTCAATATATTCTAAAATTTGGACACAGTATTTCCGTGAAAATTATCTATGTTTTCCCAAATTTTTAGAATTTTTAGAGATAGGGAAATATGGTTTTAGTTAAGATTTTATAAATTGTTCTAATTTTGACAAATTCTATTTTGCATGCATAGTTTTCTTGTTTTAGTGTTTCCACAGCTTAAATTTAGTGATATAAATTATGGGAATGATAGTGTATAGTGGACATTATGTGATAAAAATTATGAATCTTACCTTGACACTACCTAAGTGAATGATCTATTTTTATTACACTCGCTCATCTCATGAGTTTCGTTGAGTTTTGTGTCATTGCATTTTTCAAGTTTTGGGTGAAATACCGATATGAGGAGAATAAGGAGGGGCAATACCATAAGATTGGGGATTCCCAAGGCACCCAAGGTAATATTCAAGTAAAACTCAAGCGTCTAAGCTTGGGGGTGCCCCGGAAGGCATCCCCTCTTTTGCCTTCAAGACTATCGGTATATCTTACTTGGAGCTATATTTTTATTCATCACATAATATGTGTTTTGCTTGAAGCATATTTTTATTTTGATAATATTTGATTTTCGTTATTTATAATCATGTTTTTTAATAAAAAGTATGAAGAATTGCCTTAACATGCTTGAATTGCATGTTTGATGTGTGTTGTATAAAAATAGAAATTTTGTTGTAGTGTTTGAATTTTCATATTTCATTAGAGCATGGAAAGTTTTTGAAATTTTTATAAGTTGTTTTCATGCAAATTATTTATTATGTGTTAAATTTTCATAATTTATTGAGTAACATAACTACACTTTTTCAATTGATGGCTATAGACTGTCATGTTTAGACAAATTGTTGTCATAGTTTTGTTATCTGCTTATCCTAGAGTTTTCATGGCTTATATTGGTAAATATAAATTGTGGAAATGATATTATACAGTAGCTAATGTTCGAAAATTATTATTCAACTTGTCTTGGCAGTACATAAAGTATGGATTTACTCTTATGTGCACTAACCTATCTCACGAGTTCTTGTCAAGTTTGTGTGGATGAAGCTTTTAAGATTTAGGAAACCATGGTATGTGAGGAATTAAAGAGACATAAGATCTCAAGGTTGGGGTTTCCCAAGGCTCCCAAGTCAATATTACAAGAAGTCTCAAGCATCTAAGCTTGGGGATGCCACGTTAGGCATCCCACCTCTCTTCGTCAACAGATATAGGTTAGCCTATGTTGAGACTAAGTTTTTATTCGTTCAAATGATATGTTCTATTCATGGAGTGCCCTTTTGTTTTCCTTGATGTTTTAAATAAATCTTGGATCTTAAAGTCTTTATCGAGAGAGAGTCCTCACATAGCTACATGATTATTTGACTACTCATTGATCTTCACTTATATCTTTTGAGAGTAGTTTGATGTTTACTCTTGTACTTCACTTTTATCCTGAGAGTAAATTATGAATGAATTGAATATCATAAATTTGAAATCACTCATGTGCTTTATGCTTATTAATAGTTTCACATTTGGTCTAAAAACTAAAATCTATTGAAGTTTGATAATCATAGCAGTAGTCATATAAGCAATTTATGAATGATTAGTATAAGGAAGAGAACTTTCACATACAAATATACTATCTTGGACATCTTTTATGATTGTGAATAACCATTAATTTTTTTCAACCTTGATCAAATTAGTTGAAGTTGGACAAGGAAGACAACGTAATGAGTTATGTTTGGGTATATTTGCATAGAAGTTATATTGTTATGGATCCTCCAACATGTGGTGCTTTTTTAGAACCTTTTGCTACCCAAAACATCGTACTAAGTAGAGATACTACTTGTGCATCCAATGTCCCTAAGCCAAGTTTCTTCCATGAGAGTCTACCATACCTACCTATATATGGTATTTCACTGTCATTCCAAGTAAATTTGCATGTGCCACCTCTAAAATCTTCAAATGAACATATGTTTTGTGTGCCCGTACCACTCATGAGGCGACGGGGCGGTCAATATCTTCCATCCTAAGCGGGTTATTCTCACAATGGGGGTTTATTCCTTTGTCATTACACGAGAGAGGCACATAAAAAGGGTGTCAGTCCTGCATAATACAACAAAATAAAAAAATAAACAAGAACTCCCCCTAGAAAGTTGATTGTTTGGAGGGCACCCATGGATATGACTAGCCATGGAAAGTGTTTGAATGGTGGAGGGGGGTAAAAATTTCGTTCCATTTGGGAACCGCCAATAGTGTGATTAGAATGGAAGATATTGAAATCCTTTGTCGTAACATTGAGAGGAAAGGCACGCCACCCAAAATATAATCATCTCCATATTTAATCAATGAGTTGTGGCACATAAGCAAATCCCTTCTTCTCTCTGTGAAGGGACATTCTATTTGCTTTTATGATATTTACTTTCATGATGTTTACTTTCAGGATGTCTACTTTTCATGTTAAGCCACATTCTTGTTCCAACCTCAATCTCTAGTTGCCAAGCATCATGTGGTGGGAAAGATCCAAACACATATATCCAGTAAAATATATTTGATCATGAGTTATTATTGTTGACAATAATCTTTATGATAAGTGTGTTGGGAGGCGAAACATTAAGCCTCTATCTTTCTCTGTGTTCAATGAATGTTGTTTGTTCTAATAATACGCTTTGAGTATTAACAAGCATAGAAGACTATATGACACTTGAGTATGTGAATATCTTACTTAGAAAATAAGATGAACTATAATTGTTTGATGACTAAGAACATAGGTTGTTAAGTTTCAAGAGAATGCATAGTTTGAACCATAGCGTGTGAATTGATTGCTACTTTATCATGATGAGTTGTATGAGAAAGAGTTGATGTTTATGATGCTAGGAATAGTGACTGAAATTATCATCGATCAAACTTATGCACTATACTAGCATTCACACTTCATAAATTATTTCTTTTATCATTTACCTACTCGAGGACGAGAAGGAATTAAGCTTGTGGATGATGATACGTCTCCAATGTATCGATAATTTATGAAGTATTCATGCCACGTTTACAACAATTTTGTATGGTTTTGATGCACTTTTATATGACTTAAATGGAATTAACATGGATTAACCTTGTTTTCTCCAGAATTACCGTGGTGTTGTTTTGTGCAGAAAATAAAAGTTTTCAAAATTGCCCAGAACTTTTTGGTGACTTTTTATGGAACAAAAGAGATCCCCGAAGCTTCATGGAGGATCATAAGACCCACGGGGAAGTGAAAAGGCAATCCGTTGGGCTAGGGGGCAGTGATGGCTTCGGGATACCTTGTGGACCCTTCATAAATCCTTTTCGCGTGATTCCAACGCTAGAAAATTGTATAAGTCCCCAAAACACTAGAACTAAACCTACAACTCCCACTCCACCGCTGCAAGCCTCTGTTCCGAAGCAATCTTACCTGAAACCCTTTTTCGGCACCCTGTCGGAGGTGGAAATCATCATCGGAGGCCATCTTCATCATCCCAACGATCTCCAAGTTGAGGATGGAATAGTTCACCCTCGGTGCTGAGGATATGTTCTAGTAGTTATGTGTATAATCTCTCTCTCTTATGTTCTTGACATGGCACGACCTTGATGTACCATGGGCTTTGTTAATATAATTGGATTGTATGGTGTTCTTTCCTATATATCTATATGTTATGAATTGAGTCTTTCCCTTTGAGATCTTGTTATGTTGGATTGAATACTTTGGATTTGGTAACACTTGGTATATGTATTGCATGTGGATACCCGTGGTGACAATGGGGTGTTCTATTGAGTCACTTGATATATGTTTTGGTTATCAACTTGTGAATCCTCCTGGTGTCATTGGGGTGATCTAAGCACATAGGTTGATGGGTATTATTGTCCTACTTTCTTCGATAGAAATATCGGGGGTACTCTTTTAGGATCTTTGTGTGGATTGAATGTTATGAATCTGAAATTGTTTAGTGTTATTTAGTAAGAACTCTAGGGCTGTTTGTGATACCTATAGGGATGGCTTAGTAGATTGATCACAAAGGTAACTATTTTGTACAAACTATAGGGTTGTTTGTGACACCTATGGGGATGGCTCAATAGATTGATAGAAACAATAACTTTGAGGTGGTTCACTACCTACTACAATTTCTTCTTATGTTCTCCACTAATAGGAATTTCGGAGTGTTTCTTTGTTGCACGTTGAGAGATGGTTATATGATTCAATTATGTTAGCACTATTGAGAGATTGCACTAATGAAAGTATGAACCCTTGGCCTTGTTTCAAGCATTGAAATACTGTTTGTGCTCATAAATTGTTACCTTGTTGTTTTTATTATTTTAAATTACAAAAACCTATATCAACTATCCATATTGCATTTGTATCACCATCTGTTCACCGAACTAGTGCACCTATGAAATTTTCCATTTGGGTGTGTTGGGGACACGAGAAATTTCTTGTATTTGATTGCAAGGTTGTCCAAGAGAGACTATCTTAATCCAACAACTCCCATGGATTGATAAACATTAAGTCATCCACTTGAGGGAAAATTGATATTGTCCTACAAAAATCTGTGTTTGGAGGGCCACATGAGTCTACAAGAGCAGTTTTAACATGCTCCCTCTTACCCCCATCTTTTCACATGTGAGGTAAGAAGCTAAGAGTATATACCAGATCTGAGCAGTTGATCTCATTAATTAGTGATCTGATTAGCTCTTACGTTCTTACCTCACATGTAAAAAGAGGGGGTAAGTCGGAGCATTTAAAATTTTCCTACGAGAATAAAGTTGTGTAATAAAGATCAAGCCAAGATCCATAACACACATGAAGATGGCCTATTTTTGGAGCCGTCAGAGCTAATATAAGAGACGAGGGCATTCGTGACACCCACCGCCACCAATTCCTAGCGACTAGCCTGGTCTGACAAGTAGAGCCTCCACATCGCCCTTAGAGCGGCGTCGGACATGTCCCCGCCAATATCTTCATGCACCAGAGCGGTCAGTGCTCTTATGGTCAGCTAATAGTGGCCCAAGGCCAAGGAGGTATCAATGGCAACGACTCCGACGGTGTGGATGAGGTGGCACAAAGATGTCTGATTCTGGGGCTCCCATGGTTTAGAAGGAAGGAAAAGGAGGAGGATAACTTATTCTTGTCCCGCGGCACATCTGTGAGATCGCACTTCGACGGTCACACGAGAAGGTGATCGAGTGTCAGCTTGGTGAGCTTGAGCGTTTGCTAGGGCGCCAACAGGGCACCTGATTTGAGCCCTATTGGAAATATGCCCTAGAGGCAATAAATAAAGTGTTTATTATTATATTTCCTTGTTCATGATAATTGTTTATTATCCATGCTATAATTGTACTAATTGGAAACATGGATACATGTGTGGATACATAGACAAACACAATGTCCCTAGTATGCGTCTAGTGAACTAGCTCGTTGATCGAAAGATGGTTAAGGTTTCCTAGCCATGGACATGAGATGTCATTTTATAACGGGATCACATCATTAGGAGAATGATGTGATGGACAAGACCCAAACTACAAACGTAGCTTATGATCATGTTAGTTTATTGCTACTGTTTTCTGCATGTCAAGTATATGTTCCTATGACCATGAGATCATGCAACTCACGGACATCGGAGAAGTGCCTTGTGTGTATCAAACGTCGCAACGTAACTGGGTGACTATAAAGGTGCTCTATAGGTGTCTCCGAGGGTGTCTGTTGAGTTGGCATGGATCAATACTGGGATTTGTTACTCCATGTGACGGAGAGGTATCTTAGGGCCCACTCGGTAATACAACATCACAATAAGCTTTGCAAGCAATGTGACTAAGTGTTAGTTACGGGATCTTGTATTATGGAACGAGTAAAGAGACTTGCCACCAACGAGGTTGAACTAGGTATGGAGATACCGACGATCGAATCTCGGGCAAGTAACATACCAAAGAACAAAGGGAACATCATACGGGATTAATTGAATCCTTGACATAGAGGTTCAACTGATAAAGATCTTCATAGAATATGTAGGAACCAATGTGGACATCCAAATCCCGCCATTGGTTATTGACCGTAGAGGTGTCTTGGTCATGTCTACATAGTTCTCGAACCCGCAGGGTCTGCACACTTAAGGTTTGGTGACGTTTCGGTAGTATAGAGTTATGTATGGTGGTGACCGAAGTTTGTTCGGAGTCCCGGATGAGATCCCAGAGGTCACGAGGAGCTCTGGAATGGTCCGAAGGTAAATATTCATATATAGGAAGTCATGTTTTGGTCGCCGGAAAAGTTTCGGGCTCATCGGTAGTGTACCGGGAGTGCCGGGAGTGTACCGGGAGGCCACCGGGAGGGGTATTTCGACCCAAGAGGCTACATGGGCTGTACGAGGGTGTAAACCAGCCCTTAGTGGGCTGGTGGAACATCCACAAGAGGCCCATGCGGCTGGAGGAAAAAGGCCTAAGAGAAAAAGTGAAAAAAGGCAGAATAGGGTGAATCCTAGTCCTACTAGGATTGGAGGTGGACTCCACCTCTCCCTCTTTCCTTCGGCCGAAGCAAGGAGGCCTTGGCCCTTGTTCGAAGGCCTCTCCTCCTCTCCTCTTATATATACTGGAGGTTTTAGGGGTTTTGCACTAGAATTTCAGCCACGTGCTACCCGTTCCTCCAGTGCATAGTTTCTCCTCTAGATCGGATTTCTGCAGTGCTTAGGCGAAGCCTTGCCAGAATTGCTCCACCACCATCGCTGGAGCGCCATCATGCTTCCGGAGAATTCTTGTTCCTCTTCGCTCCTTCTTGCTGGATCAAGACGGTGAAGATCGTCATCAAGCTGTACGTGTGCTGAACGCGGAGGTGTCGTCCGTTTGCCGCTAGATCGGAAGGATCGCGATCAAGTTCGTGGGACGGATCGTGATCAAGTTCGTGGGACGTATCGTGATCAGATCGCGGGACGGATTGTGATTGGATCGCGGGACGCACGGGGATTTGGATCGCGAAGACGTTCGACTACACCAACCGCGTTTCTTAACGCTTCCCGCTTAGCGATCTACAAGGGTATGTAGATCCACTCTCCCTCTCGTAGATGCTCATCACCATGGATAGATCTGTGTGTGCGTAGGAAAATTTTTGTTTCCCATGCAACGTTCCCCAATAGTGGTATCAGAGCTAGGTCTATGTGTAGATGAGATCTCGAGTAGAACACAAAAGGTTTGTGGGCGTTGATGCTTAGATTGCTTCCTCCCTTGGTCGGATTTTGGTTCAGCGGTATTGTGAGATGACCAACATTACTCGTACGCTTACGAGAGACCGGTTCCCTCGACCGCAACTTGTTGCATAGATGTCTTGCGGGTGCTAGTTTCTCTCACTTTAGTTGGATCAAATTCGACAAAGGCGGTCCTTGAGAAGGTTGAAAAGCAACTAGTGTATCACCGTTATGGTTTTTGCGTAGATGAGAATTGTTCTTGCTAGATACCCATAGCAGCCACGTAAAACATGCAACAACAATTAGAGGACGTCTAACTTGTTTTTGCAGGGTATGTTGTGATGTGATATGGCCAATTACATGATGTGATATATGTGGTGTATGAGATGATCATGTGATGTATAGATTATCACGACTTGCATGTCGATGAGTACGGCAACCGGCAGGAGCCATAGGGTTGTCTTTATTTATTGTATGACCTGCATGTCAATCATTAAGCGTTATGTAATGCTTTACTTTATCGCTAAGCGGTAGCAATAGTAGTAGTAGCATGTTGGGCACGACAACCCTGATGGCGACACGTTGATGGAGATCAAGATGATGGAGATCATGGTGTCTTGCCAGTGACGATGGAGATCATGCCGGTGCTTTCTAGATGGAGATCAAAAGCACAAGTTCATAGCCATATCATGTCACTTATGAATTGCATGTGATGTTAATCCTTTTATGCACCTTGTTTTGCTTAGGACGACGGTAGCATTATAAGGTGATCCCTCACTTAATTTCAAGATAAATTGTGTTCTCCCCGAGTGTGCACCGTTGCGAAAGTTCGTCGTGGTGAGACACCACGTGATGATCGGGTGTGATAGACTCTACGTTCACATACAACGGGTGCAAGCCAGTATTGCACGTGCAGAAAACTCGGGTTAAACTTGATGAGCCTAGCATGTACAGACATGGCCTCGGAACACAAGAGACCAAAAGGTCGAACATGAGTCATATAGTAGATATGATCAACATAATGATGTTCACCATTGAAGCCACCTCAACTCACGTGATGATCGGACTTGAGTTGGTGGATTTGGATCATGTGACACTCAGATGACCTGAGGGATGTCAATTTGAGTGGGAGCTTTAGTAATTTGATTAACTAAACTCATTATCTTGAACAATAGTCTAAGTAAACTTTGCATATTTATGTTGTAGATCAATGGCTCGTGCAGTAGCACCCCTGAATTTTAATGCGTTCCTAGAGAAAGTTAAGTTGAAAGATGATGGAAGTAACTTTGTTTACTAGGCCCATAATCTGAGGATTATCCTCACGGCTTCCCAGAAATCATATGTCCTTGATGCACCGCTCGGTGACCAACCAGAAGACATGACCTCCGAAGACGTTAAGAATGCTTGGGAGGCACGTACTGGAGATTACTCAATAGTTTAGTGTGCAATATTGTATGGCTTAGAACCGGGACTTCAAAGACGTTTTGAACGTCATGGAGCATATGAGATGTTCCAGGAGTTGAAGTTTATCTTTCAGAAGAACGCCCGGATCGAGAGGTATGAAACCTCTGATAAATTCTATGCTTGCAAGATGGAGGAGATCGGGTCTATCAGTGAACATATACTCAGAATGTCTGGGTATTCAACTCATCTAGCGGAGTTGGGAATTGCCCTTCCGCCACAGGCGATCACTGACAGAGTTCTTCAATCACTTCCACCTAGTTACAAGAGCTTTGTGATGAACTATAACATGCACGGGATGAACGAATCAGTCGCCAAGCTATTTGCGATGTTAAAAGTCGCTGAGTCTAAAATCCAGAAAGAACATCAAGTGTTGATGGTCAATAAAACCACTAGTTTCAAGAAAAATGGCAAAGTCAAGGGCAAGGGCAAGAAGGGTAAAACCAAGAAGGATGGCAAAGCAGTTGCTACTCCTGTAAAGAAGCCCAAGCATGGACCCAAGCCAAAAATTGAGTGCTTTCATTGCAAGGGAACTGGTCACTGGAAGCGGAACTGCCCCAAGTACCTGGCTGACAAGAAGGCGGCCAACGACAAACAAGGTATATATGATATACATGTTATTGATGTGTACCTTACTAGCTCTCGTAGTAGTGCTTGGGTATTTGATACCTATTCGGTTTCTCACATTTGCAACTCAAAGCAGGAACTACGGAATAAACGAAGGCTGGCAAAGGACGAAGTGACGATGCGCGTGGGAAATAGTTCCAAGGTTGATGTGATCGCCGTCGGCACGCTCTCTCTTTGATTACCATCGGGATTAGTGATGAACCTGAATAATTGTTATTTAGTGTCTGCGTTAAGCATGAACATTATATCAGGATCTTGTTTATTGCGAGACGGTTACTCATTTAAATCAGAGAATAAAGGTTGTTCAATTTATATGAGTAATATCTTTTATGGTCATGCACCCAATGTGAGGTGTTTATTCATATTGAATCTTGATAGTGATGATACACATGTTCATAACATTGATGCCAAAAGATGTAGAGTTGATAATGATAGTACCACTTTCTTGTGGCACTGCCGTTTAGGTCATATTGGTGTAAATAGCATGAGGAAGCTCCATGCTGATGGACTTTTGGAGTCACTTGATTTTGAATCACTTGACACATGTGAACCATGCCTCATGGGCAAGATGACTAAAACGCCGTTCTCTGGAACAATGGAACGGGCAAGTGACTTATTGGAAATCATACATACGGATGTGTGCGGTCCAATGAATGTTACAACGCGTGGTGGATATCGTTATTTTCTCACCTTCACTGATGACTTAAGTAGATATGGGTATATTTACTTAATGAAACACAAGTCTGAAACGTTTGAAAAGTTCAAGCAATTTCAGAGTGAAGTTGAGAATCATCGTAACAAGAAGATTAAGTTCCCGCGATCTAATCGAGGAGGTGGATATCTGAGTTATGAGTTTGGCAGTCACTTAAGACAATGTGGAATTGTTTCACAGTTGACACCGGCCGGAACACCACAGCGTAATGGTGTGTCTGAATGTTGTAATCGAACCTTATTAGATATGGTGCGTTCTATGATGTCTCTTGCTGATTTGCCACTATCGTTTTGGGGTTATGCATTAGAGACAGCTTCATTCACCTTAAATAGGGCACCATCAAAGTCCGTTGAGACGAAGCCATATGAACTATGGTTTGGCAAGAAGCCACAGTTGTCGTTTCTTAAAGTTTGGGGATGTGATGCTTATGTCAAAAAGCTTCAGCCTGAAAAGCTGGAACCCAACGCAGCGCAATGCGTCTTCATAGGATACCCGAAAGAGACAGTCGGGTATACCTTCTATCTCAGATCCGAAGGCAAAGTGTTTGTCGCTAAGAACGGAACATTTCTTGAGAAAGAGTTTCTCTCGAAAGAATTGAGTGGGAGGAAAATAGAGCTTGATGAGGTTATTGAACCTTTACTTCAACTAGAAAGTAGTGCAGCGCAGAAAGATATTTCTGTTGAAACTACGATGGTAGAAGAGGAAGTTAATGATGATGATCGTGAAGCTTCAGATCAAGCTACTATTGAACCTCATAGGTCGACAAGGCCGCGTACTACTCTCGAGTGGTACGGCAACCCTGTCTTGGAGGTCATGTTGTTGGACAACAATGAACCTACGAGCTATGGAGGAGCAGTGATGGGCCCAGATTTCGAGAAATGGTTAGAGGCCATGAAATCCGAGATGGGATCCATGTATGAAAACAAAGTATGGACTTTGGAAGTATTACCTGAAGGGAGAAAGGCCATTCAGAACAAATGGATCTTTAAGAAGAAGACAAACGCGGACGGTAATGTCACCGTCTATAAAGCTCGACTTGTGGCAAAGGGTTTTTCACAACTTCAAGGAGTTGACTACGATGAGACTTTCTCACCCGTAGCGATGCGCAAGTCTGTCAGAATCATGTTAGCAATAGCTGCTTATTTCGACTATGAAATTTGGAAGATGGATGTCAAAACAGCATTCCTCAACGGTTTCCTTGAGGAAGAGTTGTATATGATGCAACCCGAAGGTTTTGTCGATCCAGAGAATGCTGACAAAGTTTGCAAACTCCAGCGATCCATTTTTGGACTGGTGCAAGCATCTCGGAGTTGGAATAAGCACTTTGATGAGGTGATCAAAGCGTTTGAGTTTATACAAGTTTACGGAGAAGCTTGTATTTACAAGAAAGTGAGTGGGAGCTCTATAGCGTTTCTAGTATTATATGTGGATGACATATTGCTGATTGGGAACAATATAGAAATGCTGGAAAGCATGAAGGAATATTTGAACAAGAGTTTTTCAATGAAGGACCTAGGAGAAGCTCCTTTCTTATTAGGCATTAAGATCTATAGAGATAGATCGAGACGCTTAATAGCACTTTCATAGAGCACATACCTTGCTAAAGTTTTGAAGAAGTTCAAAATGGATTAGTCCAAGAAGGGGTTCTTGCCTGTGTTACAAGGTGTGAAGTTGAGTAAGACTCAATGCCCAGTAACTACAGAAGATAGAGAAAAGATGAGTGTCATCCCCTATGCTTCGGCCATAGGCTCTATCATGTATGCAATGTTGTGCACAAGACCTGATGTCAGCCTTGCCATAAGTATGGCCGGACGGTTTCAAAGTTATCCTGTAATGGAGCACTGGCAAGCGGTCAAGAATATCCTTAAGTACCTAAAAAGGACTAAGGAAATGTTTCTCGTTTATGGAAGTGATGAAGAGCTCATCGTAAAGGGTTACGTTGATGCAAGCTTTGACACTGATCCGGACGACTCTAAGTCGCAAACCGGATACGTATTTATTCTTAACAGGGGAGCAGTAAGTTGGTGCAGTTCCAAGCAAAGCGTGGTAGCTGATTCTATGTGCGAAGCGGAATACATCGCACCCTCAGAGGCGGCGAAGGAAGGTGTCTAGATGAAGCAGTTCATGACAGATCTTGGAGTAGTGCCCAGTGCACTGAATCCAATGAGCCTGTTCTGTGACAACACTGGTGCCATTGCTCTAGCCAAGGAACCAAGGTTTCACAAGAGGACCAAACATATAAAGCGATGCTTCAACTCCATCCGATATTACATCGAGGAGAAGGACATAAATATTTGCAAAGTGCACACGGATCTGAATGTTGCAGACCCGTTGATTAAACCTATTCCAAGAGCTAAACATGATCAACACCAGAACTGCATGGGTGTTCGATTCATTACAATGTAAATCACATAGTGATGTGAGCTAGATTATTGACTCTAGTGCAAGTGGGAGACTGTTGGAAATATGCCCTAGAGGCAATAAATAAAGTGTTTATTATTATATTTCCTTGTTCATGATAATTGTTTATTATCCATGCTAGAATTGTACTAATTGGAAACATGGATACATGTGTGGATACATAGACAAACACAATGTCCCTAGTATGCCTCTAGTGAACTAGCTCGTTGATCGAAAGATGGTTAAGGTTTCCAAGCCATGGACATGAGATGTCATTTGATAACGGGATCACATCATTAGGAGAATGATGTGATGGACAAGACCCAAACTACAAACGTAGCTTATGATCGTGTCAGTTTATTGCTACTGTTTTCTGCATGTCAAGTATATGTTCCTATGACCATGAGATCATGCAACTCACAGACATTGGAGGAGTGCCTTGTGTGTATCAAACGTCGCAACGTAACTGGGTGACTATAAAGGTGCTCTACAGGTGTCTCCGAGGGTGTCTGTTGAGTTGGCATGGATCAATACTGGGATTTGTTACTCTGTGTGATGGAGAGGTATCTCAGGGCCCACTCGGTAATAAAACATCACAATAAGCCTTGCAAGCAATGTGACTAAGTGTTAGTTATGGGATCTTGTATTACATAACGAGTAAAGAGACTTGCCAGTAACGAGGTTGAACTAGGTATGGAGATACCGACGATCGAATCTCGGGCAAGTAACATACTGAAGAACAAAGGGAACATCTACGGGATTAATTGAATCCTTGACATAGAGGTTCAATCGATAAAGATCTTCGTAGAATATGTAGGAACCAATGTGGACATCTAGGTCCCGCCATTGGTTATTGACCGTAGAGGTGTCTCGGTCATGTCTACATAGTTCTCGAACCCGCAGGGTCTGCACACTTAAGGTTTGGTGACGTTTCGGTAGTATAGAGTTATGTATGGTGGTGACCAAAGTTTGTTCGTAGTCCCGGATTATATCCCGAACATAACGAGGAGCTCCGGAATGGTCCGGAGGTAAAGATTCATATATAGGAAGTCCTGTTTTGGTCACAGGAAAAGTTTCGGACTCATCGGTAGTGTACCGGGAGGCCACCGGGAGGGGTATTTCGACCCAAGAGGCTACATGGGCTGTAGGAGGGTGTAAACCAGCCCTTAGTGGGATGGTGGAACATCCACAAGAGGCCCATGCGGCTGGAGGAAAAAGCCTAAGAGAAAAAGTGTAAAAAAGGCAAAATAGGGTGAATCCTAGTCCTACTAGGATTGGAGGTGGACTCCACCTCTCCCTCTCTCCTTTGGCCAAAGCAAGGAGGCCTTGGCCCTTGTGACAAGGCCTCTCCTCCTCTCCTCTTATATATACTGGAGGTTTATGGTTTTTGCACTAGAATTTCAGCCACGTGCTACCCGTTCCTCCAGTGCATAGTTTCTCCTCTAGATCGGATTTCTGCTGTGCTTAGGCGAAGCCCTGCCGGAATTGCTCCACCACCATCGCCGGAGCGCCGTCACGCTGCCAAAGAACTCTTATTTCTCTCCACTCCTTCTTGCTGGATCAAGACGGTGGAGATCGTCATCAAGCTGTACGTGTGCTGAACGCGGAGGTGTCGTCCGTTCGGCGCTAGATCGGAAGGATCGTGATCAAGTTCGTGGGACGGATCGTGATCAAGTTCGTGGGATGGATCGTGCTCGGATCACGGGACGGATTGTGATTGGATTGCGGGACGTATCGTGATTGGATCGCGGGACGCACGGCGATTTGGATCGCGAAGACGTTCGACTACACCACCCGCGTTTCTTAACGCTTCCCGCTTAGCGATCTACAAGGGTATGTAGATCCACTCTCCCTCTCGTAGATGCTCATCGCCATGGATAGATCTGCGTGTGCGTAGGAAAATTTTTGTTTCCCATGCAACGTTCCCCAACAAGCCCGATGTGTGGTGCGGAAGCAAGCGCATGGTGACGCGGCACATGTGATGGCCGACAGCAAGCCAACGGAAGATGCTTGCGTAGGCGTAAGTCCAGGCGGTGGGGAAGGATGGTGACGACATGTGACATGAGGCCAACTCCAGCGCGCGACCTCATCCAGACGTTCGTTTTGCCCGGATTTTGTCCGTTTGGGGCGGGCGATGGGGTCGTGTCCAGGCCATTTCTGGGATGTGGTGGTCATGCACCCAACGCGCGGACACAACCTTGGCCGCATCATGTCCGCCTCATTTTCAAACACAAGCATTCTGATAGCCACTGCCCATAGTTAATTCAAGCGGCCCTCGATCACGCCGGCAACACAGCCAGCCTACACGTCCTCGCCAGCAACACAACCAGCGGCCGTCAACACAGCTGGCCTCCAAAAAAGAATAGGTTTTTCGCCGGCAACACAGACGGCGGCCGACAACATAGCCAGCCTCCAGAAAGAATAGTTTTTTCGCGCCGGCACACAGCCAGCGACCGACTCACCATGCCAGCCTCCAAAAAGAGAATGACCACGGCCGATCAGACGCCCTAGTTCAGGCCATCAGCGTCGAACATCTCATTCTGCCGGGCCTCGAACCAGCTCCTTGTCTTCTCACTCATCTTTCTCAAGTCCACGCTCATGAGCGCCAGCGCTACCTCCTTTGCTTTGGTTACGGCATTGGTGGCCTCGATGTCGAGCTGCCTCTGGCTGGACGCAGCATTGGCGGTCTCGATGTCGAGCTGCCTCTACCTAGCCGCCTCCTTCTTGTCCAGCTGCCTTTGCCTAGCCGTCTCCTCCATGTCGATCTTCCTTTTCTTGGCCGCCTCCTCCATCTCAAGCTTCTTTGTTTGCAGCTCCATGTATTACTTCATTTGCTCCTCCTTGCCTTGTTGCTTCTTCTCGTTCCTTGCTTTCTTTTGAGACATTATGCCATGCAAAGCATACGATGCCGCATCACGCTTGTCGTCCATCTTGGAGTCGGTCTTGCCCCTCGGCCTCTTCAACGCCTCACCGTCTCCACCTCCGGCCAAGGCGGCCGCCTTCTTGCTTGTCTTCCTTTGAAGCTCACGGTATTGATCTTTGAACTTAGGGCAATTGTTGATGATTTGGTAAGAATGCGTCAGAGTGAATGGCTTGTCGTTGTGTCGGGCCTTGAATGCTTCCAAAGATTGAAATGCCTACATGATCAAGAACAATTGGACATGCAAACACACTTACTTATAGAGGAGGCTGAGGCACGGCTGTAGCAAAGGAAAGAGAAGAGGCCATACCATGTCCCCGATGCCAAGACCACTCACGGGACGTGCTTCAACGCTCTCAAGTGCGGCACAATATTTGTTGCATTCTTGTTGGATGAACAACCACCTCTTTTGAATTGAGTTGATGCTAGGATCGCTCGTAAATTGGTAGGGCGGAAACGACTTTCTTTCATGGACTGTTTTGTGAAATTTTGTCCAAAACCTTTTGTTGCGCACCGACTCTAGGATCTTGGCCAATCTCCTTCCAACTTTCGCAAATCAACTTGTCCTCATCTTGTGTGTATGATCCCATACGAATGCTCTCCTTCCTCTTTTGAGCTTCCGCTCTTTGGGTGAGCTCGTGAATGAACAATGGCTCACCCGCAATATCAACGTCGTCCTCTTCTTCTTCATCACCTTCACCTTTGCAACATATGTCATCTTCTTCATGCCACGAGTCACCATGGTCGGCCTCAAAGTTCTCATCGGCCATGTACTCGCTGCGGCCATCTTGACTCCGGGCCTCCTCCGGATTGAAGGTCTCGCCCTGCCCACCCGTCTCAAAGGCCTCGCCACGGCCCTCGAAGATAACATTCTCCATGAACTGGGCGTAGAAGGGGTCCTCGACCGTTGACGTTGGTGTTGGCATTTCGCCGAACAGGACCCGGGGCGACGGCTTGGTGGCCTTAGACGGCGATTGGGCTTGCTTTCTTTGCATCTCCACGGACGGGCGGTTGCCGCTGCAGGACCCCAGCGTGACGTTGAGGTTGATGACGGTCGAGGGGCGTGGCGTGGACGGCGTGATCGCGCTGACTTCCGGCGACCCCGACAAATAGGTCTGGGCTTGGCACCTTGGCGGAGGGAAACCGGACGACAATGGCGTGGTCAATGAGGTCGAGGAGGGGCACTGCGGAGGCCGGGCGACCGACGAGCCTGTGCTCGCCGGCCCGAGGGGCATAGCCGCGAAGCTCGTCGGACGGCACAACCCCATCATGAGGAGGGCGTGCGCTTTGCTGAGGATGGTCTCCTTCTCTTCAGCATCGGTCTTCTGCCGCGTGGCCTCCAACGCAGCGCGCTCGATGGCGTACGCGGCCGCGACGTCCTTCCTCTTCGCCTTCACCCACCGGTTACTCCTCTTGGCCGATTCCGCGTCCAGCTTTGCGATCTCCTTCGGCATGAGTTCCACTGTGGCTTCTTCGTACCCTTGGGCGCCTTCTTCTTCTTCGCCTTGGTGGCCGGGATGACGGCCGGGTCGCCGGAATTCAGCGGGGGATCGGCCATGGTGGGAGGGTGGCGGGCGGAGGGGAAGGCGGGGCGTGGGAGGGTTTTGGGGGGAAATGAAATGGAATGGGGCGTGAGGGCGGGAAGGTCATGCTGCTTTGTGCCACCGACGGGCGGGCCAGGGAAGGACAAGCGCATGCGTCCCGCCCGTCTGCACGGCGTCCGCACTCTGTCCGTTTCACCTTAAAACTGGACCAAGTTTGGGTCAAGGATGGGTGAAAAGCAAACAGAAAACGAACAAAAATCCGTTTGTGTCCACGCGCTGGGCCGCCTGGTGTGTTCATTTTATCTCAAACGAACGCGAACGGACAAGATGAGATCGCACGCTAAAGTTGGCGAGAGGTCTAGGTTGATTGAGACGGTGTGCTTGATGAAGCATGCATGCATGCGCGACCATTGAAGCTCCATCGCCGCCGCGTCCATGGCCTTAATGGCACCTTGGCGATGGCAACAATCACGTGTGCGGTGTGGTGCGACAAGTCCACTCCGACCGCTACACTATCTCCCTTCACATCGCCTCTTCTGAGCAAACAAAACTTTTACTCTAGCCGAGTGCGACCAACTATATTTATGGATGGAGTGGCGGTTGGAGTAGAAACTATACTTCCCCAAAGCTTTTGAGGGAGCAGTTAGGTACGATTTAAAATAGAAGAACAGAAATTTAACATTTTTAATTGGATTATAAGAGGCCGGTTAGAGATGGTCTTGTTCTCCTAATGCTACGCCAGTAAGAATCCTTAAGAACTAGGCCAATATGAACATGTCGTGACACAGTGGCACACACAACAAGAAACAATAATGTGCTGGTGTGGCAATCAAAATATTCTAAACGGACCTGAAACCTACGGTAGCTCTGCAGAGTGCAGTGTTTGTTGCTTGCACCAGGAAACCCCATTAAATACTCCCAGGTCAGTAGTTTGAGATTCCATCAAATGAGAGAGCTTCCAGAGTTGGATCGGTGTCACTAGCGAAGCCACCTGCGCGCGTCACTGGCAGGTTAGGCATGCTTTTCTCACGACGGCCAGCACACGCTGCGCACCCCAGCAAAACATCTAGACGCCGTATCGCGATTTTTTGGCAAGACGGAACGGAAAGTCGGAAACAAAACCACCAGTAGGAGTTGACAATACAGTAGCAGAACCTTAGCTGTAGCAAATTATCCTCGCCGCCTCAGATCAGATGCTGAGTCATGCCGCAACCAAGCTTCAGAACATGGATGGAAAACTGCGTCTCCAATGCGACACCAGGAAAAAGGAAAGGGGTGCTTTCCCTAATGCACCTCACGAGCTGGGAACTGTGGCGCAAGAGGAATAGACGTCTATTTCAGAAGGAGCACATGCACAAAAATGTGTTCCTTCGTAGGATCAGAGAGGAGATTAGTTTGTGGAACATGGCCGGCGTCACAATCCCTTTTGATCCGGGCTAAGTGTCCTTCGCTCTATTTCTCTTTCTTTCTTTTGTGCCAACGTCTTTTTGTTGGTGCTTGCCCAGCTTGGGCACTGTTTGGAATTCGTTTTCCCTGATCAATGAATTTGGTAATCTAACTACCAACATTCCAAACAACAAAAAAACTGCAGGGCGAAGCCAATCTGTAGCCGCTATGGCCTACGGTCTCGATCGAGCGAGCGCGGCTGAGCAGGCGACAAGCAACCGCGACGCCGGTCCCCTCCCTCCTCGGTTGTTCACTGCTGTCACGAGACGGACGCTCAGAGCTCCGTGCTCCGCTGCTCCCACGGCGCTGCCCTGCGCTTCTCCTGATTTTAGTAAGTCTCCCCCGCGCCACTGGTCACGTTATATCTGCGGTACACATCCCGCTGCAGCGCCTCCTTCGCTTGCTCTGCCCGCTTCGCTAGGAACCCAAGAAACATCTAGCAATGAGGGACATGAGTGGCGACGCCGGCGGCATGGGGGCGATGCCGATGCCGCCACCGCGGGCCGACCACGCGGCAGCGAAGGCGGCGCCGCCGCACACATTGATGGGGATGATGCACATGACCTTCTTCTGGGGCGACCGCGCGGTGGTCCTCTTCCCGGGCTGGCCGGGGGAGCGCGGCGCCGGGATGTACCTCCTCTGCCTCCTCTTCGTGCTCGCCCTCGCCGCGCTCACCGAGGCCCTCGCCCTGCTCTCGCGTCGCCTTGCCCGCCGCGGCGAGGACGGCGGCCCGGCCACGGCAGCCTCTGCGGCGCTGCTGACGGCGGTGCACGCCGCCAGGATGGGGATGGCCTACCTGGTGATGCTGGCCGTCATGTCGTTCAACGTCGGCGTCCTTCTCGCGGCAGTCGCCGGCCACGCCGTCGGGTTCCTCTTCGCGCGGAGCAGAGTGCGCACCGGCGAGGCGCGCGGGAATATCACAACCCCTGAGCTCTGTGGCGTCCCGCCGTCGCACCCGTCCAAGCCTTAGTGAGATTCCGGTGAAAATTGCTTCTGTGGTCTTCTTGTAATAGCCATAAAGATATCACTATGTCAGATCCAATGTGTACTGGTACCCCTAAATCCTACTCCTCCATAAGTCCAGATGCTTGCTCAAACATGTGTTTACATCTGTCTTACAGGAGGGACTAACCAGTAATGTCTATGTTGTTCTCTCAACTATTTCCGTTTTTAGATTTCATCCTCAAATTCCCAAACCGATAAACTCTACAAACTAAACTCCTCCATCGAAGTATACCGTACAGTTTTTGCTATTGAAATCTTTTCTGCTTGACGTTCGCACAAAGAGGATGGCATTTCAAAAGTTTTTTTTCAAGTAGATATAAACACAATGAACCTGTATCCGGCCTATGTAAAGATAGGTGCACATAGTCAGCATCAACACATACAAAAAAATACGCCGATAAATAACAAAGATAAACCCGAGGAAGCAATCAAATCCGTGATCGACATACTGTAACTATAATCATATCATATGAGCACCAACCATCTAATGACATCATAAGAATAACGAGGTTCTTCAATAGCAACGCCTTCAGAAAGGGAGCGATACCCGATCGTCGCAGTCACCGGATTCAACCACCATAGGCCAGTCTAGGTTTTCAACCTGAAGAATCAGTCTAAACATATAGGAGCAATGCCTTCTACAAGGTAACAACACAAAAACATCCTCATTACCAAGTATAACCATCTCGGGTCAGACCAAGGTTTTCACCCCAGAGCTCGTCGAAGTCAATCATGTGTTGCGCCACCACTTTTTCGCTATTAATGATGCAAAAAGTCGGCAGTATCGTTAGTAGGGTGTCTGGCGAAGCCTGATGCATCTTCAACATATCTATACTTTTTTATTGTTCCATGCTATAATATTATCATTTTAGGATACTTTTGGGGCATTTATTTGTTGATCCATATTATTTTTGAGCACTAACCTATTAACCCACTGCCAAGTGTCAGTTGTTGTTTTCTGCATGTTTTTGGCTTTTCATGTATACATTATCAAACGAAGTCAAATTGCCACGAAACATTTTGATGATTTTTTCTGGACCAAAATATGACTTGGAAGCTTCGGGATGAGGCCAGGGGGACGCACAAGGGCCCCACAAGCCAAGAGGGCACACTCAGGGGGGTTACACCCTGTTAGCTTATGGTCGCCCCCCTCGTCTCCTGACGCACCTGTTTGGCCTATATATTCCAATATATCACAAAAAACCCATGGAGCCTCCCGAAACACTTTTTTCGCCGCCATAAGTCTTTGTTCCGTCGTGTGCCCATCTGGAGTCCTGTTCCGATGCCTTGTCGGAGGGTCTCGATCACCGAGGGTCTTTACATCAACCTTGTTGTTTCCATGATGATGTGTGACTAGTTCTCCATAGACCTACAGGTCCATAGTTAGTACCTAGATGGCTATCTCTCTCTCTATGTTCGTCAATACAAAGTTCATCGCATCTTCGCGATGATCAATTCAATGTAATCACTTTGTGCGGTGTGTTTGTTGGGATCCGATGAATTATGGGTTTATGTTCAGATAGTTCATGAAATTGTGGTCCTCTTCCCGGGTTGGCCAGGGAAGCGTAGCGCCGGGATGTACCTCCTCTGCCTCCTTTTCGTGCTCACCCTCATCGTGCTCACCGAGGCACTCGCCCTGCTCTCGCGCCGCCTCTGCCTCCACGGTGAGGATCCCGGGCCGACCACGGCAGCCTCTACAGTGCTGCTGACGGGTCTGCATGCCGCCAGGATGAGGATGGCCTACCTGGTGATGTTGGTCGTCATGTCATTCAACGTCGGTGTCCTCCTTGGGGCAGTCTCTGGCCACACCGTCGGGTTCCTCTTCGTGCGGAGCAGAGTGCGCACCGGCGCGGCGCACGGGAATATCACACCCCCTGAGCTTTGTGGCGTCCCGCCGTCGCACGCGTCCAAGCCTTAGTCAGATTTCGATGAAAATTGCTTCTGTGATCTTCTTGTACTAGCCCTAAAGATATCACTATGTCAGATCCAATGTGTATTGGTACCCTAAATCCTACTCCTACTCCATAAGTGGAGATGCTTGCTAAAACATGTGTTTACATTGTCTTACAGGAGGGACTAGCCAGTAAAAGCAACTCCAACCGCGCGACCCAAACAGACACGTGCTTTGCCCGCCTTTTGTACGTTTGGGTCGGTGTGTCCGCCCCTTTTTATAAATGAGTCAGTTGTGCACCCAACGCGCCAATCCATTTTGCGTCCGCGCACAAACAGTTTTTAATGCTAAGATGGCACGCGGCCACACATCATATCATCTACCATGCCAACATCAAGAGTTCACGCTGACGATATGCAAGCGGCCATCATACATATGCTGGTCTACAAAAAGAATACGTAGTTTTCAAGCTGGGTGCACTTGCTAGCAGGCCGGCACACATGCCAACATACAAAATGAGAATGTAGTTCGGCCATGCCATCTCGGTCGTGGTCATGCCGGCACACCGAGACATTGATCACTCGTCTTCGAAGCTCAACATGTCGGCCTTCATCTTCTCGAACCAAGCCCGCTTCCTCGGGGAGATCGTGCTCAAGTCCACCTTCATCATCTCGAACTCCTTCATCATCGAAGCGAGCTGTACTTCTCTTGCTTTGGTGGCTGCTTTGGTGGCCTTGATGTCTAGCATCTTCGCTTGCTTCTCCACCTCCAACGCGAGTTTCTTGTTTTGTATCTCCGTAAAGGCCCTAATTTGCTCCTCCTTGTCTTGTCGGCGCTTCTCCTCTCTTGAATCTTTCTTGGCGATCATTCCTTGCAAAGTAGCTTGCAAGGCAAGGAACGCCGCCTCGCTCTTGTCCTCTTTCTTGTCATTGGTTTTCCCCCGCGGCCGCGGCTTCTCATCCTCATCATGCTCTTTAACGGCTTCCTTCCCTCCACGCACCTTGATGGCAGTGTATTGTGCTTTGAATTTCTCTTCTTCATTGATGATCATCAACAATGAGTGAGGTTGAAAGACTTGACCTCATAGTGGACCTTTAATGCTTCCAAAGCTTGGAAGACCTACAAATGAGAAATCATGTCGGCATACCAAAATAAGCAAGATGCTGAACAATCAATATAACCAAGCATGTCAGCATACCATGTCTTTCATGTCGATGTCGCTCACGGAGCGGGCCTCGATGCCCTCGAGAGTGGAACAAAACTTGTTGCACTCTTGTTGTATCACCCTCCAACGCTTGCCGAGAGAGACCCACCCACGCTTGCTCTCCATTTTGTATGGTTTAAACTTCTTGTGCTCGTGGAACTCGTGATGCACTATTTGCCAAAATGTCGAAGCCTTTTGCTCGGTGCCTATCTTGGGGTCTTGGCCAATGTATCTCCAACATTCACAAACGAGTTGGTCCTCATAATGTGTGTATGCTTTGGTCTGCTTCTTCTTTGCATTGGCTTGGCACGGGCAGCGGTTCCTCGAACAATGGCTCTCCCTTGATGTCCACTTCATCACCTTCTTCGTCTAGACCATAGTATTTTGGGAACTCGTGATCTAGCGGAAAAGAGCCTCCCACCACGACTTGGTCCCCCATGAGGGGGTCGGCCATGCCTCCATTGTCATCACAAAACGTGCGCCCCAATGCCATCGTGCCCGGCTATCAAGGGGTTTCGCCTATCTTGGCTTTGTGTCTTGTCATGATCGAACGTAGCGCCATCGCCACCACCTTTGAAGATGAGGCCCTCCAGGAAGATGCGGTTGGCCTCCTCTTCTGCAGCCAACATTTTGTCAAACCGGTTACCGGCGTTACCCATGGCATCGGCTTGGAGCTCGCAAGGCCGCTTGTGCTCACCCCTGTAGGACGATTCACCGCCCACAAGTACCACATTGAGGTCGATGCCCGCGGGCGCTGGAGTGCCAGGCACGACCATGCTCACCTCCGATGAACCCGAGCCCGTAGAGTAGGACAAACGGGATGTGTGCGGGTGGTGCCTCTGGAAGTCGTGCGCCGCTGGCATGGAGGATGATAATCCCCAAGTGCAAGGAATCACGTAGCAATTTCCAAAGGTGAAACTTACAAGTATGGAGTGTCGAAACCACAAGGAGCTAAAGGTAAGATCAATATTCTCTCAAGTCCTATCTGTCGCCGATACGACTCTACGTACACTAAACATTTGCTTCCATCTAGAAACGAGAAATAAAACTACGTTGTGGGTATGAAGAGGATAGCTTTACATGATATCGAATATAAAAATAGGTGTTGTTATCATAATATTACAATATATAAAAAATAGCGAGTGTGGAATAATGATGGTTCGGTGTGAGGAATTATCCTAGACAATTGTTAACAAGATCGGAAATCATTATTGCAATTTTATATCACGGAGAGGCATAAGCTAACATATTTCTCTACTTGGATCATATGCACTTATGATTGGAACTCTAGAAAGCATCCACAACTACTAAAGATCATTAAGGCGAAACCCAACGATAGAATTAAAGCATCAAGTCCCCTTTATCCCATACGCAACAACCCCCTTACTCGGGTTTATGCTTATGCCACTCAAGAAACCCACAATAAGAGAATCATGAACGTATTACAACACCCTATAGCGGGAATCCCTCACGTGTGCGTGGCATGGAAGGCACCATAGGACATCACCAAAATAAACTTACAACTCAAACCAATCTAAATCATCAATCAACCCAAAGGACAAAATAAATCTACTCAAAACATCATAGGATGGCAACACATCATTGGATCATAATATGTGGCATAAAGCACCATGTTCAAGTAGGGGATTACAATGGGGTGCGGGAGAGTGGACCGCTAAAAGGAGATGAGGATGGTGATGAAGAAGGTGATGTTGATGAAGACGATCACCGCGGCGATGGTTCCCCTGGTGGCACTCCGGCACCACCGGGAGAAAGGGGGAGAGGGTCTCCCCCTTGTGATTCCTCCTCCATGGCATCCCCTCTCGGTGGGGAGAGGTTCTCCCTCTACTCCTTGGCCTCCATGGTGTTGATGGCCCCTCCGGGATGATGAAGATGGCCTCCGGTGATGGTGACCCCCTTCGGTAGGGTGCCGGAGAGGGCCAAGATTGGTTTTTTGTGGCTCCGGAGGTTTACAGCGGCGGAACTCCCAATCTAGGTCTTTTTGGTGGTTTCTGGATTTATAGGAATTTTTGGCATCGATCTCACGTCAAGGAAGGCCACGAGGCGGTGGCAAGCCTGCTAGGCGTGGCTACCCCTGGCCGCGCCTGGCAGGCTTGCCGCCTCCTCGTGGCTCTTCTGGCCCAGCTCCAATGCTTTGGGGGTCTCTTTGGTCCACAAAAAATCATACCAAATTTTCAGCCCATTTCGAGAACTTTTATTTCTGCACAAAAAACGACACCATGGTAGTTCTGCTGAAAACAACGTCAGTTCGGGTTAGTTCTCATAAAATCAGACCAAAATCATATAGATTATTATAAACATGGCATGAATACTTCATAAATTATAGATACGTTAGAGATGTATCAGCATTCCCAAGCTTAATTCCTGCTCGTCCTCGAGTAGGTAAATGATAAAAGAAATAATTTATGAAGTGTGAATGCTAGCAAGTGCACAAGTTTGAACAATGATAATTACAAACACTTTTTCTAGTGTCATTATATATCATAAACAGTAGCTCAACTCATAAAACTTCTCATGATGAAGTAACAAGCTATTCACATGTTGAAGTATAGACCATAAAGTTTCTTGAAAACTAACAAACTATGCTTTCAGTCACCAAAGAAATGCAATTCATCCTATTTTTAGGAAGGGTCTATGTAAGATCTTTGATTTAGCAAATTCCACATACTCAACTATCATATAGTCTTCCATGATTGCTAACTCTTAAAGCATATTTTTAGAGCAAATGGCATTCGTCGAACACATAGAAAGATAGGGGCTTAAAGTTTCACCTCCCAACTTATTTATCATATAGATAATTGACAAAAATAATAATTCATGATCAAATATATTTGAATGGCCATATATGCTTGGATCTTTCCCCACCACATGATGCTTGCCAAGAGAAAAAGGAAAAATATAGGAAGTGGTGAAGATCACCATGACTCTTGTACAAAGGTAAGTACTAGAAAGTAAAAGATAGGCCCTTCACAGAGGGAAGCATAGGTTTTCATGCGCTTTTTGTTTTTAGATGTGCAAACTCTTAATGCAAAGGAACGTCACGTTGTATTGCCCTTTGTGATAGCAACCTTTATTATGCAGTCCATCGCTTTTATTTCTTTACCATCACAAGTTCGTACAACACTTATTTTCCCTTACAATAAAAGATCTTACATATTTAGGAACAATTTTTATTGATTTTTGCACCGATGAAAACTTACTCGAAGGATCTTATTCAATCCATAAGTAGGTATAGTGGACTCTCATGGCAAAACTGGTTTAAGGGTGTTTGGATGCACAAGTAGTAGTTCTACTTGGTGCGGAAGTTTTGGCTAGTATGAGGTGGAAGCAAGAACCACATGTTGGAGGATCTAAAACAATATAACTACTATACAAATATACCCAAGCATAACTCATTACGTTGTCTTCCTTGTCCAACTTCAACTAATTTTCTCGAGTTTGAAAATAATTAATGGGTATTCACAATCATAGAAGGTGTCCAAGATAGTATCTTTATATGCGAACTCTGTTCCTTCAATATTCTTTCATGAATTGTTCAAGTGACCAATGCGGTGTTTGCTAACTTTCAATAAATTTCACCACCTATAATCATTATGTGTGAAGTCATTACTCCCCATGGGATAACTATATGAAGCATTTTTTATTTCAGATTTATGATATTCAATTCATTCAACCATTTACTCATAGGATATAAGTGAAGCACGAGAGTGAATGACAAACTAATCCAAAAAGATATAAGTGAAGATCAATGTGTAGTCAATTAGTTAAATAGCCATGTGAGGACTTTATCTTATTAAAAATTTCATATCCAATGATTTTATTGAAACATCAAACAAAATTAAAAATGGTACTCCAAGAATAGCACGCATCATGTGCACGAATAAAAATTTAGGCTCAACATAGGCTAACCGATAATTGTTGATGAAGAGAGGTGGGATGCGTAGCAACCCCAAGCTTAGCTACTTGAGAGTTCTTGAAATATTTTCTTGGGGTCCTTTGTAATCCCCAAGATTGAGCTTTTGTATCTTTTTCAATCTTCTCATATCCCGGTTTCACCTATTCTCAAAAACTTCATCCACACAAAACTCAAAAAGAACTCATGAGATAGGTTAGTACACATAAGAACAAATAAACACTTCATGTAATTCCAAGACAAGTTGCACAATAATTTTCAAACATTCAGTACTCTATAATATCTTTTCCACAATTTATATCTACCAATATAGGCTAAGGAAACTATAGGATAAGTAGATAACAAAACTATGACAGCAATCTGTCTAAACAGAACAGTCTGTAGTAATGTATTAAACCAGTGTACTTATGTAACACTAAAAATTATGAAAATTTAGGAAATGCTTAGGAATTTATATGAAAATACTGTGTAGAAATTTCAGAAACTTTCTGCGTTCCAGTGAAATATTAAAATTCAAACACCACAACAAAAGTTTCTATTTTTTACACAACACACATCAAACATGCAAAAAAAAGCATCCTAAGGAAATTCTTGGAACAAGATTATACGTAACACTAAAAGGTAACAAAAAATAAAATCACGATCCAAGCAAAACTCATATTATGCGACGAATAAAAATATAGCTCCAAGTAAGATATACCGATAGTGTTGAAGACGAAAGAGCTTAGACGCTTGAGTCTTACTTGAATATTACCTTGGGGGTGCCTTGGGCATCCCCAATATTAGTTTCTTGTCACTCCTTATTCTTCTCATATCGGTGTCTCACCCAAAACATGAAAACTTCAATCACACAAAACTTAACCGAACTTCATGAGAAGGGTTAGTGTAATAAAGATAAATCATTCACTTAGGTACTGTCAAGACAAGATTCATAATTGTTCCCACATGATATCTAATGTATTATATCATTCACATAATTTATATTACTCAATATAAGCTATAGGAACACTTGAAACAAGCAAACTATGCATGCAAAACAGAATATGTCAAAAACAGAACAGATGTAAAGATCTGAATGATCACCAAACTTCCCTAACTCTGAAAATTCTGAAACATTAGGGCATATCACAGAATTTTCATAGAAATGTTGTGTAAAAGTTTCAAAATTGTTTGAATCTCCAGTAAAATCAGATAATTCATATACTGGACGCAAAGCTTTCTATTTTTGCACATAATCAAACAAGCAAGTATCCACACTATCCCAAAGGCTTTACTTGGCACTTTATTGAAATAAAAGGCACAAAACATGATTACTACAGTATATTAATCATGTGAACACATCAAAATAAAAAGTAAAAGTGTTGGATCATCTCCCAACAAGCGCTTTTCTTTAATGCCTTTTTAGCTAGGCAAGACATTTTAATGATACTCTTCCAATCCAAATTCCGATGATCATTTTATTCATATATAAAATATATAAGTGAAGTTCATAGATCATTCTACAATTAGTATAGATTAACCAATATCCAAGCTCAAAATATATAAGTGAAGTACACGAAGCATTCTATAAAGCCATACTCAAAAGATTTAAGTGAAGCGCATGAAGCATTCTACAAAGCCATACTCAAAAGATTTAAGTGAAGCACAAAGAGCATTCTATAAAGCCATACTCAAAAGATTTAAGTGAAGCGCATGAAGAATTCTACAAATCAATGAAGGACTAACTCATAATAGAATCATGCATAGATGAAAAGAAAAACACTAAAGACGCATATCATGTGAACAAAACAAAAACCGAGGTATACCGATAATTGTTGAAAAATAAAGATGGGATGCCTTCCGGGGCATCCCCGAGATTAGCTGCTTGAGTCCCCTTGAAATATTTACTTGTGGTGCCTTGGGCATCCCCAATCTTGAACTCTTGTCTCTCCGTATTCTTCTTATATCGATGCCTCCTCGATCTTTGAACACTTCATTCACACAAAACTTAACAAAACCCTCGTGAGATCCATTAGTATAATAAAGCAAATTCCTACTTTAAGTACTATTGTGAAATCATTACAAATTCATATTAGCATTATATCTACTATAGTCCAACTTCACCATGGTTCATACCCCCGATACAACCCATAGATTCATCAAAATAAGAGAACAATGCATATAAAACAGAATCTGTCAAAAACATGACAGTTTGTAGTAATGTGGAAACTTTGTATACTTCTGTAACTCAAACAATTCTGAAAAATTATGAAAAATTAAAAAAATTGCATAGAAGTACTGTGTAAAAATGTAAGAAACTTTTGATGTTCAAAAAACGTAAATTCACGCATAACAGCCAAAGTTTCTGTTTTTGCACTACACATACCAAACAAGCAATCTAATCATCCCGAAAGAAAATTTTGGCACATTATTTTTAAAATAAAATGGATATGTAGAGGGGCTTCATATTCACATCCTATAAGTTTCCATGAAAAATTCTACATTGTTCCCATGAGCATGAACAAAAGTGTTCAAGGTCGACCCTCACTTCTCCAATGCACAACCTTCCAATCACTTCTCTTTTTGAAAAACTTCTTAGGCATAAAGGGCAAGTAACTCTTTTTGTATTTTTCATTTTTTTGTTTCACATACAACTAAATAAAGTAATAAGGAAAAACAAAATATACTTAGTGAAGAAAGCAAACAAGCACACACGAGATTATCAACCCCACGCTATTGCTCCCGGGCAACGGCCCTGGAAAAGAGCTTGATAATCCCCAAGTGCAAGTAATCATCGTAGCAATTTCCAAAGGTGGAAGTGATAAGTATGGAGTGCCGAACCCACAAGGAGCTAAAGGTAAGATTAATATTCTCTCAAGTCCTATCTGCCACCGATATGACTCTACGTACAATGAACGTTTGCTTCCATCTAGAAACGAGAAATAAAACTATGTTATGGATATGAAGAGGATAGCTTTGCATGATATCAGATAACTAGAATATAAAAATAGATGTTCTTATCATAATATTACAATATATTACAAATAGCGAGTGTGGAATAATGATGGGTCCGTGTGCAGAATTATCCTAGGCAATTGTTAACAAGATCGGAAATCATTATTGCAATTTTATATGAGGGAGAGGCATAAGCTAACATAATTTCTCTACTTGGATAATATGCACTTATGATTGGAACTCTAGAAAGCTTCCGCAACTACTAAAGATCATTAAGGTAAAACCCAACCGTAGCATTAAAGCATCAAGTCCCCTTTATCCCATACGCAACAACCCCCTTACTCGGGTTTATGCTTATGTCACTCAAGCAACCCACTATAAGCGAATCATGAACGTATTGCAACACCCTATAGCAGGAATCCTTCACTTGTGCGCGGCACGAAAGGCATCATAGGACAACACCAAAATAAACATACAACTCAAACCAATCTAAATCATCAATCAACGCAAAGGACAAAAGAAATCCACTCAAAACATCATAGGATGGCAACACATCATTGGATCATAATATGTGGCATAAAGCACCATGTTCAAGTAGCGGATTACAGCGGGGTGCGAGAGAGTGGACCACTAAAAGGAGATGAGGATGGTGATGAATAAGGTGATGTTGATGAAGATGATCACCACGGTGATGGTTCCCCTGGTGGCACTCCGGCACCACCAAGAGAGAGGGGAAGAGGGTCTCCCCCTTGTGCTTCCTCCTCCATGGCCTCCCCCTTGGTGGGGAGGGGTTCTCCCTCTGGTCCTTGGACTCCATGGTGTTGATGGCTGATAACCCACAAGTATAGGGGATCACAACAGTTTTCGAGGGTAGAGTATTCAACCCAAATTTATTGATTCGACACAAGGGGAGCCAAAGAATATTCTCGAGTATTAGCAGCTGAGTTGTCAATTCAACCACACCTGAAAGACTTAATATCTGTAGCAAAGTATTCAGTAGCAAAGTAATATGGTAGTAACGGTAACGGTGGCAAAGTGATAGTAGCAGATTTGTAGTGATTGCAATAGTAGCAACGGAAAAGTAACTGAGCGAAGATCAATATATGAAAAGCTCGTAGGCAATAGATCAGTGATGGATAATTATATCGGATGGCATTTATCATGCAACAGTTATAACATAGAGTGATACAGAACTAGCTCCAATTCATCAACGGTGGGGAGCATCATTGAATTGGTGATGAAGGATGGTTGGTGATGACAAAGGCGTCGATTTCCCCTCTTCGGAGCCCAAAACGGACTCCAAATCTGGTCTCCCGAGGAAGAACTGGCGATGGCGGCGGCTCCGTATCATGAAATGCGATGAACTCTTCTCTCTGATTTTTTTCTCAACAAATAGGGTTATATGGAGCTGGAGAGGAGGTCGGAGGAGCCATGAGGGGCCCACAAGCCTGCCCCACGCGGCCAGGGGTTGGCCGCGGCCAGTAGGCTTGTGGCCTGCTGGTGGCCCCCTCTGGTTAATTCTTGCGCCAGTATTTTTTATTAATTCCAAAAATATTCTCCGTAAATTTTCAGGACGATCCGAGAACTTTTATTTCTGCACAAAAATAACACCAAGGCAATTCTGCTGAAAACAACGTCAGTCCGGGTTAGTTCCATTCAAATCGTGCAAATTAGAGTCCAAAACAAGGGCAAAAGAGTTTGGAAAAGTAGATACGTTGGAGACGTATCAACTCCCCCAAGCTTAAACCTTTGCTTGTCCTCAAGAAATTCAGTTGATAAATTGAAAGTGATAAAGAAAATCTTTTACAAACTCCGTTCGATCTCGCTGTTGTAAATATGTCTAACTTATGTTCAGATTTTCAGCAAAGATTATAAACTAACCACATTCACAATAACATTTAGGTCTCACATTTACTCATGTCAATGGCATAACCAACTAGCGAGCAATAATAACAAGTCTCGGATGACAACAATTAATCAAAACAATCATGATACAATATGACATAATGGTATCTTGCTAGCCCTTTCTAAGATGGCAAACCATAAATGCAGAGCACCTCTAGAGAACAAGGACTGACTAAACATTATAATTCAGGGTGAGAGAGATCCAGTCATGCTCATACTCAACATCAATTAATAGCAAGGCATACAAATGACAATGGTGCTCTCTAACTGGTGCCGTTTATAAGAGGATGATGACTCAACAATAAAGTAAATAGATAAGCCCTTCGTAGAGGGAAGCATTGATTTGCAAAGGTGCCAGAGCTCAAGCTTTTAAAACAGAGATAGGTAATGATTTTGGAGCGGTATGCTTTCCTTGCTCACATAACGACCAAGAGGTTTTCAATATCTTCCATGCTAGATACATTATAGGCGGTTCCCAAATAGAATGGTAAAGTTTTTACTCCCCCTCCACCAATCAATCACACTCCACGATGGGCCGAATTCATGGGTGCCGTCCATACAAACACAATCCTGGGGGAGTTTTGTTTAATTATTATTATTTTTATTTCGAGCATGGGACTAAGCATCTCGATTACCAGCCACTTTCTTGTGAATGATAGTGAATCAACACATATCGTGAGAATAACCCACCTAGCATGGAAGATACTGACAGCCCCCAGTCACCACATGAGCGATTTGGGCATACAAAACAGAAGCTTTATTTGAAGGTTTAAAGTTTAACAAATGTAAATTTACTTGGAACAACATGTAAATACCGCATATAGGTATATATGGTGGACTCATATGGAACAACTTTGGGTTTATTGAGATGGATGCACAAGCAGGATTCCTGCTTAGTACAAGTGAAGGCTAGCAAAAGACTGGGGAGCGGCCAACTAGAGTGACACAGTCATCAACATGCTTTGATATTAACCAACATTGAATGCAAGCATGAGTAGGATATAATTCACTATGAACATAAATATCGTGGAGGCTGTGTTGATTTGTTTCAACTACACGCATGAACATGTGCCAAGTCAAGCCACTTGAATCATCCAGAAGAGGATACCACTCTACCATACTACATCACAACCATTTTAATGCGCATGTTGGCACTCAAGACAAAACATTATCCACTCTTAGCTAATTAAGCATGGCATGAATAATTATAATCTCTAATTGTTATTGCAAACATGTTCAACCCATATTGTACTGTATTCAGAACGATGAGCTAATCATATTTACAAAAGCAAGATAGGTTGAGTTCATACCAGCTTTTCTCCATCTCAATCATTTCATCAAATATCGTCATTATTGCCTTTCACTTGCACGGCCGAACGATGTGAATAATAATAAGAGTGCGCGTGCATGGGACTAAGCTGGAATCTGCAAACAATAAACCAAAAGAGAAGACAAGGCAATATGGGCTCTTTGTAAGATAAACAATAGTGCATATGAGAGCCACTCAACACGTCATCGTGGTCTTCTCCTTACGACCAAAGAAAAGAAAGGAAAATTATTTATCGGGAGAGCTCCCAACAAGCAAAAAGAATAACAATAAATCTTTTCGGTTTTCTCTTTAATGCTACAGCTAGGCAACTAGAAAATAAAGCTGGAACTATTTTTTTCTATTTTCCCCAAAGTTTATTGAACACACAAGAAGAAAGCAAAACAAAAAATTAAACTACCATGGATAGTACAATGAAAAAGTATGAACACCAACAACTGAAATAAGTGTGTGAACATGAATGTAATGTCGGTGAGAAATACGTACTCCCCCAAGCTTAGGCTTTTGGCCTAAGTTGGTCTAGGGCCATGGCTGGCCTGGATAATATCCGGAGTCAAAGTTGGGGTTGTACTGGGTTGCGGCGGCTACCGCCTGAACCACTGCAGCGTGAAGGCGAGTGGTTTCTGCATTTCACTCGTACTCGTTTGCCTCCTCTCTTGTTATTAAATATCTTTGCTTTTCCTGAAACTTAAAGAAAGCAAGAGCAGGAAGGCTAACATGGACAACATGTTGCCTGTCAAAAATTAGTCGGTACTGGAGGGATTGTTCATTTCTTTCAAGAAACTGATAGCGCACCAAAGCCTCATAATCAAGGAAAGCAGGGGGTAACTCAATGTCATTCCCTCTTATGGGTACCCCAAGATACTTAGCTACACGGGTGGCATAAATTCCACCAAAGAAATCTCCATCCTTAGTATTATGATGTAACCTCCTAGAGTGCCTCCTGGCAATAATAGCCCCCAAGTTATATCATCCATCTGTCATTACCGCACTCTTAAGGATGCTCAGATCAGACACGCAAAGGTGGCTATGCTCAAGTTTACTGTTAATACGTCTACCTATGAAGAGAGCAAAATAATGTATAGCCGGAAAGTGAATGCTCCCCAAAGTAGCTTGTGTAATGATTCTAGTCTCTCCCATTGTGATGCTAGCAAGGAAATCATTATATTCATTTTATGAGGATCGTTACAACTACCCCACTGTGGAATTTTTCATGCATCATTAAAATCTTCTAGGTCCATGGTATAGGTCTTATCATAAAGATCAAATAGAACAGAATGAGAATTACGCTTAGATGAAAAATTCAAACCTCCTCACAAAAGAATCAGTGAGTTGATAGTATTGCTTGCATCGATCTGAAATGAAATCCTCAAGGCCATCATTCCTTATGTACGCATAAAACTCTTCCTTGAATCCGGCGTTGTCCATGAATTGATCAGACGACCATTGACAAGACAGTACTCGAGCTTCCCTAGGTAGTTCAAAATCGGGCTCACGTAGCACGTGCCTTGGGGCTTTCTTGCTCGAGGAACCACCTTGGTACATTCTCCTCAACATCTTTTCTTTCTCTAAAGAGTTTCTCAAATTTTTAGTGAGTGAAAATAAAGGTGCACAAAACTCAACAAAACTCATAGCAACTACTCCCTCAAGTGCCTAGAGACCATATCATGCATCAAAACTACTTGGGACCATAAATTTTTTGAGATGCAAGCTCAAGAACAAGGTCACCATAGCAAAAAAATTGGCAATATACAAGGCACTAGAACAAAAATTAATTGTACCATTGGAGGAGTCACATACCGATGAGCAATCCCCTAAAACAGTTTTGCAAATGGAGCTTTGAGCAAGGAGATCGAAAATGGCAGCAAGATGAGGTAGAACACGGGTTTGAGCAATGGTGGGATTTTTTCTAGGGGAAGATGAAGTGAATGGGTGCTAGAATAAGTGGAGGGGGGCATGTGGGACCACAAGCTTGTTAGGCGTGGCCAGGGGGTGGGCGTGCCCTACAGGCTTGTGGCCCACTGGTGCAGCCCCCTGATGCATTCTCAGTGCCAAAAATTCTTAAATATTCCAGGAAAAATCACACTAAATTTTCAGGGGATTCTGGGAACTTTTATTTTCAGGTCATTTTTCTATTGCATGAAAAACTCAAAAACATAAAAATAATAGCATTTTTCCTTAATTTCACCTAGGTAGAAGAAAGTAAAAGTTAGGTGCAGGAAGTTGTGCTTTCTAGATTCATCCATCTCATGCTCCTCAAAAGGAATCCATCAATAAGGTTAATCAGGTCTTACTAACGAACTTCTTTCGAATGACATGAAACCGAAGAATTTTCGAATAACACTAAGTTATCTCAATGGGGATATGCATTTTCCCCACAACAAGTATATCACATTTCTTCTTGATAGTAGGAAGAGGGAACTCAAAGTCTCCAATAATAATCATTGGAATTTTTTCAATAGAGTTGATATTACGAACTTGAGGTTGTTTCTTCGGAAAGTGTATCGTATGCTCATTAACATTAATATGAAAAGTGACATTGCCCTTGTTGCAATCAATAACAGGAGGCACCAAGTACAGAACTCCATCACATCGGCGTCATATAGATTCCAAAATATCCGCATGATCCTAAAAAAAATTGAGTGAGAAGAGGGTAGAATCAAAATTCCTAAGTTGTAAGTCCTCACCAGAGTATAGAAGAGGAGTAAAAAGAATCCTACTCTCCGATATATAACTAGACTCAAAATAGTTTTTCACTAGACTCGACTTGGCCAAGTTCGATCAATCAAGGAGGCTCCTAGGTCGGTACAGGCTCTGATACCAACTTGTCATGCCGAAGATGCGATCCTATCCTTATCGCGGCACGAGGGCCTCGACAGGGATATAAGCGCATCTTGTCGTGTTGCAAGAATGGATATCATTACAAGTACATGTACATAAGAGATGAGTATATGGAATTGGCTTACACTCGCCACAAGCTACATCAATAACACATCCATACAAAAACATATTCAACCATCATAGAGAAGAGCAGGGTCTGACTATAGATGAAATCAAATGATAAAATGACATCCATCCTTGCTATCCCAGGCTGCCGCCTGGAACCCATCCTAGATTGATGATGAAGAAGAAGAAATCCAAATCAAAACAAGCATCGCGCTCACGTCAAATCATCGCATTACATGTACCTGCAACTGTTGTTGTAGAGATCTGTGAGCCACAGGGACTCAGCAATCTCATTTCCAAGGGTATCAAGACTAGCAAAGCTTAATGGGTGAGGTATGGTTAAGTGGTGAGGCTGCAACAAGCGACTAAGCATTTATTTGAGTGGCTAACTTTCGAATACAGAAAGTAAAGTGGGTGGTCTACGCATAACGGACATAAACTAGTAATGATCACTAACCGATCCTGAACACCTACTTACGTCAAACATAACCCCACCGTGTTCTCTCTCGGATAAGGACTCATGAGAAGAGACAGTCACAGTTGCACACACAGTTGGTGTATTTTATTAGAGTTTACTTCATGTTTGCTATGACTGGGTGTTAAACAAAGTATCCAAGTTTGCCACATAACTGCGGGCACGGCTTTCCGAAAGGCTTAACCCTACAGGGGTGCTCCAACCCATCCATCACAAATTAACCACATGCCGTAGGAATAACCTCGACCACGGATCTCGTGATCATCCTAGGTAATTCATGTAGCGACCCGACTCAAAACAAGTCAAGCCTCTGCGTGTTCTGTGCCATCCCTGGATCAGTATGCTGGCACAAACAGTACATCAATGTATATATCAAAGTGCAATCACATGTAATAACGTAAAACTGATATATACCTTAAAATCTCAGCGGAAACAGTCAATGAGAGTGGATTCCCAATAAACCCCAACGGTAGGTTGAGTGTAGACCGTAACCCTGAATTGTACTCTTACTCATCGAAGAAGAGTATCTGCAACATGAGACGTTGCAGCCGTGTAGGTCAGTACATTGAATGCACCGGCAAGATCACCATAGTAGAACAGAAGACAAAACTATTCTATATGCAGTAAGGCTTTGTGGCTCTGTGTCTGAGTTTTTGCATAAAGCAGATTTTATTTCTTTTCCTACAACAAAGGAATATCAGGAATTTTCTCTATAGAGTTACCTAACATGACATGGTTCCGCCAACCGATGTCTTAATGCCCACAAGTATCATAAGTTGTCCACAATTAATTATCAGTCCAGTGTTGAGAGTTCAGAGATAGATCCAAGTCCAGAAGCTCAAATTGTCTGTAACCGGGGACACGGCTAATCGATTAGGTTTAACTCTGCAGAGTGTTGTGTACTTTACCCACAAGATTTGTTCCCTCCTGGTAAGTCCTTGCACTGCCTAGTGTTGGAGAACAAGACGAACGAAACATGGCCTTTCAGAGTGTTTCCCTGACTGCTGTCAGTGCCCATCCATTTCTAACGTCAACTAAATCTCGTAACACTGCCCAGCCAGAGTCACAACAAAGATAACCAAGCCAGAGCCCATAATGACTTGTGGCTACACAGGTAAACTTCCGCAAGATGTCATGGCGCTTCTCCATGCATCCCGGCCATCCACTGGTTACTCCAAGGATGCCCAATCAACCATCCTTCACCCAGTAGTGTGTATTGAAAACTTGTTTCTCGAGTCTCGAAGTCTTGAGGTCTTGAAGATGCAGGACTTGAAGATGCCTTCATGAAGTTGTCGTATTGATGTAGAGTCCTCCTTCTCACACCACTCACGAACACTCATACCAGACCCCGTCTATTTTAGCATAGAATTAAAATAACTAACGTTCCCGGGGCTTTAGTAACAAGTGGTGGGTTCCTACCTCATGCATTCTACTTGACTACAAGAATTTTCAATAACACTACTGGAGGGATTTGTTGAAAGATATCACTACATGCAATAAAACATAGGTATGAAATAGATGGTCAAAGTGAACTTGCCTGTACTATTGATGAAGATAAAAATATCGCTCTTAGAAATAACTTGATAGAACTATTCGTCACTCTCCGATGAAAATCTATATAATCAAACATTGCATTCATATAAGCAATCATACTAACAATCAATACTAACAATCAATAGGAAACACAAAACTAAAAACAACAAGGTTGTGATGAAGAAAATACTTAAGACAAAACTCAAAACAACAAAGCTTCATCAACACAACCAAGGGTTGGTTTTTCTCTACAAATGATCCTATTTTCAAAGGTAACAAAACAAAAACAAAGCAAATATAACAAAAGTATTTTAGTAAATATTTTACTTAGGAAAAAGAATTACTTTTGAAGAACAAGTAAGGACTATGAAGACAACACACTAAACACCATAAGTTAACAACAAGTAAAAACAATAAAATTTTAAAATAACAGAAAACAAAATATATAAAAACTAAGTTAATAAAGAGTAAAGCTTATAAAACAATTTATGAAAAAAATTCAAATATGAATCCAACTAGCAAGGAAATCAATTGGCAAGTTATTATGAAACTAGAATTGATTTCATGCTATAAAAATAATAAATGACATAAAAATAAACTTGGTTGAAATACTGCTGCTAACTGACAAAGTAAAACCTGCCAACTAATGCAAAATAAAATAAATTAAAACAATTTAAAACAAAAGAAAAAGGAATAAACCTAAAAAGAACTAAAACAGAAACTGTTTTGCTTGAAACCGTAATTTAAATTATTCAAAAAAGATCTCAAATTATATCTACTGTTAACTAAAGTCACTAGTGATAAGTAGCAAAAAGAATCGACTAAAAATATATTTTTAAACTCAAGATATTCAGAAAATAGGATTTGGAACAAATCTGTTTGAAATCAATTTTAAATTATTCAAATATGGTCCAACTTTATATGTACAGAAACTATATACAATTTGTGACACAATGCAGAAAGAATCAAATTAAAACAATTAAAAACTTAAAAGATATGAGGAAAAAAACAGAACTATTCTGTTTTTAAAAACAGAAAAAGAAAAAGAAAAAACCTAACTAACGGAGAGGGTGCTACGTGGCGTTCTCTGATTGGCTAAAGGGGGTGCGCGTTCTAAAGATTCGAGCGGACGGCCAATACTTATAGAAAACAGTTCAGGAATAAAAATTAAAACACGCGATCTAATCGTATCCGTTCGTTTACGATCCGACAGTGGGGAGAGGTTCCGGTGCTCACCACGGTGGGGTTGGAGTCCGGCGAGAGCTCCGGCGATTTCCGAGGTGGCGGGGTCGTTGGGGACGGCTCTACGGTGGTTGGGGACGACGTCCGAGGGGTCCTCTCGATGACGGCGGACCTCCGGCGTCCGTTGGTGGTGACGGCAAGGCGAGGGAGCGTCGGAGTTGAGCTCCATGAGCTTGGGATGGTGGTGGCTGAGGGAACTCCGACGAGGTAGTGGCTACAGTGTTCCAGGAGGTCTCCGGTGAAGGCGAGGGCACCAGGCGACTGCGGCGAGGGTGGTGGAGCGGTTGGTGGCCTTGGGTGGCAAGGGGAGTGGCTAGGGTGAGCACAGGGTCGACAATGGCGCGACGACGGCCGGTGGCTCCGGTGAGCGATTGCGGCGGCAAGAGGGCACGAGCGTTGGGGTTTCGGAGGGGAATGGGTCGAGGGCGAGCTCCTGTATTTATAGGCGGCCTCGGTGGTCATATAAATGGAAGGGGAGGAAGATCCGGCATCCGGTGATCTCGCCGGCGAGGGAAGGGAAGACGGAGGGAGACGAGCGCTGGGATCTCGCGAGCGGTCGGTGAGGTCCGCGTGTCAGGGAGAGAGAAAAGTGCGGGCGCGTTGGTGGCCGATCCAAAGGAGGTGGGCCGCGGTGGACTTTCCTAAAAAAGATATTTTCCTTTTATAAGATATCAGAGAAGGAAACTAACTTTTGGGCAATCAAAACATTTCCAAAAAATAAAGTTTTATATACCAAAATGATCATGGAAATAAATACAATAAGAAGAACATTTTTTCACGGTCAAAATAGATACCTTAAAAAAAACTATTTTCAGAAAATGCCTAAATGGCCTTTAATTCCTTTCGCAATTAATTTTCAAATAAACCCCTGGGTTTTATGGTTCATCCTAGGTAAATTTTCTGAATTTGAAAACATTTGATCCCATTTGATTTCCAATTCCTACAGGGGTGATCCAACCCATCCATCACAAATTAACCACATGTCGTAGGAATAACCTCGACCACGGATCTCGTGATCATCCTAGGTAATTCCAAAGGAAATCCGACACCACGAGATAGCCCGAAGAAGATCATAGTCCTCACGCAAGACATTCGAGAAAGGTAAAACAAGTCCAGCAAGGCCGCCCAGCAGGCCAGATCCCAATAGGAGCCGCGCGTATCTCGGTCTCAGGGCACTACCAGATGAGCAGTATGTACGGTGGCCTGATAGAAATCCGTCGACTTGCCCTGAGGTGGCCCCACGAGTGGCTCTTGTTTGGACCAACACTCATGAGGAGCACTGGCCCGGGGGTTGATTAAATTATCCGTGGGTGCCGGCGGGTCCGTATGCAATTTTATTAGTTATTAAGCAAATGTAGTACCAATGTTGGGCCGTGCGAGACAAGCTTTATCCTAAAACGAAAATCAAGGGGGTCCCATAACAACCCCAAGCATGTTAGCAGCGCTCAATTATGGAACATAACACCAGTTCACAAGTAACTAGGGCGGCAAGGGTGGAACAAAACACCAAGCAAAAGGCCAAGCCTTCCACCCTTTACCAAGTGTATAAGTGCATTAAATTAAGTAGCAATAATATTGTGATAACAAAAGAATGTCCATGTTAACACATGGAAGCAATTGCACCTGCAGCTAGATATGCTATAACAAGGGCTGAGCAAGCGATAACATAGCCAAACAAAGGTTTGCTGGGAAGGTGGAGGGTTAGATGCTTTTCATGGCAATGTTGGGAGGCTTGTCAAACAAGTGGTAGGTAACGTGACATAACGATAAAAGCGGGACAACTAACATAGCAATGATAGTAGTGGTATCCAGGGAAATGTGTCATGTTGCATGAGATCCTGCTTGGAAGAAGAACAAGTCCATGAAGAAGACGATCCGACGTAGTCAAACGAATCCTCACACTCTAAACGCTTTTAGAACTCTATCGAGAAGAAGCAATCCGAAAAAACAATCAACACATGGAAAACACCACAACATATGCATGACATGATGCGCAAACAAATATGATGCATGTTCGGTTTAATATGCAACGCATGGCATGGCATGGCAAGAACAACAAACAACTACTACATATTAAGTTAAGTTCAATATGCAACGAGTTGCATATTGACGAAACTCCACGTTCGAATTATTTAGTTCACCCTCATTAGGTACTCGTCAATATTAAATGTTTTTTTAACATGGGTGTGTTGGGGAACGTTGCATGGGAAACAAAAATTTTCCTACGCACACGCAAGATCTATCCATGGTGATGAGCATCTACGAGAGGGAGAGTGGATCTACATACCCTTGTAGATCGCTAAGCAGGAAGCGTTAAGAAACGCGATTGGTGTAGTTGAACGTCTTCGCGATCCAAATCGCCGAGCATCCTGCGATCTCATCATGATACGTCCTGCGATCCAATCACAATCCGTCCCGCGAACTCATCACGATCCGTCCCGCGTTCTCATCACGATCCGTCTCGCGATCTTGATCAAGGTCCTTCCGATCTAGCGCCGAACAGACGACACCTCCGCGTTCAGCATATGTACAGCTCGATGACGATCTCCGCCTTGTTGATCCAGAAAGAGGGAGTGGAGAGGTAGAAGAGTTCTCCGACAGCGCGACGGCACTGCAGCAATGGTGGTGGAGCTATTCCGGCAGGGCTTCGCCTAAGGGCTGCAGAAAACCGATCTAGAGGAGAAACTATGCACCAGAGGAGAGGGTAGCATGTGGCAGAAAATCTAGTGCAAAAACCCTAAAATCTCTAGTATATATAAGAGGAAGAGAATAGGAGGCTTGGCCCTCAAGGTGCCATCCCTAGGCTTCGGACGAACCAAGGAAGAGAGGAGGAATCCTCCTCCAATCCTAGTAGGACTAAGACTCCTTCCTTTTTTTTTTGCCTTTTTTGCCTTTTTCCACCTTTTCTCTTTGGGATTTTCTCTCGCAGCCACATGGGACTTGTGTGGGACTTCCACCATCCCACTAAGGGCTGGTATTCACTCTCCCACAGCCCATGTAGCCTCTTGGGTCGAAATACCCCTCCAGATGGTCTCCCGGTACACTCCCGGCACTCCCGGTACACTACCGATGAGCCCGAAACTTTTCCGGCGACCAAAATAGGACTTACTATATATGAATCTTTACCTCCGGACCATTACAGAGCTTCTCATGACATCCGGGATCTCATCCGGGACTCTTAACAATCTTTGGTAACCACCATTCATAACTCTATACTACCGAAACGTCACCAAACCTTAAGTGTGCAGACCCCATGGGTTCGAGAACTATGTAGACATGACCGAGACACCTCTACGGTCAATAACCAATAGCGGGACCTAGATGCCCATATTGGTTCCTACATATTCTACCAAGGTCTTTATCGGTCGAACCTCTATGTCAAGGATTCAGTTAATCTCGTATGATGTTCCTTTTGTTCTTCGGTATGTTACTTGCCCGAGATTCGATCATCGGTATCTCCGTACCTAGTTCAACCTCGTTACTGGCAAGTCTCTTTACTCATTCCGTAATACAAGATCCCGTGACTAACACTTAGTCACATTGCTTGCAAGGCTTGTTGGGATGTTGTATTACCGAGTGGGCCCTGAGATACCTCTCCGTCACACGGAGTAACAAATCCCAGTCTTGATCCATGCCAACCCAACAGACACCCTCGGATATACCTGTAGAGTACCTTTGTAGTCACCAGTTATGTTGCAACGTTTGATAGACACAAGGCACTCCTTCGGTGTCAGTGAGTTGCATGATCTCATGGTCATAGGAACAGATACTTGACATGCAGAAAACAGTAGCAATAAACTAACACGATCATGTGCTACATTTGTAGTTTGGGTCTTGTCCATCCCATCATTCTCCTAATGATGTGATCCCGTTATCAAATGACATCGCATTTCAATGGCTACGAAACCTTAGCCATCTTTGATCAACGAGCTAGTCTATTAGAGGCATACTAGGGACGTCGTGTTGTCTATGTATCCACACATGTATCTGAGTTTCCGATCAATACAATTATAGCATGGATAATAAACGATTATCATGAACAAACAAATATGATAATCTAGGTCATATTTCCAATAGTCTCCCACTTTCACTAGAGTCAATAATCTATTTCACATCACCTTGTTATTCGCATTGTTATGAATCTAACACCCAATGAGTTCTGGGGCTCAATCATGCTTTGCATGTGAGAGAGATCTTATAGTCAACGGGTCTGCGACATTTAGATCTGTGTGTACTTTGCAAATCTCTCTGTCAAACTATAAACACTGCTACCACACTCTACTTGGAGCTATTCCAAATGGCTGCTCTACTATATGTATCCGGATCACTACTAAGAGTCATCCGGATTGGTGTCAAAGCTTGCATCGACGTAACTCTTTACGACGAACTCTTTCTTACCTCCATAATCGAGAAACATTTCCTTAGTCTTTTAGTTACTAAGGATGATCTTGACCGCTGTCCAGTGATCCACTCCTGGCAAGGCACACACAGGTGCAATACACAACATGGCATACTATACAGAGCCTATGTCTAAGGCATAGGGGATGACATTCATCCTTTCCCTTTCTTTTGCCATGGTCGAGCTTTGAGTCTCACTCAACTTCACACCTTACAAAGCAAGCGAGAACACTTCTCTCTGACTAATCCTTTTTGAACTCTTTCAAAATCTTGTCAAGGTATGTACTCATTCAAAGTCTCATCAAGCATCTTGATCTATCTCTATAGATCTTGATGCTCAACAATTAGGTAGCTTTATCCAGGTCTTCCTTTGAAAAACTCCTTTAAAACAACCCTTTATGCTTTCCAGAAACTCTACATCATTTCCGATCAACAATATGTCAACCACATATGCTTATCAGAAACTCTATAGTGCTCCCACTCACTTTATTGCAAATACAAGTTTCTCATAAACTTTGTATAGACTCAAAAACTTTGATCACCTCATAAAAGTGTATATTCCAACTCCGAGATGCTTGCTTTAGTCCATAGAAGGATCACTGAAGCTTGCTCACCTTTTATCATCCTTAGGACTGACAAAACCTTCTGGTTGTATCACATACAACTTTTCCTCAAGTAAACTGTTAAGGAAATGATGTTTTGTCATCCATCTGCCAGATTTCATAATTGAAAAATGCAGCAACTGCTAACATAATTGCTATGAGTGAGAAAGTCTCATCGCAGTCAACTCTTTGAACTTGTCGGAAACTTCTTTGTGACAAGTCGATCTTTATAAATGGTGACATTTACCATCAGCGTCTGTCTTCATCTCAAAGGTCCATTTATACTCGACGACCTACCGTCCAATGAGCAAGTCTACCAAAGTCTATACTTGGTTTTCATAGATGGATCCTTTCTCGGATTTCATGGCCTCTAACCATTTGTCGGAATCCGGGCCCATCATCGCTTCTCCATATCTCGTAGGTTCATCGTTGTCCAACAACATGACCTCCAAGACAGGATTGTCGTACCACTCAGGAGCAGTAAGCATCCTTCTCGACCTACGAGGTTCGATAGTAACTTGATCCGAAGCTTCATGATCATCATCATTTACTTCCTCTTCAACAGACGTAGGTTCCATAGAAACATCTTTCTGCGCTATGCTACTCTCTCATTGAAACAAAGGTTCAACAACCTCATCAAGTTCTATCTTCCTCCCACTCAATTCTTTCGAGAGAAACTTTTTCTCGAGAAAGGACCCGTTTTAGCAACAAACACTTTATACTTGGATCTAAGATAGAAGGTTCACCCAACTGTTCTTAGGGTAATCTATGAAGATGCATTTGTCCACTTTGGGTTCGAGCTCATTAGGTGAAAACATTTTTCCACACAAAGGTCGCAACCCCAAACATTAAGAAATGACATCTTAGGTTTCTATCAAACCATAATTAACACGGTGTCATCTCAACGGATTTAGATGGTGCCCTATTTAAAGTGAATGTAGTTGTCTCTAATGCATAACCCCAAAACTATAGTAGCAAAACGATAAGAGACATCATAGCCTGCACCATATCCAATAGAGCACGACTATGACGTTTGGACACACCATCACACTATGGTGTTCCAGGTGGCGTGAGTTGTGAAACGACTTTCACATTGTCTAAAGTTGTATGCCAAACTCGTAACTCATATATTCACCTCCACGATCATAGCGCAGACATTTTTATCTTCTTGTCATGATGATCTTAAACTTCACTCTGAATTTGCTTGAACTTTTCAAACGATTCAGACTTCTGTTTCAATAAGTAAACATACACTATATATACTCAAATCATCAATGAAGGTAAGAAAGTAACGATATCCACCGCACGCTACAAGACTCATTGGATTGCATAAATCAACATGTATCATTTCCAATAAATCACTTGCCCTCTCCATCAATCGAGAAAACAGTGTCCTTAGTCATCTTGCCCAAGATGCATGGTTCGCATGTCTCAACCGATTCGAAATTGAATGAGTCCAAAGATCCATCAACATGGAGTTTCTTCATGTGCTTTATACCAATATGACATTTAGCGGCAGTGCCACAAGTATGTGGTACTATCATTATTAACTTTGTATCTTTTGGCATCAATGTTATGAACATGTGTATTACTCTGATCAGGATTCAACAAACCATTCTCACTGGGTGCATGACCATTGAAGGTATTATTCATGTAAACCTAATAACAAATATTCTCTAATTTAAGTGAATAACCGTATTGCAATAAACATGATCTAATCACGTTCATGCTTAACACAAAACACCAAATAACATTTATTTAGGTTCGTCACTAATCTCGAAGGTAGACAGAGCATGCGATGGCGATCACATCAACCTTGGAAACATTTCCAACACACATCGTCACCTCACCCTTAGCTAGTCTCCGTTTATTCCGTAGCTTTTACTTCGAGTTACTAACATTTAGCAACCACAGGTGCTATTGGGAGTACTAGCAAGGTGCACATCAATAACACGTATATCAAATACACTTGTGTCGACGTTTCCAGCCTTCTTGTCTACCAAGTATCTAGGGTTGTTCCGCTTCAGCGACCGCTCACCCCATAATAGAAGCACTTCTTCTCGGGTTTGGGTTCAACTTTGGGTTGCTTCACTAGAGCAACAACTGACTTGCCATCCATGAAGTTTCCCTCCTTGCCCTTGCCCTTCTCGAAACTAGTGGTTTTACTAACCATCAACACTTGATGCTCCTTCTTGATTTCTACCTTCGCGGTGTCAATCATCACGAACAGCTCAGGGATCATTATTTCTATCCCTGGCATTTTATAGTTCATCACCAAGTTCTAGTAGCTTAGTGACAGTGACTTGGAGAACTATATCAATCACTATCTTATCTGGAAGATCAACTCCCACTCGATTCAAGCGATTGTAGCACCCAGACAATCTGAGCACATGCTTAACGATTGAGCTATTCTCCTTCATCTTCCAGGCAAAGAATCTTGTTGGAGATATCATATCTCACAACATGGGCACGAGCCTGAGATCCGAATTTCATCTCTTAGAACATCTCATATGTTCCGTGACGTTCAAAACGTTTTGGAGCCTCAATTCTAAGCCATAATGCATGACACACTAAAATATCAAGTAGTCATCGGAACGTGTCTGTCAGATGTTCACAACATCTACAGACGACGCTAGAGGGGGTGGCGCACCGAGCGGTGCATTAAGGACATAAAACTTCTGTGCAGCAATGAGGACAATCCTCATATTACGGACCTAGTCCGCAATATTGCTACCATAATATTTCAACTCTATTTCTCTAGGAACATATAGAAATTCAAGGGAGCTACAGCATGAGCTAGTAATCTACAACATGATTTTGCGAAGACACTACTGACTATGTTCGTGATAATGAGTTCGATTAATCATATTACTTAATAACTCCCACTCAAATTGACATCCCTCTGGTCATTCGAGTGATACACGATCCAAATTCACCAACTCAAGTCCGATCATCACGTGACTTGAGGTGGTTTCAATGGTGAACATCATCATGCTGATCATATCTACTATATGACTCATGTTCGACCTTTCGGTCTCTTGTGTTCCAAGGCCATGTCTATGCATGCTAGGCTCGTCAAGTTTAACCCGAGTGTTCTGCATGTGCAACACTGACTTGCACCCATTGTATGTGAAAGTAGAGTCTATCACACCTGATCATCACGTGGTGTCTCAACACGACGAACTTCCGCAACAGTGCACACTCGGGGGGAACACAATTTAGCTTGAAATTAAGTGAGGGATCACCTTGTAATGCTACCGTCGTCCTACGCAAAACAAGGTGCATAAAAGGATTAACATCACATGCAAATCATAAGTGACATGATATGGCCATGAACTTGTGATTTTGATCTCCATCTTGAAAGCACTGGCATGATCTCCATCGTCACCGGCATGACACCATGATCTCCATCATCTTGATCTTCATCAACGTGTCACCATCGGGGTTGTCACGCCCACCATGCTTCTACTACTATTGCTACCATTTAGCGATAAAGTAAAACATTACATAGAGCTTAGTGATTGACACGCATGTCATACAATAATTAAAGACAACCCTATGACTCCTGTCGGTTGCCGTACTCATCGACATGCAAGTCGTGATATTCTATACAACACATGATCATCTCATACATCACTTATATCACATCATGTAATTGGCTATATCACATCACAACATACCTTGCAAAAACAAGTTAGACGTCCTCTAATTGTTGTTGCACGTTTTATGTGGCTTCTACGGGTATCCAGCAAGAACAATTCTCACCTATGCATAAACCACAACGGTGATACATAAGTTGGTTTTCAACCTTCTCAAGGACCGCCTTTGTCGAATCCGATCCAACTAAAGTAAGAGAAACAGGCACCCGCCAGCCATCTTCGTGCAACGAGGTTACACGTCAATTGATGGAATCGGTCTCTCGTAAGCGTACGAGTAAGGTTGGTCCGGGCCGCTTCATCCCACAATACCGCTGAACCAAAACACGACCAAGGGAAGAAGCAATCTAAGCATCAACGCCCACAAACTCTTTGTGTTCTAATCGAGATCTCATCTACACATAGACCTAGCTCATGATGCCACCGTTGGGGAATGTTGCATGGGAAACAAAAAATTTCCTACGCACACGCAAGATATATCCATGGTGATGAGCATCTACGAGAGGGAGAGTGGATCTACATACCCTTGTAGATTGCTAAGCGGGAAGCGTTAAGAAACGCGGTTGGTGTAGTTGATCCAAATCGCGAGCGTCCCGCGATCTCATCACGATCCGTCCCACGATCCAATAATGATCCGTCCCGCGAACTCATCATGATCCGTCCCGAGATCTCATCATGATCCGTCTCACGATCTTGATCATGGTCCTTCCGATCTAGCGTCGAACGGACGACACCTCCGTGTTCAGCACACGTACAGCTCGATGACCATCTCCGCCTTGTTGATCCAGCAAGAGGGAGCGGAGAGGTAGAAGAGTTCTCTGGCAGCCTGATAGAGCTGCGGAGAAGATGGTGGAGCTATTCTGGGAGGGCTTCGCCTAAGCACTATAGAAAACCGATCTAGAGGAGAAACTATGCACTATAGGAGAGGGTAGCACGTGGCAGAAAATCTAGTGCAAAAACCCTAAAACCTCTAGTATATATAAGAGGAAGAGAGGAGGAGGCTTGGCCCTCAAGGGGCCAAACCTAGGCTTCGGCCGAACCAAGGAGGAGAGGAGGAATACTCCTCCAATCCTAGCAGGACAAGGACTCCTTCCTTTTTTGTCTTTTGTTGCCTTTTTCCACCTTGTCTCTTTGGGCTTTTCTCTCCCAGCCGCATGGGACTTGTGTGGGACTTCCACCAGCCCACTAAGGGCTGGTATTCACACTCCCACAACCCATGTGGCCTCTTGGGTCGAAATACCCCTTCCGATGGTCTCCCGGTACACTACCGGCACTCCCGGTATACTACCGATGAGCCCGAAACTTTTCCTGCGAGCAAAATAGGACTTCCTATATATCAATCTTTAACTCCGGACCATTCCGAAGCTCCTCGTGACGTTCGGGATCTCATTCGGGACTCCGAACAACCTTTGGTAACCACCATTCATAACTCTATACTACCGAAACGTCACTGAACCTTAAGTGTGCAGACCCTGCGGGTTCGAGAACTATGTAGACATGACCGAGACACCTCTACGATCAATAACAAATAGCAGGACCTAGATGCCCATATTGGTTCCTACATATTCTACAAAGATCTTTATCGGTCGAACCTCTATGTCATGGATTCAGTTAATCCCGTATGATGTTCCTTTTGTTCTTCGGTATGTTATTTGCCCGAGATTCGGTCGTCGGTATCTCCATACCTAGTTCAACCTTGTTACCGGCAAGTCTCTTTACTCGTTTCGTAATACAACATCCCGTGACTAACACTTAGTCACATTGCTTGCAAGGCTTGTTGTGATGTATTACCGAGTGGACCCTGAGATACCTCTCCGTCACACGGAGTAACAAATGCCAGTCTTGATCCATGCCAACCCAACAGACACCCTCGGAGATATCTGTAGAGTACTTTTATAGTCACCCAGTTACGTTGTGACGTTTGATACACACAACGCACTCCTCAGGTGTCAGTGAGTTGCATGATCTCATGGTCATAGGAACAGATACTTGACATGAAGAAAACAGTAGCCATAAACTGACACGATCATATGCTACGTTTGTAGTTTGGGTCTTGTCCATCCCATCATTCTCATAATGATGTGATCCCGTTATCAAATGACATCTCATGTCAATGGCTAGTAAACCTTAGCCATCTTTGATCAACGAGCTAGTCTCTTAGAGGCATACTAGGGACATGGTGTTGTCTCTGTATCCACACATGTATCTGAGTTTCCGATCAATACAATTATAGAATGGATAATAAACGATTATCATGAACAAGGAAATATGATAATAACTAATTTATTATTGCCTCTAGGGCATATTTCCAATAGGGTGGTCATGGCATAAGGCGAAGATGGAAATAAGCAATTTTAAATGGAGAGGGACAACATACATATAACAAAATAATAACTCTCCATATTATGAGTGATTAATGTTGTTTTATCATGGCAAGAGGTGAAGCATGAACAACTATATCATCTAGGCATTTTAAATGGGGCCGGAAGCAACATATAGCATTTCCGAAACATCCCCATAAGCATAATATGAATTTGGTTCAGATCTTTCCTAACACAATTTTAGAGTTTTTAAACAGTAAAATAAATGTCATCATGTGATTCTACACATTTTTCTAGGCAAGTTAAATATATAAAATATTTTCAACAGAGCTACGGTTAAAAAGTTATTAAATAATTCATATCGGCATGGCAATTATGCAAATTGCATGAAAACAGCAAGTTAAACATTTCTATCACATCTGAAAGTTGGATATTGTGAAACTACACAAAATTCTAAGCACTTTTCATATATAAAGTTTTTTAATCCGATGCACGGTTATGGAGTTATTAAATGCATGATCTAGGGGGCTTTTCTATAAAACAATAGTTCACAGGATATTTGACAAAATCGCAGAATGAAAAAAAAGTTCCTGGGCCAAATCTAATAGGCGCAGCATATCTATACAGCGCATAGGCGCAAAATAGCATTGGGGGCAGCTCACCTTGGACCTTAGGAGGCCTGTCGGTGGGGAGGCCCACCAGGGCGAGGCAGAGCTGGGCCGGCTGGAGGGCGCCGAGTTGGGCCTGGTGCGCAGGATGCAGCCCACGTGTGGAGCCTAGCGCCTGGCTTGGCCGCTCGCTCTCTCATCCCAGGACGAGCTCGAGCACCCAGAATGGCGGCGCTGCACATCCTGAGGAGGCAGACCGATGCGGACCTGGGAGCGTGGGCGAGGCCAAAGGCCGGGGATGGGGCGGATCCAGTGGTTGGGCTCTGGATCCGGCAATTGGAGGCAGATCTGAGATGGCTTTGACGGTTCCTTTCCATGGCAGAGGGAGAGGGAGAGAAGCGTGGTGAGAGAGAGAGGACAAAGTAAACAGGAGGAGGAAGAGGGTGACGGGGAGCTCGCCTACGGTGGTGTTCCGGTTGTCAACAGCGATTCTCCGGCGACCCGGCTGTTGACCGACATGAGAAGCGGCCCTGGAGGCCGAAGGCAAGGGAGGTCGGGCTCCTCCCCTGATCCAGATCGGGATTGAGGGAGGGAGCTGTGGGCGGCGGCGGTCAGGCCCAGGCGGCCGTGCTCAGGCTCGAGCGGGCTCGGCGGCTGGAGGAGGAAGGATGGCCAAGTGGCGGCTAGGGTTAGGAGGGGTGCGGAAAATGATGCATGGTTATGGTAGCTTTCAAATTAGGCAAGGGGAGCTGTTTAAATAGGTAGGAGGGTCTAGGAGAGGGGATTTTGTCCATTTTCGGACCGTTTGATCACAATCGAACGCTCCAGAAGCGGAGGGGGATAAGATGGGTTAGGTGGGCTGTGTAGAGGGGCTAGGTGGAGATGAGAGGGAGGTTTGTGGCCCGTGACACAAGTTTGAAAACACCGAAAACGTCCGATGAATAACCCGATGACGGTGCCGTTATGGGCGACCGTTGGGGTAACAAACGAACTCGGAATGCAATGAAATTTGGCAGGCGATGCACCTACAATATAATAAGACCGCACGCCAGATTTTGACCCAATCCGAGAAAGTTTTATGCGCGCCTCAAAAACAATATTTTTATCGATGCCGCGGGCACGTGCATGTGTGGTTGGTCTCGAAATGGTCGACGACACGAACGGAGAGAACCGACAGCTACAAACGGATGCAAGTTTGAAAACTCATGTTGACCAAATGTCGATGCTATGCAGATGATGTGAATGATGCGATGATGAGTGCGACAACCAGACGAAACACAAACTAGAATGGAAATAAAGTGCAATCTTCTAGTGCCTCGGTCTCGGGCTGTTACAACTCTCCTCCACTATACGAGGATCTCGTCCCAAGATCCAGAATGAGAAGGGGAAGAGAAAAAGCAAGAGGTAAAACTTAGTTGCTTCTTTAACAAACGAGTGAGACCAATGATCATTGAAGGTTTCAACGAGATGAAGAATGACATGAGGAACAACAAGAATTCACAAGAAATTTTGACAGCACTTTGGCAGGATAGAGGGGCAAAATTGATATGATGGAAATAAGTTGAAAGAGAGATACCAAACTTCAGTTCGATTAGAATCAAAACTTCATAATATGGAAGGATCATGAAAAATTTCTCGGCACTCCGGTTAAATGAATGAGCAAAAGAATATGATCTTGATAATTCGAGAAGATGGATCGAAGAGAGCACCCCCGGATCAGACAAATAGAAACTAGATCATTGGAAAGGAAGGAATGGCGAACAAAATGACATATTTCTACCACAATTGAATTGAAAGGACCCTTGGAAGGAAAGATAGAATGAGCTGATGGAGAATCAACAACGAAAAGAATAGCTTGTTACGGGCTTATGGAAAACATCTCAAAATTATGAGGTCACAACTTGCCACAACAGGAACAATTGATTACTTGAGAGCAACAAGATATGGAAAACTTCTTTCACCAAGAAGAGGAGGAGAAAACTTGGATCATTTATGACAACATGATAGCAACAATCCTTACGAAATTCTTTAGGTGAAAACCAACCCAAGATAACTCCAAGAATACAAGATGGGTTTACTTATCTTATTCTTGACAATTTACCTTCAAGACTCCTCCTAACCAAGAATTTAATAACCATCTCAAAAGACAATGGAGAAGGAATTGAACTTAGAAATCCAATATAAAGAACACTTGAGCACCTCCAACAAGAATCTTGAAGAACACTTCGAGAAGAATTACATCCTTAACAAACCACCATGAAGAAGCATCGGGATGAACTCTGGAATGAAAGGATGATAGAAAAGAAGTGAAGGTTGAAAAGAACAATATTAGGGCCTTCCAATGACTTATATGATGCTTTGGGACAAGATACTTGAGCAAAACTAGGAGCTCCGGAAAAGGAAGAAGACCACTTGGGATAAGGAATTTGATATCATGAACAACTCCAGTAGAAGGATTTAGATCACCTTGACCAACAAGAATAAGAATTATGTTATACTTATCCTTCATCAAATAAATTGATGACAAGTAACGGATTTAGCATACTACTTATTCTTCTTGAAAAGATTGAAGAGAGATAGCATGAAGTTGAAGAACTCTTGAATGAACCACCGGTAAGAACTAGAAACTAGAGAGGATACTACAAATGAATGGCATAACATGAGAACGAAGGGAGCATGAACCACCTAATAGAAAACTTGAACGAAGCACCAGAATAATTGAGATACGAACGAAGGAACAACACTTGAGAAGAATTTGAGAACGAAAGCTGAAAGATGAGAACGAAGAATCTTTTGAAATGATGGCCTTCGGAGGATCAAGAAAACAAAACAATTCTGAATGCACCGGATAGATATGGGAGAAATTTCCCATGAATGGAAACAATTTGAGATGATAGCAACAAGCTAAAATTATGAATCTTCAAGAGAATGAGCAAAGATTTAAGAGATCAACTCCTTCGGTCTTCAGTGCAGAGAATAATAACGAGAAACAACATCATGAATTACTGAGACACTCCGGAACAACGAATAAAGAATGATTGATCCAATGATGAAAAAGATATATTTAGAAGCGATCTTGGAGAAGGAATATGACTGATGAAAATCATTGTTACGTCATATTTAAAAAGAACTTGAGGACATCTCCGGAATGATTAGAAGAGCCAGGTAATATCCTGTGGAAAACACCTTTGGGTTATGGGTCCACTCAAAGAGATCACCGTTGAAACAATTGCTTAGGAAGAGAGATTGCACCAGTAGAAATGAAAACTTGAAGAGGTGAGAACCTCAAAATAATTTGGAAGGATTGAAGGAAAACATGAATCTTCTGAGATATCTTCAGCACTCCGGAAGAATAGAGATATGAATAAGCAAGAGAGGCTTAATAAAGAATTCCAACATGGGAGAGCAATTAGAGAATGAAAATTATATGATGAACACCGAGAACTTTAATTGGATCCACCGGAGAAGAATATCAACACGAACTAGGAATTTGAGGGTAGATCTTGAAATTGAAACTCCTGAGAATCTCCACAAGAAATCATCGGATACAATACCGAAGATAAGATAGCGGAAGTATCACATGAATAGAAAGGCACTTGGAAGAGAATTCAATCACTGAAGAAAAAAAGGTGGGAGGGTGGGGAAAACAAAGAAAACTTGGGATAGATGATACGAACTCCGGAAAATAAATATGAGGATTGATTTTGCAAATATTGGAGAGGACAGAATTCACTTGAAGAGAAGCACTCCGGATAAAAAGAATTGATATGACAACTTGATTGAGCAAAAGATTTAGCGATCGCACAGCAATATGAGAACACTTGTTAGGAAAGATATGAAATCACTACTTGACATCGAAGCAACTCAAATTACCAAATTCAAAACAAAACAAAGGATAAGGCTTATGAAACAAGCCAGAACAAATACATGACAAAGATTCCGCTCGATATTTTCGTGGAAAGGTTCGCACAGGCTCGATCGTACATTGGATTGTCATATTGAAATGACGCTCAAATATGCTTCCTAGGCATAGCGAACTAAAAGGCTTGACGAAGCATAAATCGAGACTGTCCTCTGTAAGAAAGACCATGAACAAACAAATCCACTAGATGTCGAACCCCAACCTCACATCATGATTTGTTGGAAGATAGCCTAGGTAACTACTTGAATTCCCACCTAAGATCTCCCGAAACTTTCTTGGTTATGCAATCGGGTGTTGGGGATACAAGGAGGAAATATCTCACACAACTAACAAGTCCTACACCCCAACTATATCCATCCTTCAACACATAACCAGAGGCTTCGGAACTCCATCTATCTCGGACCCTGGAAAACACAATGATACTAAGAATGGCAATACATCCGAACTCTCTCCACCAGTACTGGGGATGCCGGACTCCTCTCACCACAACTACTATTGAAGCAATTTCTAACATCCTCCTTCCTGAGATACTAAGGAAACTGAACAATAATGATGTGTCAAGAATCCCTTGGAGCTCTACTCCTCGATAACAGGAGGCACCAAGTACAGAACTCCATCACATTGGCATCATATAGATTCCAAAATATCCGCGTGATCCTAAGAATTTTTTAGTGAGAAGAGGGTGGAATCAAAATTCCTAAGTCGTAAGTCCTCACCAGAGTATAGAAGAGGAGTAAAAAGAATCCTACTCTCCGATATATAACTAGAATCAAAATAGTTTTTCACTAGACTCGACTCGGCCAAGTTTGGTCAATCGAGGAGGCTCCTAGGTCGGTACAAGCTGTGATACCAACTTTTCATGCCCAAGATGCGATCCTATCCTTATCGCGGCACGAGGGCCTCGACAAGGATAGAATCGCATCTCGTCGTGTTGCAAGAATGGATATCATTACAAGTACATGTACAGAAGAGATGAGTATATGGAATTGGCTTACACTCGCCACAAGCTACATCAATAACACATGCATACAACAACATATTCAACCATCATACAGAAGAGCAGGGTCCGACTACTGAAAAAATCAAACGATAAAATTACATCCATCCTTGCTATCTCAGGCTGCCACCTGGAACCCATCCTAGATTGATGATGATGAAGAAGAAGAACTCTAAATCAAAACAAGCATCGCGCTCACGTCAAATCATCGCATTACATGTATCTACAACTGTTGTTGTAGTAACCTGTGAGCCACCAGGACTCAGCAATCTCATTTCCAAGGGTATCAAGACTAGCAACGCTTAATGCGTGAGGTATGGTTAAGTGGTGAGGCTGCAGCAAGCGACTAAAAATTTATTTGAGTGGCTAACTTACGAATACAGAAAGTAAAGTGGGTGGTCTACGTGTTGGGGAACGTCGCATGGGAAACAAAAAATTTCCTACACACACGCAAACCTATCCATGGTGATGAGTATCTACGAGAGGGAGAGTGGATCTACGTACCCTTGTAGATTGCTAAGCGGGAAGCGTTGAGAAACGCGGTTGGTGTAGTCGAACTTATTCGCGATCCAAATTGCCGAGCGTCCCACGATCTAATCACGAACCATCCCGCGAACAATTCACGAACCGTCCTGCGATCTCGTCATGATCTGTCCCGCGATCCAATCACGAACGTCCCGTGGCCTTGATCACGATCCTTCCGATCTAGTACCGAACGGATGATACCTCCGCGTTCGGCACACGTGCAGCTTGATGACGATCTCCACTATCTTGATCCAGCAAGAGAAGGTGGAGAGGAGGAAGAGTTCACCGGCAGCGTGACGGCGCTCCGGCGATGGTGGTGGAGTGATTCCGGCAGGGCTTCGCCTAAGCACTGCGCAAACCAATCTAGAGGAGCACCGGTGGAACGGGTAGCACGTGGCCATAAATTCTGTACAAAACCCTTCTATTCCACCAGTATATATAGGAGGAGAGGAGGAGGAGGGCTGGCGCAGGGCTGAGCCCCTCTTGGAGTCGGCCGAAGCCAAGGGCGAGGAGTCCTACTCCTCCTCCACTCCTAGTAGGAGTAGGACTCTCCCTTTTTGCCTTTTTTCCACTCTTTTTCCTTTGGGACTCTTCCCCCAGCCGCATGGGCCTATTGTGTCTATTCCACCAGCCCACTAAGGGCTGGTTAATACTCTCCCACAGCCCATGAAGCCTCTTGGGTCGAAATACCCCTCCCGGAGGTCTCCCGATACACTACCGGCACTACCGGTACACTACCGATGAGCCCGAAACTTTTCCGGCGTCCAAACTGGTACTTCCTATATATGAATCTTTACCTATGGACCATTCCGGAGCTCCTCATGACATCCGGGATCTCATCCGGGACACCGAACAAACTTCGGTCACCACCATACATAACTCTATACTATCGAAACGTCACCAAACCTTAAGTGTGCAGACCCCGCGAGTTCGAGAACTATGTAGACATGACCCAGACACCTCTACGGTCAATAAAAAATTGCGGGACCTGGATGTCCACATTGGTTCCTACATATTCTACGAAGATCTTTATCGGTCGAACCTCTATGTCAAGGATTCAGTTAATCCCGTATGATGTTCCCTTTGTTCTTCGGTATGTTACTTGCCCGAGATTCAATCGTTGGTATCTCCATACCTAGTTCAATCTCATTACCGGCAAGTCTCTTTACTCGTTCCGTAATACAAGATCCTGCAACTAACAATTAGTCACATTGCTTGCAAGGCTCATTGTGATGTTGTATTACCGAGTGGGCCCTGAGATACCTCTCCGTCACACGGAGTAACAAATCCCAGTCTCGATCCAAGCCAACTGAACAGACACCCTCGGAGACACCTGTAGATCACCTTTATAGTCACCCAGTTACGTTGCGACGTTTGATACACACAAGGTACTCCTCCGATATCTGTGGGTTGCATGATCTCATGGTCATAGGAACATATACTTGACATGCAGAAAACAGTAGTAATAAACTGACACGATCATAAGCTACGTTTGTAGTTTGGGTCTTGTCCATCACATCATTCTCCTAATGATGTGATCCCGTTATCAAATGACATCTCATGTCCATGGCTAGGAAACCTTAACCATCTTTCAATCAATGAGCTAATTCACTAGAGGTATACTAGGGACATTGTGTTTGTCTATGTATCCATCCATGTATCCATGTTTCCAATTAATACAATTATAGCATGGATAATAAATGATTATCATGAACAAGGAAATACAATAATAAACACTTTATTTATTGCCTCTAGGGCATATTTCCAACAGTCTCCCACTTGCACTAGAGTGAATAATCTGGTTCACATCACTATGTGATTTACATTGTAATGAATCAAACACCCATGCAGTTCTGGTGTTGATCATGTTTAGCCCTTGGAAGAGGTTTAGTTAACGGGTCTGCAACATTCAGATCCGTGTGCACTTTGCAAATATCTATGTCTTTCTCCAAGATGTAATCGCGGATGGAGTTGAAGCGTCACTTTATGTGTCTGGTCCTCTTGTGAAACCTTGGTTCCTTGGCCAGAGCAATGGCACTAGTGTTGTCACAGAACAGGTTCATTGGATTCAGTGCACTGGGCACTACTCCAAGATCTGTCATGAACTGCTTCATCCAGACACCTTCCTTCGCCACCTCCGAGGCTGCGATGTATTCTGCTTCGCACGTAGAATCAGCTACCACGCTTTGCTTGGAACTGCACCAGCTTACCGCTCCCCCGTTAAGAATAAATACGTATCCGGTTTGTGACTTAGAGTCGTCCGGATCAGTGTCAAAGCTTGCATCGACGTAACCCTTTACGACGAGCTCTTCATCACCTCCATAAACGAGAAACATTTCCTTAGTCCTTTTTAGGTACTTAAGGATATTCTTGACCGCTTGCCAGTGCTCCATTCCAGGATCACTTTGAAACCTTCCGGCCATACTTATGGCAAGGCTAACATCGGGTCTTGTGCACAACATTGCATACATGATAGAGCCTATGGCTGAAGCATAGGGGATGACACTCATCTTTTCTCTATCTTCTGCAGTTACTGGGCATTGAGTCTTACTCAACTTCACACCTTGTAATACAGGAAAGAACCCCTTCTTGGACTGTTCCATTTTGAACTTCTTCAAAACATTATCAAGGTATGTGCTCTGTGAAAGTGCTATTAAGCGTCTCGATCTATCTCTATAGATCTTAATGCCTAATATGAAAGCAGCTTCTCCTAGGTCCTTCATTGAAAAACTCTTGTTCAAATATTCCTTCACGCTTCCAGCATTTCTATATTGTTTCCAATCAGCAATATGTCATCCACATATAATACTAGAAACGCTATAGAGATCCCACTCATTTTCTTGTAAATACAAGCTTCTCCGTAAACTTGTATAAACGCAAACGCTTTGATCACCTCATCAAAGCGCTTATTCCAACTCCGAGATGCTTGCACCAGTCCATAAATGGATCGCTTGAGTTTGCAAACTTGTCAGCATTCTATGGATCGACAAAACCTTCGGGTTGCATCATATACAACTCTTCCTCAAGGAAACCGTTGAGGAATGCTGTTTTTACATCCATCTGCCAAATTTCATAGTCAAAATAGGCACCTATTGCTAACATGATTCTGACAGACTTAAGCATCGCTACGGGTGAGAAAGTCTCATCATAGTCAACTCCTTGAACCTGTGAAAAACCCTTTGCCACAAGTCGAGCTTTATAGACGGTGACATTACCGTCCGCGTCTGTCTTCTTCTTAAAGATCCATTTGTTCTGAATGGTCTTTCTCCCTTCAGGTAATACTTCCAAAGTCCATACTTTGTTTTCATACATGGATCCCATCTCGGATTTCATGGCCTCTAACCATTTCTCGGAATCCGGGCCCATCACTGCTCCTCCATAGCTCGTAGGTTCATTGTTGTCCAACAACATGACCTCCAAGACAGGGTTGCCGTACCACTCAGGGGTAGTACGCAGCCTTGTCAACCTACGAGGTTCAATAGCTGCTTGATCCGAAGTTTCATGATCATCATCATTAACTTCCTCTTCTACCGTCGTAGGTTCCACAGAAACATCTTTCTGCGCTGCGCTACTTTTTGGTTGAAGTAAAGGTTCAATAACCTCATCAAGCTCTATTTTCCTCCCACTCAATTCTTTCGAGAGAAACTCTCTCTCAAGAAATGTTCTGTTTTTAGCGACAAACACTTTGCCTTCGGATCTGAGATAGAAGGTATACCCGACTGTCTCTTTCGGGTATCCTATGAAGACGCATTTCTCCGCTTTGGGTTCCAGCTTTTCAGGCTGAAGCTTTTTGACATAAGCATCACATCCCCAAATTTTAAGAAAAACGATAACTTTGGCTTCTTGCCAAACCACAGTTCATATGGCGTCGTCTCAACGGATTTTGATGGTGCCCTATTTAAAGTGAATGCAGCTGTCTCTAATGCATAACCCCAAAACGATAGTGGCAAATCAGCAAGAGACATCATAGAACGCACCATATCTAATAAGGTTCGATTACGACATTCAGACACACCATTACGCTGTGGTGTTCCGGGCGGTGTCAACTACAAAACAATTCCGCATTGTCTTAAGTGACTGCCAAACTCATAACTCAGATATTCACCTCCTCGATCAGATCGCAGGAACTTAATCTTCTTGTTATGATGATTCTCAACTTCACTCTGAAATTGCTTGAACTTTTCAAACGTTTCAGACTTGTGTTTCATTAAGTAAATATACCCATATCTACTTAAGTCATTAGTGAAGGTGAGAAAATAACGATATCCACCACGCGCTGTAACATTCATTGGACCGCACACATCAGTGTGTATGATTTCCAATAAGTCACTCGCCCGTTCCATTGTTCCAGAGAACGGCGTTTTAGTCATCTTGCCCATGAGGCATGGTTCACATGTGTCAAGTGATTCAAAATCAAGTGACTCCAAAAGTCCATCAGCATGGAACTTCCTCATGCGTTTTACACCAATATGACCTAAACGGCAGTGCCACAAGAAAGTGGTACTATCATTATCGACTCTACATCTTTTGGCATCAATGTTATGAACATGTGTGTCATCGCTATCAAGATTCGATATGAATAAACCCCTAACATTGGGTGCATGACCATAAAAGATATTACTCATATAAATCGAACAACCTTTATTCTCTGATTTAAATGAGTAACAGTCTCGCAATAAACAAGATCCAGATATAATGTTCATGCTTAACGCAGGCACTAAATAACAATTATTCAGGTTCATCACTAATCCTGATGGTAATCGAAGAGAGAGCATGCCGACGGTGATCACATCAACCTTGGAACCATTTCCCACGCGCATTGTCACTTCGTCCTTTGCCAGCCTTCGTTTATTCCGTAGTTCCTGCTTTGAGTTGCAAATGTGAGAAACCGAACCGGTATCAAATACCCAGGCACTACTACGGCAGCTAGTAAGGTACACATCAATAACATGTATATCATATATACCTTGTTCGTCGTTGGCCGCCTTCTTGTCAGCCAGGCACTACTACTATTGCTACCGTTTAGCGATAAAGTAAAGCATTACATAGCGCTTAATGATTGACACGCAGGTCATACAATAAAAGACAACCCTATGGCTCCTGCCGGTTGCCGTACTCATCGACATGCAAGTCGTGAAATTCTATACATCACATGATCATCTCATACATCACATATATCACATCATGTAATTGGCCATATCACATCACAACATACCCTGCAAAAACAAGTTAGACGTCTTCTAATTGTTGTTGCATGTTTTACGTGGCTGCTACGGGTTTCTAGCAAGAACGATTCTCACCTACGCATAAACCACAACGGTGATACATAATTTGCTTTTCAACCTTCTCAAGGACCGCCTTTGTCGAATCCAATCCAACTAAAGTGAGAGAAACTGCCACCCGCAAGCCATCTAGGCAACAAGTTGCGTCGAGGGAACCGGTTTCTCGTAAGCATACGAGTAATGTTGGTCCGGGCTGCTTCATCTCACAATACCGCTGAACCAAAATCCGACCAAGGAACGAAGCAATCTAAGCATCAACGCCCACAAACCTTTTGTGTTCTACTCGAGATCACATCGAACCATAAACCTAGCTCTGATACCACTGTTGGGGAACGTCGCATGGGAAATAAAAAAATTCCTACGCACATATACATGGTGATGAGTATCTATGAGAGGGAGAGTGGATCTATGTACCCTTGTAGATCGCTAAGCGGGAAGCGTTAAGAAACACGGTTGGTGTAGTCGAACTTCTTCGCGATCCAAATCGCCGAGCGTCCCGCGATCTAATCACGAACCGTCCCGCGAACCAATCACGAACCGTCCCGCGATCTCGTCACGATCCGTCCCGCGATCCAATCACGAACGTCCCGTGGCCTTGATCACGATCCTTCCGATCTAGTACCGAACGGACGACACCTCCGCGTTCAGCACACGTGCAGTTTGATGACAATCTCCACTGTCTTGATCCAGCAAGAGGAGGTGGAGAGGAGGAAGAGTTCACCGGCAGCGTGACGGCGCTCCGGCGATGGTGGTGGAGTGATTCCGGCACGGCTTCGCCTAAGCACTGCGCAAACCAATCTAGAGGAGCACCGGTGGAACGGGTAGCACGTGGCCGTAAATTCTGTACAAAACCCTTCTATTCCACCAGTATATATAGGAGGAGAGGAGGAGGAGGGCTGGCGCAGGGCTGATCCCCTCTTGGAGTCGGCCCAAGCCAAGGGGGAGGAGTCCTACTCCTCCTCCACTCCTAGTAGAAGTAGGACTCTCCCTTTTTGCCTTTTTTCCACTCTTTTTCCTTTGGGACTCTTCCCCTAGCCGCATGGGCCTATTGTGGCTATTCCACCAGCCCACTAGGGGCTGGTTAATACTCTCCCACAGCCCATGAGGCCTCTTGGGTCGTAATACCCCTCCCGGATGTCTCCCGATACACTACCGGCACTCCCGGTACACTACCGATGAGCCCGAAACTTTTCCGGCAACCAAACTGGGACTTCCTATATCTGAATCTTTACCTTCGAACCATTACGGAGCTCCTCATGATGTCCGGGATCTCATCCGGGACACCGAACAAACTTCGGTCACCACCATACATAACTCTATACTACCGAAACGTCACCAAACCTTAAGTGTGCAGACCCTGCGGGTTCGAGAACTATGTAGACATGACCGAGACACCTCTACGATCAATAACCAATGGCGGGACCTAGATGTCCACATTGGTTCCTACATATTCTACGAAGATCTTTATCGGTCGAACCTCTATGTCAAGGATTCAGTTAATCCCGTATGATGTTCCCTTTGTTCTTCGGTATGTTACTTGCCCGAGATTCGATCGTCGGTATCTCCATACCTAGTTCAATCTCGTTACTGGAAAGTCTCTTTACTCGTTTCGTAATATAAGATCCCGCAACTAACAATTAGTCACATTGCTTGCAAGGCTCATTGTGATGTTGTATTACCGAGTGGGCCCTGAGATACCTCTCCGTCACACGGAGTAACAAATCCCAGTCTCGATCCATGCCAACTGAACAGACACCCTCGGAGACACCTGTAGAGCACCTTTATAGTCACCCAGTTACGTTGCGACGTTTGATACACACAAGGTACTCCTCCGATATCTGTGAGTTGCATGATCTCATGGTCATAGGAACATATACTTGACATGCAGAAAACAGTAGCAATAAACTGACACGATCATAAGCTACGTTTGTAGTTTGGGTCTTGTCCATCACATCATTCTCCTAATGATGTGATCCTGTTATCAAATGACATCTCATGTCCATGGCTAGGAAACCTTAACCATCTTTCAATCAATGAGCTAGTTCACTAGAGGTATACTAGGGACATTGTGTTTGTCTATGTATCCACACATGTATCCATGTTTCCAATCAATACAATTATAGCATGGATAATAAACGATTATGATGAACAAGGAAATACAATAATAAACACTTTATTTATTGCCTCTAGGGAATATTTCGAACACTACGCACAACGGACGTAAACTAGTAATGATCACTAACCGATCCTGAACACCTACTTACGTCAAACACAACCCCACCGTGTTCTTTCTCGGATAAGGACTCGTCAGAAGAGACAATCACGGTTACGCACACAGTTGGTGTATTTTATTATAGTTACTTCAAGTTTGCTATGACCGGGTGTTAAACAAAGTATCCAAGTTTGCCACATAACCGCGGGCACGGCTTTCCGAAAGATTTAACCCTGCAGAGGTGCTCCAACTCATCCATCACAAATTAACCATACACCGCAGGAATAACCTTGAACACGGATCTCGTGATCATCCTAGGCAATTCCAAAGGAAATCCGACACCTCTAGATAGGCCAAAGACGATCAGAGTTCCTCATGCAAGACATCGGAGAAAGGTAAAACAAGTCCAGCAAGGCCGCCCGACATGCCAGATCCCAATAGGAGCCGTGTGTATCTCGGTCTCAGGGCGCTACCAGATGAGCAGTACGTACGATGGCCTGATAGAAATCTATCGAGTTGCCCCGAGGTGGCCCCGCAAGTGGCTCTAGTTTGGGCCAACACTCATGAGGAGCACTGGCCCGGGGGTTGATTAAATTATCCGCGGGTACCGGTGGGTCCCTATGCAATTTTATTAGTTATTAAGCAAATGTAGTACCAATGTTGGGCCTTGCCAGACAAGCTTTATCCTAAAACGCAAATCAAGGGGGTCCCCATAACAACCCCGAGCATGTTAGAAGCGCTCAATTATGGAACATAACACCGGTTCACAAGTAACTACGGCGGCAAGGGTGGAACAAAACACCGAGCAAAAGGCCAAGCCTTCCACCCTTTACCAAGTGTATAAGTGCATTAAATTAAGTAGCAATAATATTGTGATAACAAAAAAATGTCCATGTTGACACATGGAAGCAAGTGCACATGCAGCTAGAAACGCTATAATAAAGTCTGAGCAAGCGATAACATAGCCAAACAAAGGTTTGCTGGGAAGGTGGAGGGTTAGAGGCTTTTCATGGCAATGTTGGGAGGCTTGTCAAACAAATGGTAGGTAACGTGACATAACAATAAAAGCGGGACAACTAGCATAGCAATGATAGTAGTGGTATCCAGGGAAATGTGTCATCTTGCCCGAGATCCTGCTTGGAAGAAGAACGCGTCCATGAAGAAGACGATCTGACATAGTCGAATGAATCCTCACACTTCAAATGCTTTGGGTACTCTATCGAGAAGAAGCAATCCGAAACAACAATCAACACACAGAAAACACCACAACATATGCATGACATGATGTGCAAACAAATATGATGCATGTCCGGTTTAATATGCAACGCATGGCATGGCATGACAAGAACAACAAACAACTACTACATATTAAGTGAAGTTCAATATGCAACGAGTTGCATATTGACAAAACTCCACGTTTGAATTATTTATTTCACTCTCCTTAGGTACTCATCAATATTAAATGTTTTTTAACATGGGTGGTCATGGCATAAGATAAAGATGGAATTAAACAAATTTAAATGGAGAGGGACAACATACATATAACAAAAAAAATAACTCTCCATATTATGAGAAAAGTGATTAATGTTGTTTTATCATGGCAAGAGGTGAAGCACGAACAACTATATCATCTAGGCATTTTAAATGGGGCCGGAAGCAATATATAGCATTTCCGAAACATCCCCATAAGCATAATATGAAATTGGTCCAGATCTGTCCGAACACAATTTAAGAGTTGTTAAACGGTAAAATAAATGTCACCATGTGATTCTACATGTTTTTCTAGGCAAGTTAAATATATAAAATATTTTCAACGGAGCTACGGTTCAAAAGTTATTAAATAATTCGTATCGGCATGGCAATTATGCAAATTGCATGAAAACAGCAAGTTAAGCATTTTGATCACATGTGAAAGTTGGTATTGTGAAACTACACAAAATTCTAAACACTTTTCATATATAAAGTTTTTTAATCCGATGCACGGTTATGAAGTTATTAAATGCATGATCTAGGAGGACTTTTCTGTAAAACAATAGTTCACAGGATATTTGACAAATTGCAGAATGAAAAAAGATGTTCCTGGGCCAATCTAATAGGCGCAGCATATCTATACGGCGCATGCGCAAAATAGCATTGGGGGGGGGGGCAGCTCACCTAAGGCCTTAGGAGGCCGGTCGGTGCAGAGGCCCACGAGGGCGAGGCGGAGCTGGGCCGACTAGAGGGCGCCAAGCTGGGCCTAGCATGCGGGATGCATCCCACGTGTGGAGCCCAACGCCTGGCTCGACCGCTCGCTCGCTCATCCCAGGACGAGATCGAGCACCCGCAATGGCGGCGCTGCACATCTTGAGGAGGCAGACTGGCGGATCTAGGAGCGTGGGCGAGGCCAAAGGCCGAGGATGGGGTGGATCCGGTGGCTGGGCTCTGGATTCGGTGATTGGAGGCGGATCTGAGATGGCTTTGACGGTTCCTTTCCATGGCAAAGGGAGAGAGAGAAACGGGGCGAGAGAGAGGACAAAGTAAACAGGAGGAGGAAGAGGGCGACGGGGAGCTTGCCTACGGTGGTGCTCCGGTCGTCGACAACGGTTCTCCGGCGACCCGGCCGGTGACCGACGCGAGAAGCGGCCCTGGAGGCCGAAGGCAAGGGAGGTCGGGCTCCTCCCCTGATCCAGATCGGGATCGAGGGAGGGAGCTGTGGGCGGCGGCGGTCAGGCCCAGGCGGGCCGTGCTCGGGCTCGGGCGAGCCCGATCACTGGAAGAGCAGGGATGGCCAAGTGGCTCCTTAGGGTTAGGAGGGGCACAGAAAACGATGCAGGGTTAGGGTAGCTTCCAAATTAGGCAAGGTGGCTGTTTAAATAGGTAGGAGGGTCTAGGAGAGGGGATTTTGTCCGTTTTCAGACCGTTTGATCACGATCAAACGGTCCGGAAGCGGAGGGGCTAAGTTGGGCTAGGTGACCCGTGTAGAGAGGCTAGGTGGAGATGAGAGGGAGTATTGCGGACCGTGACACGAGTTTGGAAACACCGAAAACATCCGATGAATAACCCGATGACGGTGCCGCTATGGGCGACCATTGGGGCAACAAATGAACTCGGAATGCGATGAAATTTGGTAGGCGGTCCACCTACAATATAATAAGACCGCACGCCAGATTTCGACCCAATACGAGAAAGTTTTATGCGCGCCTCAAAAACAATATTTTTATCGATGTCGCGGGCACGTGCATGTGTGGTTGGTCTCAAAACGGTCGACGACACGAACGGAGAGATCCGGCAGCTACAAACGGATGCAAGTTTGAAAACTCATGTTGACAAAATGCCGATGCTATGCAGATGATGTGAATGATGCAATGATGAATGCGACAACCAAACGAAACACAGACGAGAATTAAAACAAAGGGAATCTTCTAGCGCGTTGGTCCCGGGCTGTTACATCAAATCAAGTCTACGGTATAAAGAGAAAGGCATAACACTAACACCAGCTCCAAGATCACATAAAGCAATCTTAACATAATTTACTTTAATAGAGCATGGTATAGTAGGTACTCCGGGATCTCTTAGTTTCTTAGGTATTCCACCTTTAAAAGTATAATTAGCAAGCATGGTGGAAATCTCAGCTTCCGGTATCTTTCTTTTATTTGTCACAATATCTGTCATATACTTAGCATAAGGATACATTTTCAAAATATCAGTTAAGCGCATACGTAAAAAGACAAGTCTAAGCATTTCAGCAAAGCGCTCAAAGTCCTCATCATCCTTTTTCTTGGAGCTTTAGGAGGAAAGGGCATGGGTTTCTGAACCCATGGTTCTCTTTCTCTACCATGTTTCCTAGCAATGAAGTCTCTTTTATCATATCTTTTATTCTTAGATTGTGGGTTATCAAGATCATTAGCAGGTTCAATCTCCACATCATTACTGTTACTAGGTTGAGCATCCTCATGAACATCATTATTAATGTTATCACTAGGCTCATGTTCATCACCGGATTGTGTCTCAGCATCAGAAATACAAATATCATTTGGATTCTCAGATGTATCTATAAAAGGTTCACTAGCAGCATGCAAAGTGCTATCATCGTTCTTTTTCCTACTCTTACTAGAAGGAATAGGTGCATCAGTATTAGCTCTCTGAGAATCTTGCTCAATTCTCCTAGGATGGCCCTCGGGATACAAAGTTTCCTGTGTCATTCTACCACCTCTAGTCACAACTTTAACAGAATGATCATTGTCTTTACTATTCATCTCATTAAGCAAATCATTTTGAGCCTTAAGTACTTGTTCTACTTGAGTAGTTACCATAGAAGCAGGTTTACTAACAAGCTTAAGATCATTGACAGTTCTACTAAAATAATCACCCAAGCGATCAAGCATATAAGCATTATGTTTCAATTGTCTACTAACATAGGCATTGAAATTTTCTTGCTTCATAATAAAATTATCAAATTCATCCAAGCATTGGCTAGGAGGCTTATTATAAGGGATATCTCTTTCATCAAATCTGCAAAGAGAACTTACCTCTACTACCTGTGTCGGGTTATCAAGACCATGTATTGCTTCAATAGGTGGTAGATTCTTAACATCTTCAGCTTTAATACCCTTTTCTTTCATAGATTTCTTTGCCTCTTGCATATCTTCAGAACTAAGGAATAGAATACCTCTTTTCTTCGGAGTTGGCTTTGGAGATGGTTTAGGAATAGTCCAATCATTATCATTGCTCAATATATTATTCAATAGTAATTCAGCTTGTTCAACCGTTTGTTCCCTGAAAACACAACCAGCACAACTATCTAGGTAGTCCCTAGAAGCATCGGTTAGTCCATTATAAAATATATCAAGTATTTCATTTTTCTTAATAGGATGATCAGGCAAAGCATTAAGTAATTGGAGAAGCCTCCCCCTAGCTTGTGGGAGCCTCTCTTCTTCAGTTTGCACAAAGTTAAATATTTCCTGCAAGGCAGCTTGTTTCTCATGGGTAGGAAAATATTTTTCAGAGAAGTAAAAAAATCATGTCCTGGGGACTACGCACACAACCAGGAGCAAGAGAATTAAACCATTTCTTAGCATCACCCTTTAATGGGAAAGGAAACAACTTAAGAATATAATAATAGCGAATTTTCTCCTCATGAGTAAATAGGGTGGCTATATCATTCAATTTGGTAAGATGTGCCACAACAGTTTTAGATTCATAACCATGGAAGGGATCAGATTCAACCAAAGTAATTAACTCAGGATCAACAAAGAATTCATAATCCTTATCAGTAACAAATATAGGTGAAGTAGCAAACTTAGGATCATATTGCATTCTAGCATTCATAGATTTTTCCTTCCACTTGCGAAGCAATTTCTTAAGATCATCTCTATCCTGACAAGTAAGACAGTCCCTAGCTACCTATCCTTCCATAACATAACCCTCAGGTATATCAGGCAATTCATATCTAGGAGAGCTAGGTCTAGCTGGTGAATCATGGTGTTCAGTTTCAATAATTTCATCAGATTCAAAAATATTATCAGTTTCAGCATTGGCTCTAGCAATTTGTTCATCAAGAAATTCACCCAGTGGCACAGTATCATCAAGCAAAGTATCATCATAAGCATCATGCATAGCAGAATTAGCATCATCAATTACTTGCGACATATCAGAATTACTAGCAGGTGGTTGTGTCGCAAACTTACTCATAACAGAAGGTGAATCAAGTGCAGAGCTAGATGGCAGTTCCTTACCTTCCGTAATATTGGAGGGATAGATCTTGGTTTTTGGATCTTTCAGATTCTTTATAGTGATCAAAAGATATATATCCCAAGTGACTCAGATAATAAAGCTGCTCCCCGGCAACGGCGCCAGAAAAAGGTCTTGATAACCCACAAGCATAGGGGATCGCAACAGTTTTCAAGGGTAGAGTATTCAACCCAAATTTCTTGATTCGACACAAGGGGAGCCAAAGAATATTCTCGAGTATTATCAGCTGAGTTGTCAATTCAACCACACCTGAAAGACTTAATATCTACAACAAAGTATTCAGTAGCAAAGTAATATGGTAGTAACGGTAACGATGGCAAAGTGATAGTAGCAGATTTGTAGTGATTGCAACGGTAGCAATGGAAAAGTAACTGAGCGAAGATCAATATATGAAAACCTCGTAGGCAATGGATCAATGATGGATAATTATATCGGATGGCATTCATCATGCAATAGTTATAACATAGTGTGACACAGAACTAGCTCCAATTCATCAATGTAATGTAGGCATGTATTCCATATGTAGTCATACTTGCTTATGGAAAAGAACTTTCATGACATATTTTGTCCTACCCTCCCGTGGCAGCGGCACCCTATTGAAAACTAACGGATATTAAGGCCCCCTTTTAATAGAGAACCGGTCCAAAGCATTAGCTATTAGTGAATACATGAACTCCTCAAACTACGGTAATCACCGGAAAGAATCCCAGTTATTGTCACCCTAGGGGATGCGGATCATAACTCGTAATACGTGTCTACAACTTGCAAGATAGGATCAAGAACACGCATATATTCATTAAAACATAATAGGTTCAGATCTGAAATCAAGGCACTCGGTCCCTAGTGACAAGCACTAAGCATAGCAAAGTCATAGCAACATCAGTCTCAGAACATATTGGATACTAGGGATCAAACCCTAACCAAACTAACTCGATTACATGATAAATCTCATCCAACCCATCACCGTCCAGCAAGCCTACGATGAGATTACTCACAAACGGTGGGGAGTATCATGGAATTGGTAACGAAGGATGGTTGGTGATGACGAAGGCGTCGATTTCCCCCCTCTGGAGCCCAAAATAGACTCTAGATCTGGTCTCCCGAGGAAGAACTGGCGATGGCGGCGGCTCCATATCGTGAAATGCGATGAACACTTCTCTCTGATTTTTTTTCTCGACAAATAAGGTTATATGGAGCTGGAGAGGAGGTCGGAGGAGCCACGAGGGGCCCAAAAGCCTGCCCCACGCGACCAGGGGGGTGGTCGCGGCCAGCAGGCTTGTGGCCTGCTGGTGGCCCCCCTCTGGTTAATTCTTGTGCCCGTATTTTTTATTAATTCCAAAAATATTCTCCGTAAATTTTCAAGATGATCCGAGAACTTTTATTTCTACACAAAAATAACACCAAGGCAATTCTGCTAAAAACTGCATCAGTCCGGGTTAGTCCCATTCAAATCATGCAAATTAGAGTACAAAACAAAGGCAAAAGAGTTTGGAAAAGTAGATACATTGGAGATGTATCAATGGCCCTCTGGCATGATGAAGATGACCTCCGGTGATGGTGACCCCCTCCGGCAGGGTGCTGGAGAGGGCCAAGATTGGTTTTTCGTGGCTCTGGAGGTTTGCGGCGGTGGAACTCCCGATCTAGTTCTCTTTTTGGTGGTTTCTAGATTTATAGTGTTGGAAATATGCCCTAGAGGCAATAAATAAAGTGTTTATTATTGTATTTACTTGTTCATGATAATCGTTTATTGTCCATGCTATAATTGTATTAATTGGAAACATGGATACATGTGTGGATACATAGACAAACACAATGTCCCTAGTGTGTCTCTAGTAAACTAGCTCGTTGATCGAAAGATGGTTAAGGTTTCCTAGCCATGGACATGAGATGTCATTTGATAACAGGATCACATCATTAGGAGAATGATATGATGGACAAGACCCAAACAACAAACATAGCTTATGATCATGTCAGTTTATTGCTACTGTTTTCTGCATGTCAAGTATATGTTCCTATGACCATGAGATCATGCAACTCACAGATATCGGAGGAGTACCTTGTGTGTATCAAACGTTGGAACGTAACTGGGTGACTATAAAGGTGCTCTACAGGTGTCTCCGAGGGTGTCTGTTGAGTTGGCATGGATCAAGACGGGGATTTGTTACTCTGTGTGACAGAGAGGTATCTCAGGGCCCACTCGGTAATACAACATCACAATAAGCCTTGCAAGCAATGTGACTAAGTGTTGGTCACGGGATCTTGTATTACGGAATGAGTAAAGAGACTTGCCAGTAACAAGGTTGAACTAGGTATGGAGATACCGACGATCGAATCTCGAGCAAGTAACATACCGAAGAACAAAAGGAACATAATACAGGATTAACTGAATCCTTGACATAGAGGTTCAACCGATAAAGATCTTCGTAGAATATGTAGGAACCAATGTGGACATCCAGGTCCCGCCATTGGTTATTGACCATAGAGGTGTCTCGGTCATGTCTACATAGTTCTCGAACCCGCAGGGTCTGCACACTTAAGGTTTAGTGACGTTTCGGTAGTATAGAGTTATGTATGGTGGTGACCAAAGTTTGTTCGGAGTCCCGAATGAGATCCTGAACGTCACGAGGAGCTCCATAATGGTCCGGAGGTAAAGATTCATATATAGGAAGTCCTGTTTTGGTCACCGGAAAGGTTCCGGGCTTATCGGTAGTGTACCGGGAGTGCCGATGGTGTACCGGGAGACCTCCGGGAGGGGTATTTCGACCCAAGAGGCTTCATGGGATGTGGGAGAGTGAATATCAGCCCATAGTGGGCTGGTGGAAACTCCCACACAAGGCCCATGTGGCTAGAGAAGAAAATCCAAAAGGAAAAAGGTGGAAAAAGGCAAAAAGGAAAAAAAGGATGAATCCTAATCCTACTAGGAGTGGAGGAGGTGGACTCCTCCTCTCCTAGTTCGGCCGAAGCCTAGGAGGCTTGGAGGCCAAGCTTCCTCCTCTCCTCCTCTCCTCCTAGATATACTGTTGGTATTGAGGGTTTTTGCATAAGATTTTCAGCCACGTGCTGCCCGTTCCTCCAGTGCATAGTTTCTCCTCTAGATCGGTTTTCTACAGTGCTTAGGCAAAGCCCTGTCGGAATTGCTCCACCACCATCGTCGGAGTGCCGTCAGGCTGCTGGAGAACTATTCTTCCTCTCCACTCCCTCTTGCTGGTTCAAGACAGTGGAGATCGTCATCAAGTTGTACGTGTGCTGAACGCGGAGGTGCCGTTCGTTCGGTGCTAGATCGGAAGGATCGTGATCAAGTTCGTGAGACGGATCGTGATCAAGTTCATGGGACGAATCGTGATCGGATCACGGGACGGATCATGATTGGATCGCGGGACGGATCGTGATTGGATCGCGGGACGCACGACGATTTGGATCGCGAAGACGTTTGACTACACCAACCGCGTTTCTTAACGCTTCCCGCTTAGCGATCTACAACGGTATGTAGATTCACTCTCCCTCTCGTAGATGCTCATCACCATGGATAGATCTTCATGTGCATAGGAATTTTTTTGTTTCCCATGCAACGTTCCCCAACAGTGGTATCAGAGCTAGGTCTATGTGTAGATGAGATCTCGAGTAGAACACAAAAGGTTTGTGGGCGTTGATGCTTAGATTGCTTCCTCCCTTGGTCGGATTTTGGTTCAGCGGTATTGTGAGATGAAGCGGCCCGGACCAACATTACTCGTACGCTTACGACAGACCGGTTCCCTCGATGCAACTTGTTGCCTAGATGGCTTGCGGGTGGCAGTTTCTCTCACTTTAGTTGGATCGGATTCGACAAAGGCGGTCCTTGAGAAGGTTCTAAAGCAAATTATGTATCACTATTGTGGTTTATGCGTAGGTGAGAATCGTTCTTGCTAGAAACTTGTAGCAGCCACGTAAAACATGCAACAACAATTAGAGGACGTCTAACTTGTTTTTGCAGGGTATGTTGTGATGTGATATGGCCAATTACATGATGTGATATATGTGATGTATGAGATGATCATGTGATGTATAGAATTTCACGACTTGCATGTCTTTGAGTACGGCAACCGGCAAGAGTTATAGGGTTGTCTTTAATTATTGTATGACTTGCGTGTCAATCATTAAGTGCTATGTAATGCTTTACTTTATCGCTAAACGGTAGCAATAGTAGTAGAAGCATGTAGGGCGTGACAACCTCGATGGCGACACATTGATGGAGATCAAGATGATGGAGATCATGGTGTCGTGCCGGTGACGATGAAGATCATGTCGGTGCTTTCAAGATGGAGATCTAAAGCACAAGTTCATGGCCATATCATGTCACTTATGAATTGCATGTTATGTTAATCCTTTTATACACCTTGTTATGCTTAGTAGGACGGTAGCATTATCAGGTGATCCCTCACTTAAATTTCAAGATAAAATTGTGTTCTCCCCGAGTGTGCACCGTTGCGAAAGTTCGTCGTGTTGAGACACCACGTGATGATCGGGTGTGATAGACTCTACGTTCACATACAACGGGTGCAAGCCAGTGTTGCATGCACAGAACACTCGGGTTAAACTTGACGAGCCTAGCATGTACAGACATGGCCTCGGAACACAAGAGACCGAAAGGTCAAACATGAGTCATATAGTAGATATGATCAACATAATGATGTTCACCATTGAAGCCACCTCAACTCACGTGATGATCGGACTTGAGTTGGTGGATTTGGATCATGTGACACTCAGATTACCTGAGGGATGTCAATTTGAGTGGGAGCTTTAGTAATTTGATTAACTAAACTCAGTATCTTGAACAATAGTCTAAGTGAACTTTGCATATTTATGTTGTAGATCAATGGATCGCGCAGTAGCACCCCTAAATTTTAATGCGTTCCTAGAGAAAGCTAAACTGAAAGATGATGGAAGTAACTTTGTTGACTGGGCCCGTAATCTGAGGATTATCCTCACGGCTTCCCAGAAATCATATGTCCTAGATGCACCGCTTGGTGACCAACCAGAAGACATGACCTCCGAAGACGTTAAGAACGCTTAGGAGGCACGTACTGGAGATTACTCAATAGTTCAGTGTGCAATATTGTATGGCTTAGAACCGGGACTTGAAAGACGTTTTGAACGTCATGGAGCATATGAGATGTTCCAGGAGTTGAAGTTTATCTTTCAGAAGAACGTCCGGATCGAGAGGTATGAAACCTCCGATAAGTTCTATGCTTGCAAGATGGAGGAGAACGGGTCTATCAGTGAACATATACTCAGAATGTCTGGGTATTCAACTCGTCTAGCAGAGTTGGGAATTGCCCTTCCGCCAGAGGCGATCACTGACAGAGTTCTTCAATCACTTCCACCTAGTTGCAAGAGCTTTGTGATGAACTATAACATGCACGGGATGAACAAGTTAGTCGCCGAGCTGTTTGCGATGCTAAAAGTCACTGAGTCTGAAATCCAGAAAGAACATCAAGTGTTGATGGTCAATAAAACCACTAGTTTCAAGAAAAATGGCAAAGTCAAGGGCAAGGGCAAGAAGGGTAAAACCAAGAAGGATGGCAAAGCAGTTGCTACTCCTGCAAAGAAGCCCAAGCATGGACCCAAGCCAGAAACTGAGTGCTTTCATTGCACAGGAACTGGTCACTGGAAGCGGAACTGCCCCAAGTACCTGGCTGACAAGAAGGCGGCCAATGACAAACAAGGTATATATGATATACATGTTATTGATGTGTACCTTACTAGCTCTTGTAGTAGTGCATGGGTATTTGATACCGGTTCGGTTGCTCACATTTGCAACTCAAAGCAGGAACTACGGAATAAACGAAGGCTGGCAAAGGACGAAGTGACGATGCGCATGGGAAATGGTTCCAAGGTTGATGTGATCGCTGTCGGCACGCTCTCTCTTCGATTACCATCGAGATTAGTGATGAACCTGAATAATTGTTATTCTGTGCCTGCGTTAAGCATGAACACTATATCTGGATCTTGTTTATTGCGAGACGGTTACTCATTTAAATCAGAGAATAAAGGTTGTTCTATTTATATGAGTAATATCTTTTATGGTCATGCACCCAATGTTAGGGGTTTATTCATATTGAATCTTGATAGTGATGACACACATGTTCATAACATTGATGCCAAAAGGTGTAGAATTGATAATGATAGTACCACTTTCTTGTGGCACTGCCGTTTAGGTCATATTAGTGTAAAACGCATGAGGAAGCTCCATGCTGATGGACTTTTGGAGTCACTTGATTTTGAATCACTTGACACATGTGAACCATGCGTCATGGGAAAGATGACTAAAACGCCATTCTCTGGAACAATGGAACGGGCGAGTGACTTATTAGAAATCATACACACTGATGTGTATGGTCCAATGAATGTTATAGCGCGTGGTGGATATCGTTATTTTCTCACCTTCACTGATGACTTAAGTAGATATGGGTATATTTACTTAATGAAACACAAGTCTGAAACGTTTGAAAAGTTCAAGCAATTTTAGAGTGAAGTTGAGAATGATCGTAACAAGAAGATTAAGTTCCTGCGATCTCATCGAGGAGGTGAATATCTGAGTTATGAGTTTGGCAGTCACTTAAGACAGTGTGGAATTGTTTCACAGTTGACACCGCCCGGAACACCACAGCGTAATGGTGTGTCCGAACATCGTAATCGAACCTTATTAGATATGGTGCGTTCTATGATGTCTCTTGCTAATTTTCCACTATCGTTTTGGGGTTATGCATTAGAGACAGCTGCATTCACTTCAAATAGGGCACCATAAAAATCCGTTGAGACGACACCATATGAACCGTGGTTTGGCAAGAAGCCAAAGTTGTTGTTTCTTAAAGTTTGGGGATGTGATGCTTATGTCAAAAAGCTTCAGCCTGAAAAGCTGGAACCCAAATCGGAAAAATGCGTCTTCATAGGATACCCAAAAGAGACAGTCGGGTATACCTTCTATCTCAGATCCGAAGGCAAAGTGTTTGTCACTAAAACGGAACATTTCTTGAGGAAGAGTTTCCCTCGAAAGAATTGAGTGGGAGGAAAATAGAGCTTGATGAGGTTATTGAACCTTTACTTCAACCAGAAAGTAGCGCAGCGCAGAAAGATGTCTCTGTGGAACCTACGACGGTAGAAGAGGAAGTTAATGATGATGATCATGAAGCTTCGGATCAAGCATCTATTGAACCTTGTAGGTCGACAAGGCCGCTCTATCATGTATGCAATGCTGTGCACGAGACCCGATGTCAGCCTTGCCATAAGTATGGCCGGAAGGTTTCGAAGTGATCCTGGAATGGAGCACTAGCAAGTGGTCAAGAATATCCTTAAGTACCTAAAAATGACTAAGGAAATGTTTCTCGTTTATGGAGGTGATGAAGAGCTCGTCGTAAAGGGTTACGTTGATGCAAGCTTTGACACTGATCCGGACGACTCTAAGTCGCAAACCGGATACGTATTTATTCTTAACGGGGGAGCGGTAAGCTGGTGTAGTTCCAAGCAAATCGTGGTAGCTGATTCTACGTGTGAAGCGGAATACATCGCAGCCTCGGAGGCGGAGAAGGATGGTGTCTGGATGAAGCAGTTCATGACAGATCTTGGACTAGTGCCCAGTGCACTGAATCCAATGAACCTGTTCTGTGACAACACTGGTGCCATTGCTCTGGCCAAGGAACCAAGGTTTCACCAGAGGACCAGACACATAAAGAGACGCTTCAACTCTATCCGCGATTACATCGAGGAGAAGGACATAAATATTTGCAAAGTGCACACGGATCTAAAGGTTGCAAACCCGTTGACTCAACCTCTTCCAAGGGCTAAACATGATCAACACCAGAACTGCATGGGTGTTCGATTCATTACAATGTAAATCACATAGTGATGTGAACTAGATTATTGACTCTAGTGCAAGTGGGAGACTGTTGGAAATATGCCCTAGAGGCAATAAATAAAGTGTTTATTATTGTATTTCCTTGTTCATGACAATCGTTTATTTTCCATGCTATAATTGTATAAATTGGAAACATGGATACATGTGTGGATACATAGACAAACACAATGTCCCTAGTGTGTCTCTAGTAAACTAGCTCGTTGATCGAAACATGGTTAAGGTTTCCTAGCCATGGACATGAGTTGTCATTTGATAACGGGATCACATCATTAGGAGAATGATGTGATGGACAAGACCCAAACAACAAACGTAGCTTATGATCGTGTCAGTTTATTGCTACTGTTTTCTGCATGTCAAGTATATGTTCCTATGACCATGACATCATGCAACTCACAGATATCGGAGGAGTACCTTGTGTGTATCAAACGTCGCAACATAACTGGGTGACTATAAAGGTGCTCTACAGGTGTCTCCGAGGGTGTCTGTTGAGTTGGCACAAATCAAGACTGGGATTTGTTACTCCGTGTGACGGAGAGGTATCTCAGGGCCCACTCGGTAATACAACATCACAATAAGCCTTGCAAGCAATGTGACTAAGTGTTGGTCACGGGATCTTGTATTACAGAATGAGTAAAGAGACTTGCCAGTAACGAGGTTAAACTAGGTATGGAGATACCGACGATCGAATCTCGGGCAAGTAACATACCGAAGAACAAAGGGAACATCATACGTGATTAACTAAATCCTTCACATAGAGGATCAACCGATAAAGATCTTCGTAGAATATGTAGGAACCAATGTGGACATCCAGGTCCCACCATTGGTTATTGACCGTAGAGGTGTCTCGGTCATGTCTACATAGTTCTCGAACCCGCAGGGTCTGCACACTTAAGGTTTGGTGACGTTTCGGTAGTATAGAGTTATGTATGGTGGTGACCGAAGTTTGTTCGGAGTCCCGAATGAGATCCTGGACGTCACGAGGAGCTCCGGAATCGTCCGGAGGTAAAGATTCATATATAGGAAGTCCTGTTTTTGTCGCCGAAAAAGTTCTGGGCTTATCGGTAGTGTACCGGGAGTGCCGATGGTGTACCGAGAGACCTCCGGGAGGGGTATTTCGACCCAAGAGGCTTCATGGGCTGTGGGAGAGTGAATATGAGCCCTTAGTGGGCTGGTGGATACTCCCACACAAGGCCCATGTGGCTGGAGAAGAAACTCCAAAAGGAAAAAGGTGGAAAAAGGGTAAAAAAGGATGAATCCTAATCCTACTAGGAGTGGAGGAGGTGGACTCCTCCTCTCCTAGTTCGGCCGAAGCCTAGGAGGCTTGGAGGCCATGCTTCCTCCTCTCCTCCTCTCCTCCTATATATACTGGTGGTATTGAGGGTTTTTGCATAAGATTTTCAGCCACGTGCTACCCGTTCCTCCAGTGCATAGTTTCTCATCTAGATCGGTTTTCTGCAGTGCTTAGGCGAAGCCCTGCCGGAATTGCTCCACCACCATCGCCGGAGCACCGTCAGGCTGCCGGAGAACTCTTCTTGCTCTCCACTCCTTCTTGCTGGATCAAGACGGTGGAGATCGTCATCAAGCTGTATGTGTGCTGAACGCAGAGGTGTCGTCCGTTCGGTGCTAGATCGGAAGGATCGTGATCAAGTTCGTGAGACGGGTCGTGATAAAGTTCGTGGGACGGATCCTGATCGGATCGCGGGACGGATCGTGATTGGAGCACGGGATGGATCGTGATTGGATCGCGGGACGCACGGCGATTTGGATCGTGAAGACGTTCGACTACACCAACCGCGTTTCTTAACGCTTCCCGCTTAGCGATCTACAAGGGTATGTAGATCCACTCTCCCTCTCGTAGATTCTCATCACCATGGATAGATCTTCGTGTGCGTAGGAAAATTTTTGTTTCCCATGCAACGTTCCCCAACATATAGGACTTCTTGGCGTCGATCTCACGTCAAGGGGGGCACGAGGCGATGGCAAGCCTGCTACGCGCGGCCACCCCCTGGCCGCGCCTCGCAAGATTGCCGCCTTCTCGTGGCACTTCTGGCCCAGCTCCAATGCTTCGAGGGTCTCTTTTGGTCCACAAAAAATCATACTAAATTTTTAGCCCATTCCGAGAAATTTTATTTCTTCCCAAAAAACGACACCATGCCATGGCTCCTTGAAGCTTCCACCCTTGCGGCGGGGCCTTTAATCATCCAATGGTCATCCAGCGGCCCATATAGTCCGGCCCATGAGAAACAGGACGGCTTAATCCAGGACTCCCTCAGTGGCCCCCGATCTAGCCTTCAATGCCGAGGTATATTCGGATACTATTTGTGTGTCACAATCTTCGGCTTGCGAGGCGAGTCACTCTACTCCTTCTTGTTCGGCAACCGACCAGTCATCGGTGAAATCCCAAGCGTCGAGCTTGCCAGCTTCATTATAATAACCGTCAGCATTTCTTGATTTTTGCACGTCATGGGGAGACAAGCGGTTCGATGACTTTTTACAAGACTACCCCTCCACAACGGAGGCATCACTCATTTAAACAAACAGAATCGTGCTCTAGGCCACATCCTCTTCTTCCTCCCCATCGAAAAAACTCTCAGAGGAAGATCACCACGAAAAGCAGGGCAAGCGCCCCCATCTCTTCCTCGCGCCCTTACAACTCCCGCCCCAGGAATTGGACCAGCTTCTCCTTATCGCTCCTTCGAGTGCGTAATCTGGAGACCCAGGAGTACCTTCCTTCCTCGGATCTGGCAGTTACCCACACAGGTTTATCTTCATTCAACGACGAAGCTTTCGTGGAAAATTTCCCCAATCCATAAAGGGGGGACGCGTATGCTTCGTGCCCTTTCTTCTGCAGGGTCTCGGGTTTCCTATTCACCCATTCTTGAGAGGGTTATTGGAATTGTATGGGATCCAGCTCCATCACCTCACCCCAGGGTCTATCCTGCACATCTCGGGCTTCGTCGCCCTTTGCGAGATGTTCCTAGGCTGCGAGGCACATTTCGAATTGTGGAGGAAGTACTTATGCCTCATCCCTCACACCCGGGACTAGACAATTTTGGAGGTCGGAGGAGCCGAAATATGCCGCATAGCGGGGATGGGGTATCCGGTGGGAACACCGAAGGAGTTCGAAGAATGGTCTTCAGAATGGTTTTACATAAAGGATGTCCCTTGTTTTATCTAGCTCGGAGGGGTCTGCCCGAATACTCCGATGCCCCCTTAATGAAAAGGTACAACTAGCGGCCAAAGAGTTCCTCCCAAGAGGACAGCGTTGAAGTGCAACGCTTGGCAGCCCAGGTGAGGGTACTAGCCCACCACAAGTTGATCATGATTGACGTCATGGCCTTCGCCATCACCCGGTGCGTTCAGCTTCTTCAGCAGAGGATACACCCCTTGTGGTGTTACAACGGGACAAGCGACAACACTCGCTCCCTAAGACTGGGCCCGGCCGATCAGATAGCATTGGCCGCCGCACTTGGCGGCCTGTACAAAGGGGAGCAAGAAGATTTTATTCGGCGGTAGACCAAGGAGGGATACTTGTTGGGGAACGTTGCATGGGAAACAAAAAATTTCATACGCACACGCAAGATCTATCCATGGTGATGAGCATCTACGAGAGGGAGAGTGGATCTACATACCCTTGTAGATCGCTAAGCGGGAAGTGTTAAGAAATGCGGTTGGTGTAGTCGAACGTCTTCGTGATTCAAATCGCCGAGCATCCCACGATCTCATCACGATCTATCCCGCGATCCAATCACGATCCGTCCCGTGAACTCATCACGATCCGTCCCGTGATCTCATCATGATCCGTCTCGCGATCTTGATCACGGTCCTTCCGATCTAGTGTCGAACGGATGGCACCTCCGCGTTCAGCACACTTACAGCTCGATGATGATCTCCGCCTTCTTGATCCAGCAAGAGGGAGTGGAGAGGTAGATGAGTTCTCCGGTAGCACGACGGCGTTGCGGCGATGGTGGTGGAGCTATTCCAGCAGGGCTTCGCCTAAGCACCGCTGAAAACCGATCTAGAGGAGAAACTGCGATCTAGAGGAGAGGTAGCACGTGGCTATTAGGGTTAGATTTTTCCTCTAAATCCTCTAGTATATATAGGAGGGATGGAGGGGAGGAGGCAGCCTCAAACCCTCAAGGTTTGGTCGAAATTGGAGGTGGAGGAGTCCTACTCCAATCCTATTAGGAGTAGGATTCCTCCTTTCCACTTGGAAACTCTTTCCACCTCTCCATCTTTGGATTTATTCCTTCTCAAACCACTCCAGCCACATGGGACCTTAGAGGAGGCTTCATCCAGCCCACCAGGGGCTGGTTTACCTCCTCCCACAGCCCATGTAGCCTCTTGCGTCGAAATACCTCTCCCGATGTTCCCCCGGTACACTACCGTCACTCCCGGTAAACTACCGATTAGCCCGAAACTTTTTCGGTGACCGAAACAGGACTTCCTATATATCAATCTTTACCTCCAGACCATTCCAGAGCTCCTCGTGATGTCCGGGATCTCATCCAGGACTCTGAATAACCTTCGGCCACCACCATACATAACTCTATACTACCAAAACGTCACCAAACCTTAAGTGTGTAGACCCTGCGGGTTCGAGAACTATGTAGACATGACCGAGACACCTCTACGGTCAATAACCAATAGCAGAACCTGGATGCCCATATTGGTTCCTACATATTCTATGAAGATCTTCATCGGTCGAACCTCTATGTCAAGGATTCAGTTAATCTCGTATGATGTTCCCTTTGTTCTTCGGTATGTTACTTGCCCGAGATTAGATCGTCGATATCTCCCTTAAGGAAATGATATTTTGCCATCCATCTGCCAGATTTCATAATTGAAAAATGCAGCAACTGCTGACATAATTCCAACAGACTTTAGCATCGCTACGAGTGAGAAAGTCTCATCGCAATCAACTCTTTGAACTTGTCGGAAACTTCTTTATGACAAGTCGAGCTTTATAAATGGTGACATTTACCATACGTGTCTGTCTTCATCTCAAAGGTCCATTTGTACTCAACGACCTGCCGTCCAACGAGCAAGTCTACCAAAGTCTATACTTGGTTTTCATACGTGGATCCTTTCTCGGATTTCATGGCCTCTAACCATTTGTCGGAATCTGGGCCCATCATCGCTTATCCATATCTCGTAGGTTCATCGTTGTCCAACAACATGACCTCCAAGACAGAGTTGTCGTACCACTCAGGAGCAGTACGCGTCCTTGTCAACCTACGAGGTTCGATACTAACTTGATCCGAAGATTCATGATCATCATCATTAACTTCCTCTTCAACTGACGTAGGCTCCATAGAAACATCTTGCTGCACTGCGCTACTCTCTGGTTGAAGCAAAGGTTCAACAACCTCATCAAGTTCCATCTTCCTCCCACTCAATTCTTTCGAGAGAAACTTTTTCTCGAGAAAGGACCCAGTTTTAGCAACAAACACTTTCTGCTTGGATCTTGAGATAGAAGGTTCACCCAACTATTCTTAGGGTATTCTATGAAGATGCATTTGTCCGCTTTGGGTTCGAGCTCATTAGGTGAAAACATTTTTCCACACAAGCGTCGCAGCCCCAAATATCAAGAAATGACAGCTTAGGTTTCTATCAAACCATAATTCACACGGTGTCATCTCAACAGATTTAGATGGTGCCCTATGTAAAGTGAATGTAGTTGTCACTAATGCATAACCCCAAAACTATAGTAGCAAAACGATAATAGACATCATACCACGCACCATATCCAATAGAGCACGACTATGACGTTTGGACACACCATCACACTATGGTGTTCCAGGTGGCGTGAGTTGTGAAACAACTTTCACATTGTCTAAAGTTGTATGCCAAACTCGTAACTCCGGTATTCACCTCCACGATCATATCGCGGTCATTTCTATCTTCTTGTCACGATGATCTTCAACTTCCCTCTGGATTTTCTTGAACTTTTCAAACGATTCAGACATTTGTTTCATTAAGTAAATATACACTCTATCTACACAAATCATCGGTGAAGGTAAGAAAATAACTATATCCACCGCACGCTACAAGACTCATTGGATTGCATACATCAACATGTATCATTTCCACTAAATCACTTGCCTGCTCCATTAAACCGGAAAACGGGGTCCTTAGTCATCTTGCCCAAGAGGTGTGGTTCGCATGTCTCAACTGATTCAAAATCGAATGATTCCAAAGATCCATCAGCATGGAGTTTCTTCATGCGCTTTATACCAACATGACATTTAGCGGCAATGCCACAAGTATGGGGTACTATCATTATTAACTATGTATCTTTTGGCATCAATGTTATGAACATGTGTATTACTACGATCAAGATTCAACAAACCATTCTCACTAGGTGCATGACCATTGAAGGTATTATTCATGTAAACAGAATAACCATTATTCTCTAACTTAAATGAATAACCGTGTTGCAATAAACACGATCTAATCACATTCATGCTCAACGCAAAACAGCAAATAACATTTACTTAGGTTCATCACTAATCCCGAAGGTAGAGGGAGCGTGCGATGTTGATCACATCAACCTTGCAAACATTTCCAACACACGTCGTCACCTCACCCTTAGCTAGTTCTCCGTTTATTCCGTAGCATTTATTTCGAGTTACTAACATTTAGCAACCGAACCGGTATCCAATACCCAGGTGCTACTAGGAGTACTAGAAAGGTACACATTAATAACACATATATCAAATATACTTCTATCGACGTTGCCAGCCTTCTTATCTACCAAGTATCTAGGGTTATTCCGCTTTAGCGACCGCTCTCCTCATAATCGAAGCACTTAGTCTCGGGTTTGGGTTCAACTTTGGGTTGCTTCACTGGAGCACCAACTGAGTTGTCGTCCATGAAGTTTCCTTCCTTGCCCTTGCCCTTCTCGAAACTAGTGGTTTTACTAACCATCAACACTTGATGCTCCTTCTTGATTTCTACCTTCGTGGTGTCAATCATCGCGAACAGCTCAGGGATCATTATTTCTATCACTGGCATTTTATAGTTCATCACCAAGTTCTAGTAGCTTAGTTACAGTGATTTGGAGAACTATATCAATCACTATCTTATCTGGAAGATCAACTCCCACTCGATTCAAGCGACTGTAGCACCCAGACAATCTGAGCACATGCTTAACGATTGAGCTATCCTCCTTCATCTTGCAGGCAAAGAATCTTGTTGGAGATCTCATATCTCACAACATGAGCACGAGCCTGAGATCCGAATTTCAGCTCTTAGAACATCTCATATGTTCCGTGACGTTCAAAACATTTTGGAGCCTCAATTCTAAGCCATAATGCATGACACACTAAACTATCAAGTAGCCATCGGAACGTGTCTGTCAGATGTTCACAACATCTACAGACAACGCTAGAGGGGGTGGCGCACCGAGCGGTGCATTAAGGACATAAACCTTCTGTGCAGCAATGAGGACAATCCTCATATCACGGACCCAGTCCGCAATATTGCTACCATAATATTTCAACTCTATTTCTCTAGGAACATATAGAAATTCAAGGGAGCTACAGCGTGAGCTAGTAATCTACAACATGATTTTGCAAAGACACTACTGACTATGTTCGTGATAATGAGTTCGATTAATCATATTACTTAATAACTCCCACTCAAATTGACATCCCTCCGGTCATTCGAGTGATACATGATCCAAATTCACCAACTCAAGTCCGATCATCACGTGAGTTGAGGTGGTTTCAATGGTGAACATCATCATGTTGATCATATCTACTATATGACTCATGTTCGACCTTTCGGTCTCTTGTGTTACAAGGCCATGTCTGTACATGCTAGGCTCGTCAAGTTTAACCCGAGTGTTCTGCATGTGCAACACTGGCTTGCACCCGTTGTATGTGAATGTAGAGTCTATCACACCCGATCATCACGTGGTGTCTCGACACGACAAACTTTCGCAATGGTGCACACTCGGGGAGAACACAATTTATCTTGAAATTAAGTGAGGGGTCACCTTATAATGCTACTGTCGTCCTAAGCAAAACAAGGTGCATAAAAGGATTAACATCACATGCAAATCATAAGTGACATGATATGGCCATGAACTTGTGCTTTTGATCTCCATCTTGAAAGCACCCACATGATCTCCATCGTCACCGGCATCACACCATGATCTCCATCATCTTGATCTCCATCAATGAGTCTCCATCGGGGTTGTCGCGCCCACCATGCTTCTACTACTATTGCTACCGTTTAGCGATAAAGTAAAGCATTACATAGTGCTTAATGATTGACACGCAGGTCATACAATAATTAAGGACAACCCTATGGCTCATGCCAGTTGTCGTACTCATCGACATGCAAGTCGTGATATTCTATACAACACATGATCATCTCATACATCACATATATCTCATCATGCAATTGGCCATATCACATCACAACACACCCTGCAAAAACAAGTTAGACGTCCTCTAATTGTTGTTGCATGTTTTACGTGGCTGCTACGGGTATCTAGCAAGAACAATTCTCACCTACGCATAAACCACAACGGTGATACATAAGTTGCTTTTCAACCTTCTCAAGGACCGCCTTAGTCGGATCCGATCCAGCTAAAGTAGGAGAAACAGACACCCGCCAGCCATCTTTGTGCAATGAAGTTACACGTCAGTCGATGGAACCGGTCTCTCATAAGCATACGAGTAAGGTTGGTCCGGGCCGCTTTATCCCACAATACCACTGAACCAAAACACGACCAAGGGAGGAAGCAATCTAAGCATCAACGCCCACAAACTCTTTGTGTTCTACTCGAGATATCATCTACACATAGACCTAGCTCATGATGCCACTGTTGCGGAACGTTGCATGGGAAACAAAAATTTCCTACGCACACGCAAGATCTATCCATGGTGATGAGCATCTACGAGAGGGAGAGTGGATCTACATACCCTTGTAGATCGCTAAGCGGGAAGCATTAAGAAACGCAGTTGGTGTAGTCGACCGTCTTCGCGATTCAAATCGCCAAGCATCCCATGATCTCATTACAATTTGTCCCGCGATCCAATCATGATCCGTCCCGCGAACTCATCACGATCCGTCCCGTGATCTCATCACGATCCGTCTCACGATCTTGATCATGGTCCTTCCGATCTAGCGCCGAACGAACGGCACCTCCGCGTTCAACACACATACAACTCGATGACGATCTCCGCCTTCTTTATCCAGCAAGAGGGAGTGGAGAGGTAGATGAGTTCTCCGGCAGCGCGACGACATTGTGGCGATGGTGGTGGAGCTATTCCAGCAGGGCTTCGCGTAAGCACCGCTGAAAACCGATCTAGAGGAGAAACTGCGATCTAGAGGAGAGGTAGCACGTGGCTATTAGGGTTAGCTTTTTAATCTAAATCCTCTAGTATATATAGGAGGGAGGGAGAGGAGGAGGCAGCCTCAAACCCTCAAGGTTTGGTCGAAATTGGAGGTGGAGGAGTCCTACTCCAATCCTATTAGGAGTAGGATTCCTCCTTTCCACTTGGAAACTCTTTCCACCTCTCCACCTTTGGATTTTTTTTCCTTCTCAAACCATTCCAGCCACATGGGCCCTTAGAGGAGGCTTTGGCCAGCCCACCAAGGGCTGGTTTACCTCCTCCCACAGCCCATGTAGCCTCTTGGGTCGAAATACCTCTCCCGATGGTCCCCCGGTACACTACCGGCACTCCCGGTACACTACTGATGAGCCCAAAACTTTTCTGGCGACCAAAACAGGACTTCCTATATATCAATCTTTACCTCCGGACCATTACGGAGATCCTAGTAATCTCTGGGATCTCATCCGGGACTCCGAACAACCTTCGTTCACCACCATACATAACTCTATACTATCGAAACGTCACCGAACCTTAAGTGTGTAGACCCTGCGGGTTCGAGAACTATGTAGACATGATCGAGACACCTCTACGGTCAATAACCAATAGTGGGACATGGATGCCCATATTGGTTCCTACATATTCTATGAAGATCTTCATCGGTCGAATCTCTATGTCAAGTATTTAGTTAATCCCGTATGATGTTCCCTTTGTTCTTCGATATGTTACTTGCCCGAGATTTGATCGTCGATATCTCCATACCTAGTTCAACCTCGTTACCGGCAAGTCTCTTTACTCGTTCTGTAATACAAGATCCCGTGATTAACACTTAGTCACATTGCTTGCAAGGCTTATTGTGATGTTGTATTACCGAGTGGGCCCTGAGATACCTCTCCGTCACATGGAGTAACAAATCCCAGTCTTGATCCTTGCCAACCCAATAGACACCCTCGGAGATACCTGTAGAGCACCTTTATAGTCACCCAGTTACGTTGCGATTTTTGATACACACAAGGTACTCCTCCGGTGTCAGTGAGTTGCATGATCCCATGGTCATAGGAACAAATACTTGACATGTAGAAAACAGTAGCAATAAACTGACACGATCATATGCTATGTTTGTAGTTTGGGTCTTGTCCATCACATCATTCTCCTAATGACGTGATCCCGTTATCAAATGACATCTCATGTCCATCACTAGGAAACCATAGCCATCTTTGACCAACGAGCTAGTCTATTAGAGGCATACTAGGGTTATGGTGTTGTCTATGTATCCACACATGTATCTGAGTTTCTGATCAACACAATTATAGCATGGATAATAAACGATTATCATGAACAAGGAAATATGATAATAACCAATTTATTATTGCCTCTAGGGCATATTTACAACAATACTCAGGCCACAATCCCATTGAATGGGTAAGCCTTTCAACTTCGTGACCACAATTCGGGTTTCCATTTTGTCCCATTTTTTACCGAAGCCTTTAACTTTATGTGAACAGGATTGGAGAAGCTTCATCGAGACAGTTAACTGTCCGGCCCCCAGCCCGAAGACTATTCTTGCGATGATGATCTAGGTTTTCATGAGAACCCGGATCTGTCAATTGAGCTTGAAGACGGTGTTTTCTACTAGCAGAGTCTTGACCGCTCCAAGGTGGCCATCATAGCCGATTACCCTGGATCGTTCCCTTCTCCTGCAATAAATAAGAAGAAGAAAAGCTCATCTCGCAAAAGGCAAGCATCCTCCATCACCCCAAATGCGCCGACTCCTACTCCCAAGCGTCGTCAATCCGTGCGTCATACATCGGCAATGGCAGCAGTGCTCGGATTGAAAAGCAACAGGGATCCGACAAATGAGCCGGTTGTGGGGACGAGTCTGTCCGCTCGTTCAACCCAAAGGTATTTTGTTCGGTTGTTTATTTATTATCACACCTGATAGATCCTCACAACAGATTTTATATCGAAATTCTCAGGAGAAAAGCCCAGCCTTCTTCTGCCGAGGAGGTTGCCAGGGTGTCCGGGGATGCTCAAAATTCCAAAGCTTCGGCTCATGTTGAACCTGCTACGGAGGTTCCCATGGTCAATCCTTCTCCTCACAATTCCGGTGACGCTATGTCCGTTACCAAATCCAAGGTAGGAAGCGTCATGAATCATCGGCGGCAATGAGAGGACCAGTGTCACCCAATATTCTCGGAACAAGAGTTTAGTGCTCTACGCACGGCGAACGCGCACATCGGTGCTGCCTGAGCTGGTTTTGGGGAGGCCATGAAATTGATATCGTCCGTCCTACAAGTAAATAATCGGTTTTGTAGAGTCCGAACACTCACGTAAACCTAGTAGCCCCTGAGCCTTAAATTGGTCGGAATGACCGAATTAAGGGTCCTTGTTTTGTTTTATTGCTAATGCAGGCCTCGAAGGAGCAGAGCGAGCAACTGGCCAAGGACTAGAAGCCAACCGAACACAGGTGGAATCTATGAAGGCCGAATTAGAGCAAGTGAAGAGCTTTACTCGGGAGGCACATGGTGAGTATATCTGTGCTCCTAATTTTAGTATATTCCCGTGCTGACGCAAGGGTACTTTTTAGCAGCTGGATCAATAGGGCAAATGCAAAGAGACTTGGATGCAACCCGAGAATCTCAGTGATACGCCGAGTCCCAGCACGAGTCCAATTGTCGTCTTTTGCAATGACACCTTGAAGAGAAGAATCGTCTTCACGCGAAGAACAAACAACTGACCAAAGAAATTGAGAGCTGAAAAACTCAATTGACCCAATCCCAAGAAGAGAACCAGAAACTATAGAGGGGCATGTTCGGTAAGTGTGATTCTAACATCGGAAAGTACTTCTTATAAATGAAGCATAATAGGCATGCCTTTGACTCATGTGTAGGTCTCATGTCTGGGCGACCCGAAGAAGAGATCGGATCCTACTAGGGGAGCCTTCTGAAGGAGCTTTCCTCCCTTCATGAGCAGGCTCGGAAGGCCATGAAAAGCATGGTAAAGGCACTATGGCCCGTTGAGCAACCTCCAGAGGGGATGACCGAACTAGTTGATCAATTCAAGGGAGCCCGAAGTAGGTTCAAGCTGTGGAAGACATCAGCTTGCCGGGAGGGAGCATGGGAGGCGTGGGCGATGATCAAGACCCGCTATACCGGACTTAACCCCAAGCATATGGCTCGGGTTGGGCCAATAGGGTCAGATGGACAAGAAGTGCCGCTCCACCTGGTGTACGACCAAGTGATGCCTGCCGCCCGTCTCTCACAAGAAGACTGCTCCCTTGATACCATAATCGACAATCTCGATCAGTAGCCGAATGTATGATTATATGTAACTATGTACGAATAATCGAGTAATTGCTCCATCTATGTTGTAAACTTTGTCTTAACCGGCCATCGGCTTCTACCTCCTGCGCTAAGAGCTCGTGGGTGTTCCTCTTAATTTATCACCCTAGAAGAGTGAATTATGTTCGGGGAATCAGGCAATTCGGCCATTTGGTGCGAACAGACAGAAAGCACACAGGGAGATCTGTTATGTTAGTGCTTAGCGTAAGAAACATCTTCCAAAGAAAATAGTACATCTATCAATACCTTTCTTCAGGGTGCTACGTAAATCGTAGGTAGTAAGGCCGTATACTGCTAGTATGTGGCTAATGGCTTTTCTGAGAAAGGAAGCACGAGTAATGGTGATAATGACCATCGTCTTACTAGTTGCTTCCGTCACAGCCAACCAATTGTCTACTGAAGATAGCTAGCTTTTGGCTTCACCCGTCTGAGGTACGTATCCAGATAACCTGATCGTAACAATCGCAGAGGTGCTCCCTTTACCCTCTAGCCGAACAATCGAGAACGTAGGGGGTAAGCACAGGAGCGAGGCAACCTAGCTTGGCACAGTCTTAGTTCGAATTGATGCATATGATGGCTTAAACGTGACAAGGGAAACATGTGTACACAATAAGTGTGGATAAATGCTTATAAGATAAAATCATTGGCTCCGGAAGAAGCCCCAGGTGTTGTGTTCAAATTTAACACTTAAGGTGTAAGCCGAAAATCTTAGTACAAGATCGGTTGAACCGAACATAGATTTTTTAAGAAAAGAAAAGAAAATCTACGAAACAGCAAGGTGGTATGGAAGGAAAAAGTAAAGAAAAATGAGGTAAAGGGTAAAGAATGTGATGACACCGGTTTATCCGTAGAAGCGCCGAAGACGAGCTGCGTTCCATGGGTTTGGTTCAAGGCGGTTGTCCGACAGGTTACAAAGACGGTAAGCCCATCCCGTGAGTACTTCATCGATTATAAAGGGGGCCTCCAATTTGGGGTTGAGTTTATGCTTCTACTTCTCCGGAAGCCGTAAGACGAGTTCACCCACGTTGTACACTTTTTCCCTAACCTCCCTACTCTGGTAACATCGGGCCTGCTGTTGGTAAAAAGTAGAGCGAGCCCGAGCTATGTCGCGCTCTCCTTCTAAGGCGTGCAGGTTGTCCTGCGATCTAACTCATCTTCCTTTTCCTTGTACATGCGCACCCTTGGTGCGTCGTGAATAATATCACAAGGGAGGACTGCTTCTGGCCCATAGACCATGAAGAACGATGTGTATCACATTGATCTGTTTGGGGTGGTGCGCAGGCCCCATAGAACGGAGTCGAGCTCCTCCACCCAATGACAGTCGGACTCATGAAGAGATAGGACCAAACATGGCTTAATGCCGCTCATGATGAGGCCGTTTGCTCGTTCGACTTGTCCACATTGGGGAATGTTGCATGGGAAACAAAAAATTCCTACGCACACGCAAGATCAATCCATGGAGATGAGCATCTACGAGGGGGAGAGTGGAGCTACATACCCTTGTAGATCGCTAAGCGGGAAGCGTTAATAAACGCGGTTGATGTAGTCGAACGTCTTTGCGGTCCAAATCGCTGAGCATCCCGCGATCCAATCATGATCCGTCCCGATCTAGCACCGAACAGACGGCACCTTTGCGTTCAGCACACCTACATCTCGATGACGATCTCCTTCTTCTTGATCCAGCAAGAGGGAGCGGAGAGGTAGATGAGTTCTCCGGTAGCACGATGGCATGGTGGCGATGGTGGTGAAACTATTCCAGTAGCGCTTCGCCTAAGCACCGCTAAAACAATCTAGAGGAGAAACTACGATCTAGAGAAGAGGGTAGTACGTGGCTGATTTCTATTGTCAAAAACCCTCAATACCTCTAGTATATATAGGAGGAGGGTGAGGAGACTTGGCCGCCAAGGGGGCAATCCTTGGTTCGGCCGAAGTGGGAGGAGAAGGAGTCCTCCTTCAATCCTAATAGGATTAGGACTCCTTCTCTCCCACTTGGAAACTCTTTTTCCACCTTTTTCTCCTTGGGTCTCTCCTCCCAGCCGCATGGGCCTCTTGTGGGACTTCGGCCAGCCTACTAAGGGCCGGTATACCTCCTCCCACAGCCCATGTAGCCTCTCGGGTCGAAATACCCCTCCCGATGGTCCCCTGGTACCCTCCCGGCACACTACTGATGAGCCCAAAACTTTTCCGGAGGTCAAAAAAGGACTTCCTATATATCAATATTTACCTCCGGACCATTCCGGAGCTCCTCATGACATCTAGGATCTCATCCGGGACCCCGAACAACTTTAGGTCACCACCATACATAACTATATACTACCGAAACGTCACCGAACCTAAAGTGTACAGACCCTACGGGTTCGAGAACTATGTAGACATGACCGAGACACTTCTACGGTCAATACACAATAGCAGGACCTAGATGCCTATATTGGTTCCTACATATTCTACGAAGATCTTTATCGGTTGAACCTCTATGCCAAGGATTCAATTAATCCCTTATGATGTTCCCTTTGTTCTTCGGTATGTTACTTGCTTGAGATTTGATCGTCAGTATCTCTATACCTAGTTCAAACTCGTTACTAGAAAGTCTCTTTACTCGTTCCATAATACAAGATCCCGTGGCTAACACTTTAGTCACATTGCTTGCAAGGCTTGTTGTGATGTTGTATTACCGAGTGGGCCCTGAGATACCTCTCTGTCACATGGAGTAACAAATCCCAGTCTTGATCCATACCCACTCAACAGACACTCTCAGAGATACCTGTAGAGCACCTTTATAATCACCTAGTTACGTTGCGACATTTGATACACACAAGGCACTCCTCCAGTGTTAGTGAGTGGCATGATCTCATGGTCATAGGAACAGATGCTTGACATGCAGAAACACTATAGCAATAAACTGACACGATCATATGCTATGTTTATAGTTTGGGTCTTGTCCATCACATCATTCTCCCAATGATGTGACCCCGTTATCAAATGACATCTCATGCCAATGGCTAGGAAACCTTGACCATCTTTGATCAACGAGCTAGTCTACTAGAGGTATACTAGGGACAAAGTGTTGTCTATGTATCCACAAATGCAATGTCTTTCCAGTCAATACAATTATAGCATGGATAGTAAACAATTATCATGAACAAGAAAATATAATAATAACCATTTTATTATTGCCTCTAGGGCATATTTCCAACACTCTCCCACTTGCACTAGAGTCAATAATCTAGCTCACATCACTATGTGATTACATTGTAATGAACCGAACACCCATAAAGTTCTGGTGTTGATCATCTTTAGCCCTTGGAAGAGGTTTAGTCAACGGGTCTACAACATTCAGATCCGTGTGCACTTTGCAAATATTTATGTCCTCCTCCTTGATGTACTCGCGGATGGAATTGAAACGTTGCTTTATGTGTCTGGTCCTCTTGTGAAACATTGGTTCCTTGGACAATGCAATGGCGCCAGTGTTATCACAGAACAGATCCACCGGATTCAGTGCACTGGGCATTACTCCTAGATCTGTCATGAACTCCTTCATCCAGACACCTTCCTTTGCTGCCTCCGAGGCTGTGATGTACTCCGCTTCACATGTAGAATCGGCTACCACGCTCTGCTTGGATCTGCACCAGCTTACCGCTCCCCCATTAAGAATAAATACGTATCTGGTTTGCAACTTAGAGTCATCAGGATCAGTGTCAAAGCTTGCATCGACGTAACCCTCTACGACGAGCTCCTGGTCACCTCCATAAATGAGAACATATCCTTAGTCCTTTTCAAGTACTTAAGGATATTCTTGACCGCCGTCCAGTGCTCCATTCCTGGATCACTTTCAAACCTTCCGGCCATACTTATGGCAAGGCTGACATCGGGTCTCATGCACAGCATTGCAAACATGATAGAGCCTATGGCTGAAGCATAGGGGATGACACCCATCTTCTCTCTATCTTCTGCAGTCATTGGGCATTGAGTCTTACTCAATTTCACACCTTGTAACACAGGCAAGAACCCCTTATTGGATTGATCCATTTTGAACTTCTAAAAACTTTATCAAGGTATATGCTCTGTGAAAGTCCTACTAAGCGTCTCGATCTATATCTATAGATCTTGATGCCTAATATGAAAGCAGCTTATCCTAGGTCTTTCATTGAAAAACTTTTGTTCAAATATTCCTTCACGCCTTCCAGCATTTCTATACTGTTTCCAATCAGCAATATGTCATCCACATATAATATTAGAAACGCTATAGATCTCCCACTCACTTTTTGTAAATACAAGCTTCTCCGTAAACTTATAAAAACCCGAACGCTTTGATCACCTCATCAAAGCACAGATTCCAACTCCGAGATGCTTGCACCAGTCCATATATGGATCGCTGGAGTTTACAAACTTTGTCAGCATTCTCTAGATCGACAAAACCTTCCAGTTGTATCATATACAACTCTTTCTTAAGGAAACCATTAAGGAACGTTGTTTTGACATCCATCTGCCAAATTTCATAGTTGAAATATGCAGCTATTGCTAACATGATTCTGACGGACTTAAGCATCGCTATGGGTGAGAAGGTCTTATCGTAGTCAACTCCTTGAAGTTGTGAAAAACCCTTTGCGACAAGTCGAGCTTTATAGAAGGTGACATTACCGTCCGCGTCCGTCTTCCTCTTAAAGATCCATTTGTTCTGAATGGCCTTTCGCCCTTCAGGTAATACTTCCAATGTGCATACTTTGTTTTCATAAATGGATCCCATCTCGGATTTTAGGGCCTCTAACCACTTCTCGTAATTCGGGTCCATCATCGCTTCTCCATAGCTCGTAGGTTCACCATTGTCTAACAACATGACCTCCAAGACAGGGTTGCCGTACCACTCAAGAGCAGCACGTGCCCTTATCGACCTACGAGGTTCAATAGTAACTTGATCCGAAGCTTCATTATCATTATCATGAGCTTCATCTTCAACTGTTCTAGGCTCCACAGAAGCATCTTTCTACGCTGCGCTACTCTCTGGTTGAATCAGAGGTTCAACAACCTCATCAAGTTCTACCTTCCTCCCACTCAATTCTTTCGAGATAAACTCTTTCTCAAGAAATGTTCCATTTTTAGCGACAAACACTTTGCCTTCGTATCTAAGATAGAAGGTATACCCAACTGTCTCTTTTGGGCATCCTATAAAGACACATTTCTCCGCTTTGGGTTCTAGCTTTTCAGGCTGAAGCTTTCTGACATAAGCATCACATCCCCAAACTTTAAGAAACGACAACTTTGGCTTCTTGCAAAACCACAGTTCATATGGTGTCATCTCAACGGATTTCGATGGTGCTCTATTTAAAGTGAATGCAACTGTCTCTAATGCATAACCCCAAAACGATAGTGGCAAATCAGCAAGAGACATCATAGAACGCACCATATCTAATAAGGTTCGATTACGACATTTGGACACACCATTACGCTGTGGTGTTCCAGGCAGTGTCAATTGTGAAATAATTCCACATTGTCTTAAGTGACTACCAAACTCATAACTCAGATATTCACCTCCTCGATCATATCATAGGAATTTAATCTTCTTGTTACATGATTATCAACTTCACTCTGAAATTGCTTGAACTTTTCACACGTTTTAGACTTGTGCTTCATTAAGTAAATATACCCATATCTACTTAAGTCATCGGTGAAGGTGATATCCACTACGCGCCTCAATGCTCATCGAAACGCACAAATCAGTATCTATGATTTCCAACAAGTCAATTGCCCATTCCATTGTTCCAGAGAACGACATTTTATTCATCTTGCCCAAGAGGCATGGTTCACATATGTCAAGTGATTCAAAATCAAGTGACTCCAACAGTCCATCAGCATGGAGCTTCTTCATGCATTTTACACCAATATGACCTAAATGACAGTGCCACAAGAAAGTGGTACTATCATTATGAACTCTACATCTTTTGGCATAAATGTTATGAACATGTGTATCATCACTACCAAGATTCAATATGAATAAACCCCTCACATTGGGTGCACGACCATAAAAGATATTACTCATATAAATAGAACAACCATTATTCTCTAATTTAAATGAGTAACCGTCTCGAAATAAACAAGATCTAGATATAATGTTCATGCTTAACGCAGGCACTAAATAACAATCATTCAGGTTCATCACTAATCCCGATGGTAATCGAAGAGTGAGCGTGCCGACGGCGATCACATCAACCTTGGAACCATTTCCCACGCGCATCGTCACTTCATCCTTTGCCAGCCTTCGTCTATTCCGTAGTTCCTGTTTTGAGTTGCAAATGTGAGCAACCTAACCGGTATCAAATACCCAGGCACTACAACGAGAGTTGGTAAGGTACACATCAATAACATGTATATCATATATACATTGTTTTTTGTTGTCCGCCTTCTTGTCAGCCAGATACTTGGGGCAATTTCGCTTCAAGTGACCAGTTCCCTTGCAATGAAAGCACTCAGTTTCTGGCTTGGGTCCAGCCTTGGGTTTCTTCACGGGAGGGGCAACTGCTTTGCCACTCTTCTTAGAGTTACCCTTCTTCCCCTTGACATTCTTCTTGAAACTAGTGGTTTTATTGACCATCAACACTTGATGCTCCTTCTGAATCTCAGACTCAGCGACTTTTAACATCGCAAACAGCTCGGCGACTGACTTGTTCATCCCGTGCATGTTATAGTTCAACACGAAGATCTTGTAGCTAGGTGGCAATGATGGAAGAACTCTGTCAGTGATCGCCTTAGCCGAAAGGGGCATCCCCAATTCAGCCAGATAGGTAGAATACCCAGATATTCTGAGTATGTGTTCATCGACAGACCGTTCTCCTCCATTTTGCAAGCATAGAACTTATCGGAGGTCTCATACCCCTCAATTCGGGCATTCTTTGGAAAGATAAATTTCAACTCCTGGAACATATCATATGCTCCATGACGTTCAAAACGTCTTTCAAGTCCCGGTTCTAAGCCATACAACATTGCACATTGAACGATTGAGTAATCATCAGAACAAGCCTGCCAGACATTCACAACGTTTGCAGACTCCACTGGAGCGGGTGGGTCACCAAGCGGTGCATCAAGGACATAAGACTTCTAGGAAGCAGTGAGGACAATCCTCAGATTAGGGGCCCAATCCACAAAGTTACTTCCATCATCTTTGAACTTAGCTTTCTCTAGGAACGCATTAAAATTCAGGGGTGCTACTGCGCGAGCCATTGATCTACAACATAAATATGCAAAGGTTACTAAGACTATTGTTCAAGATAATGAGTTTAGTTAATCAAATTATTAAAGCTCCCACTCAGATTGACATCAATCAGGTCATCTGAGTGATACATGATCCAAATTCACCAACTCAAGTCCGGTCATCATGTGAGTTGAGGTAGTTTCAATGGTGAACGCCATCATGTTGATCGTATCTACTATATGACTCATGTTCGACCTTTCGGTCTCTTGTGCTCCGAGGCCATGTCTGTACATGATAGGCTCGTCAAGTTTAAACCGAGTGTTCCGCATGTGCAACACTGGCTTGCACCCGTTGTATGTGAACGTAGAGTCTATCACACCCGATCATCACGTGGTGTCTCGACACGACGGACTTTCGCAATGGTGCACACTCACGGAGAACACAATTTATCTTGAAATTTAAGTGAGGGATCACCTTATAATGCTACCATCATCCTAAGCAAAACAAGGTGCATAAAAGGATTAACATCACATGCAAATCATAAGTGACATGATATGGCCATGAACTTGTGCTTTTGATCTACATATTGAAAGCACCGGCATGATCTCCATCGTCACCGGCATGACACCATGATCTCCATCATCTTGATGTCCATCAACGTGTCGCCATCGGGGTTGTCGTGCTGACTGTTGCTTCCACGACTATTGCTAACTCGTAGCGATAAAGTAAAGCAAAATAGCGAAAATAATTAAAGACAACCATATGGCTCCTCCCGGTTGCCATACTCATCGACATGCAAGTCGTGATATTCTATACAAATACATGATCATCTCATACACCACATATATCTCATCATGTAATTGGCCATATCACATCACAACATACCCTGCAAAAATAAGTTAGACGTCCTCTAATTGTTGTTGCAAGTTTTACGTGGCTGCTATGGGTATCTAGCAAGAACAATTCTCACCTACGCAAAAACCACAATGGTGATACATAAGTTGCTTTTCAACCTTCTCAAGGACCACCTTTGTCGAATCCGATCCAACTAAAGTAGGAGAAACAGACACCCTCTAGCCATCTTTGTGCAACGAAGTTACGCGTCAGTCGATGGAACCGGTCTCTCGTAAGCGTACGAGTAAAGTTGGTTCGGGCCACTTAATCCCACAATACCGCTGAACCAAAACACGACCAAGGGAGGAAGCAATCTAAGCAACAACACCAACAAACTCCTTTGTGTTCTACTCGAGATCTAATCTACACATAGACCTAGATCATGATGCCACTGTTGGTGAACGTTGCATGGGAAACAAAAAATTACCTACTATAATCCTTGTAGAACGCGCAAGATCTATCCATGGTGATGAGCATCTATGAGGGGGAGAGTGAATCTACATACCCTTGTAGATCGCTAAGCGGGAAGTGTTAAGAAATGCGGTTGATGTAATCGAATGTCTTCGCGATCCAAATCGCCGAGCGTCTCGCAATCCAATCACGATCCATCCCGATCTAGCACCGAACAGATGGCACCTCCACGCTCAGCACACGTACAGCTTGATGACAATCGCCACCTTCTTGATCCAACAAGAGGGAGTGGAGATGAAGGAACGTGGATGCCGCCTAGAGGGGGGTGAATAGGCGCTTTAAAATAATTACAGTTTAGGCTTGAACCAATGCGTAATAAAACTATCATTTAATTAGTCAAGCACAAAAGCTAAAACAACTAGGCTCACCTATGTGCACCAACAACTTATGCTAATCAAGATAGACAACTAAGTGATAGCAAGATATATAACAAGAAACAATATGGCTATCACAGGGTAAAGTGCATAAGTAAAGGGGCTCGGGTGAGAGATAACCGAGGCATGCGGAGACGATGATGTATCCCGAAGTTCACACCCTTGCGGATGCTAATCTCCGTTCGAAGCGGTGTGGAGGCACAATGTTGCCCAAGAAGCCACTAGGGCCACCGTAATCTCCTCATGCCCTCGCACAATGCAAGATGCCGTGATTCCACTAAGGGAACCTTGAGGGTGGTCACCGAACCCGTACAAACAAGTTTGGGGCAATCTCCACAACTGAATTAGAGGCTCCCAATGACACCATGAAGCATCACCACAATGGATTGTGGCTCCGAGGTGACCTCAAATGCTCAGGGCAATCTCCACAACCTAATACCCCGAAGCTTGCCCAGAGCTTTGCACCACAATGATTGAGCTCCAAGGCATCACCAACCGTCTAGGGCGCCAAAGCATCCAAGAGGAACAAGATCTAGGATGCTCAAACAACCAAAAGTAATAAGCTTCTCAACTTCTCACTTCCACATATCACCATGGAGAACTCAAACCTATGCACCAAATGCAATGGCAAGGGCACACAGAGTGCCCAAGTACTTCTCTCCCAAATCCCACCACAACAACTAATGCTATGGGGGAAAGTGAGAGGAAGAATGAAGAAGAACACGAAGAAATCCAAGATCTAGATCCAAGGGGTTCCCCTCACATAGAGGAGAAAGCGATTGGTGGAAATGAGGATCTAGATCTCCTCTCTCTTTTCCCTCAAAATGAGCAAGAATCATTGGAGGGATTGAGAGATAGCAAGCTCAAAGAGGATCAACAATGGGGGCAAACACGATCTCAAAAGATGGGGACCATTGGGGAAGAAGACCCCCTTACATAGGTCCCCACAAATCTGCCCGTTATGTGGAGAATCACATAGGAGCGGTACAACCTCTCTGCTCACCGGTACAACCGGTAGTACCAATATTACCAGAATAACCGGCCTATAACCGCCCAATAACCGCTACAAAACTGAACCGAGTATGGTGGTAGAGTGGTACATGGTCAGTACAACCTCCGGAGCAATTCTGGAGCGGCACAACTGCTCCAAACACCAGTTGTACCGGTCAACCGGCACAACCTCTCTATGGGGCGGTACAACCTCTCTATGTAAAACAGGTAATACTAAAACAGCCACAACTTTCGCATACGAGCTCCGATTTGAGCAAACTCCAACTTGTTGGATAAAGGACAACGAAAACTATCCAAAAATGACTAGTTAAATTAAGAAAAAGCAATGGAGAATAAATGCCACTAGGATAAGGAAGATGACCTTCCCAATAAGTATCCGGCAAAATCTCCAACACTGAAAACACAATATGATGCATACGAATTTTTTTTCGATGAGCTTAAACTTATCACGATGAAGACCGTAAGCTCAAAAACTCACATAGAGAAAAACCAAATAAGGACCAAGAAAGATGATCATGGAAGGATGCAAATGGTTTGAGCTCTCAACGAATGATACGATCAAGCTACTCACTTGAGAGCCCCCCTTGATAGTATGTCTATCGATCCTATAACCCGGTCTCCCAACTACCACTATGAGACCGGTAAAATGGAAAACCTTATCAAGGTCAAACATTTGCCTTGCACATTGTCCACTTGATCTAGATGATGACAATCTTGTCCTTCTCAAGATGGACCACCATTCTTGATTGCGCCGGCTCGATGAAGACTAGTAGATTGCTTCCCCATACTCCACTATGGGTGAGACACTCTTCGGCACATCTTCACAAGTCCATTGTCACCACAATGGATGGCAAGCTTCAAGCATGATCTCTCCGTGATGATTCACTTGAACTTGCACACCGCAACCTTGATGACGATCACCACTTGATGTCATCTTCCATGAGTTGTATGTGATCTTCCTCTTGATGCAATCACATGGAAATATACCTAACCCCACAAAGAACTCTCACAAGGAACATGGGTTAGTACACAAAGCGTAATGGACAATGCTTACCATAACATGGGATCACTTGACCCCTCTTGGTACATCTTGTATGCTTTGTGTATTGTCAACTTGATTCACTCTTTGACTTAGTCTTGATCAACCTTGTATCTTATCTTCTCTCTTCATAAAGATGATGTCTTGAAGGTAATCATGAATGCTCACACAAGCTTCTTCTTCAAGACATGCTTGCAATAAGCTCAACTCTCACATGACCAATCTTTGGATAAACCTTGAATACCACCTTGGTCATCATATAAACTCCTTGAAACCCAACAGATGGACTTCAAGAAGTGCTTAAGGACAAATCCTTCGAATATAACTCAAGGAAACCATTAGTACATAGGGGTGTCATCAATTACCAAAACCACACATGGAGAAATGTGCTCTTATAGGAGAGGTAGATGAGTTCTCCGGCAGTGCGATGGCGTGGCGGCGATGATGGTGAGTTCTTTGCCTAAGCACTACTGAAACGATCTAGACAAGAAACTACGATCCAGAGGAGAGGGTAGCACGTGGCTGATTTCTATTGTCAAAAACCCTTAATACCTCTAGTATATATAGGAGGAGGGAGGGAGGAGACTTGGCCCCCAAGGGGCCAACCCTTGGTTCGGCCGAAGTGGGAGGAGGAGTCCTCCTCCAATCCTAGTAGGATTAGGACTCCTTCTCTCCCACTTGGAAACTCTTTTTCCACCTTTTTCTCCTTGGGTCTCTCCTCCCAGCTGCATGGGCCTCTTGTGGGACTTCGGACAGCCCACTAAGGGCTAGTATAACTCCTCCCACAGCCCATATAGCCTCTTGGGTCGAAATACCCTTCCCGGTGGTCCCTCAGTACCCTCCCGACACTCCCGGTACACTACGGATGAGCCCGAAACTTTTCCGGCGACCAAAACATGACTTCATCTATATCAATATTTACCGTTGGACCATTTCGGAGCTCCTCGTGACATCCGGAATCTCATCCAAGACTCAGAACAACCTTCGGTCACCACCATACATAACTCTATACTATCGAAACGTCACCGAACCTTAAGTGTGCAGACCCTGTGGCTTCAAGAACTATGTAGACATGACCAAGACACTTCTATGTTCAATAACCAATAGCGGTACCTAGATGCCCATATTGGTTCCTACATATTCTACTAAGATCTTTATCAGTTGAACCTCTATGTCAAGGATTTAGTTAATCACGTATGTTGTTCCCTTTGTTCTTCGGTATGTTACTTGCCCAAGATTCGATCATCGGTATCTCTATACCTAGTTCAAACTCGTTACCGGCAAGTCTCTTTACTCATTCCATAATACAAGATCATGTGGCTAACACTTTAGTCACATTGCTTGCAAGGCTTGTTGTGATGTTGTATTACCGAGTGGGCCTTGAGATACATCTCTATCACACGGAGTAACAAATCCCAGTCTTGATCCATACCCATTCAACAGACACTCTCGGAGATACCTGTAGAGCACCTTTATGGTCACTCGGTTATGTTGCGACATTTGATACACACAAGGCACTCATCCAGTGTCAGTGAGTGGCATGATCTCATGGTCATAGGAACAGATACTTAACATGCGGAAAAACTATAGCAATAAACTGACACGATCATGTGCTATGTTTATAGTTTGGGTCTTGTCCATCACATCATTCTCCCAATGTTGTGATCAGTTATCAAATAACATCTCATGTCAATGGCTAGGAAACCTTGACCATCTTTGATCAATGGGCTAGTCTACTAGAGGCATACTAGGGACAAAGTGTTGTCTAGGTATCCACAAAGCTAGTCTATTATAGCATGGATAATAAACAAGTATCATGAACAAGGAAATATAATAATAACTATTTTATTATTGCCTCTAGGGCATATTTCCAACAGTTCATTGGTCTGCGGATGATACATCGATGCGTAATCGAGCTTGATGCCCATTTTTTCGCACCAGTCCTTGACCTCTTGGGCCGTGAAGTTGGATCCATTGTTTGTTATTATATTGTGCGAGACACTGTAACAGTGTACCATGCCGGATATAAAGTCGATTACTGGTCCGAACTTGGCGGATTTGATGGATTTTGCCTCTATCCGTTTGGTGAACTTGTCAACCATGACCAGTAAGTATTTATTCTTCTTGGTCCCCCCTTTAAGTGGTCCGACCATATCCAGCCACCAGACCACAAAAGGCCAGGTGATTGGAATAGTCCGAAGAGCTGTTGGGGGCATGTGACTTTTATTTGCGAAAATTTAACACCTCACGCAGTGTTTGACAAGTGACTGGGCGTCCGCCCGAGTAGTGGGCCAAAAGAAACTAGCTCAGAAGGCCTTGCTAACCAAGGCTCTTGCTGCAGCTTGATGGCCACCCATCCTAGCGTGGACTTCAGCGAAGAGCTGTTGTCCTTCTTCATCAGATACTCACCACTGTAATATTCTGGTGGTGCTTTTCTTGTATAACTCACTCTCGTGTACTTTGTAAGCTTTGGATCGCCGAATTATGTGCCGCACCTCTGTCTGGTCGTCAGGGAGTTCTTTGCGAAGAAGGTAGGCGAGAAAGGGCTCGTTCCAAGGAGCGATTACTGCCATGACCTCATGAGCCGAAGGCGTTTCATCCATTACGGAGTCGTCGATGATTTGGTCGTCTGGTTCGTTTATAGGGGGAACAACCTCTTCCGTTATATTTAGACCGGTGCCCTTATGATTGTCCTGCCAAACCACAGATGGCTTAAAGAGCAGTTCCAGGAAAGTGTTTTTTGGGACAGGGTCACGTTTAGCCCTCATGCAGGCCAGTACGACGGCGGCTTGGTTGTTGTCGCAAGCGATGTGGTGTAATTCCAGCCCCTCGAACCGTGTGGATATCTTTAGGACGGTGTTTCTGTATGCCGCCATCTTCGGGTTTTTAGCGTCGAATTCACCATTGATTTGGGAGATGGCCAATTTGGAGTCTCCCCGTACTTCCAGCCGCCGTATGCCCATTGATACTGACATCCGAAGACCGTGCAAGAGTGCTTCGTATTTGGCTACATTGTTGGAGTCGGCATACATGATCTGCAACATGTTAGCATGTTGTCACCTGTGGGGGATGTGAGGATAAGTCCAGCCCCCAGCCCGGCCAAGGTTTTGGATCCATCGAAGTACATCATCCAATGGGAGTATGTACTATATTCCCTGGGGAGCTCGGCCTCTGTCCACTAGGCCAGGAAATCTGCCAGTACTTGGGATTTAATGGTCGTCATGGCTTGTAGGTGATTTCAAAGGGAAGGAGCTCAATAGCCCACTTGGCTATGCGGCCGGTGGCATCCCTGTAATTGAATATCTCGTTCAGGGGTACTTCGGATGCCACCTTTACCGAACACTCTTGGAAGTAGTGTCTGAGTTTCCGTGATGCCATAAATACTGTGTAGGCTATCTCTGGTAGTGCGGGTATCTGGACTTGCACTGCGTTAGTACTTCTGACACATAATAGACCGGCTTATGTGCCAGAATTTGTGTCCCTCCTCCTCTCATTCGACGACAAGCACTGCGCTAACGACTTGGTTGGTAGCTGATATGTATACTAACATGGGTTCACCAGCGCCTGGTGCTGTGAGTATGGGATTGCTTGCCAGAAGTGTTTTAATTTCCTCTTATGCAGCCGCTGCTTTGTTGGTCCTCTCGAAATTGTTGGTCCGTTTCAACAGCTTATAGAGCGGTAAAGCCTTTTCTCCGAGGCTGGAGATAAAGTGGGTTAGCGCCGCTATGCAACCAGCCAACCTGTGGACATGCTTTATCTCTGTGAGAATTGCAAGTTCTGATAGAACACGGATCTTAGCCGGATTCACTTCTATTCCTTTATGGGAGACGATGAATCCGAGCAGTTTACCAGTAGGAACTCCGAATACACATGTTTCCGAATTGAGTTGTATGGCATACTCGCGTAGGCTTGCAAAGGTTTGCTATAGGTCGTCGATCAACTGGCTGACGTATTTGGTTTTGATTACCACGTTGTCCACGTATGCCTCGACTGTCTTACCGACTTGTTTCGTGAGTCAAGTATGGATCATGCGTTGGTATGTAACCCCAATGTTTTTTTAGCCCAAAGGGCATCGTGTTGAAGCAGAATAGCCCGTAGGGGGTGATGAATGCGGTTGCAGCTTGATCAGATTCCTTCATTTTAGTCTGATGGTATCCGGAATAAGCGTCGAGGAAACACAACGAGTCGTGTCTGGCTATGGCGTCAATGATCCGGTCTATGTGCGATAAGGGGAAAGGGTCCTTAGGGCAGGCCTTGTTGAGGTCTTTGAAATCGATGCACAACCGCCAGGATTTGTCTTTCTTTGGTACCATCACCAGGTTTGCCAACCATTCGGGGTGCTTAATCTCCCGAATGAATCCGGGCTCTAGCAGTTTAGCTAATTCTTCACCCATAGCTTGTCATTTGGGTTTGGAAAAGCATCACAGAGTCTGCTTAATGAGCTTGAAGCCTGTAATGACGTTCAGACTATGTTCTGCTAGCCGTCATGGGATTCCGGGAATATCGGAAGGATGCCAGGCGAAGATGTCCCAGTTTTCCCCAAAAAATGTCCGTAGTGCTTCGTCCATTATGGGATCGAGCTGAGCTTCGATGGATGCTGTCTTGTTGGGGGTCCGTCGAGTGCACTTGAGATTTAACGATTTCCTCTACGGGTTTAAAAGATGTGGGCTTGGGCCTTTTGCTAAGGATCACGTCGTCCTTGTCAACTATTGACCGAAGTGCAGTCAGTTCTTCTGCAGCGAAGGTCTTAGCTAGTGCCTCGAGGGCGAGCGATGTTGTTTTGTTTTTGGCCCGAAGGGCTATATTCGGATCACTGGCGGTTGTGATTACTCCGTTTGGTCCTGGCATCTTGAGTTTCATATACCTGTAATGTGGTATAGCCTGGAATTTTGTGAAGGCGGCACGTCCCAACAAGGTGTGGTAGCCGTTGGGGAAGGGCACGATATGGAAGAGGAGTTCTTTGGATTGGTAATTTTCGAGCGTGCCGAACACTACGTCCAGGATGATGCGTCCTGAACAGCGCGGCTCTTTCCGTGGAATGATTCCCCAAAAATTCGTGTTGCTATGCTCGATGGGAGATCGGACGAACTGCATTTTTCCAGGGTGTCTTTGTAGATCAGGTTTAAACCACTCCCGCCGTCCATTAGCACCTTGTGTAACCTGTGGCCATCGATGATGGGGTTCAGGACTAGTGTGGCCAGTGAATGACAGGGAAGAATGGCTGTCGGTCAGTATCTCCGAAGGTAATGGGTAAGTCTGCCCTTGTTGCTGCCACATGGTAGACCTGTTCGAGTTCTTTAAGAGCTCTTTTCCTCATGTTCCTTGAGGGGAACGTTTCATAGATCGTCAGGACTTCGCCATTGTATTCGGGTGGCGATGTGGAGAGCCTATTCAGCGGTAGCACCTCAAGAATGGCTTCACCGCTTTTTGCGACCTGCCTGACGATCCAGCAAGCTCTAAGGTTGTGAGTCGGGCTTGTGTTTAGCAATACGAAATGTATAGGGCATGGTTTGTCCAATAGCCTGTCAAGGACAGTACTAACCCCTGTGAGGGGCCTATTCCTCTTTTCGGCGGGTTCGAATCTGGAAGGCTGCTTTGGAGGTATCCTCTTTTTCCGATCTCCTCTAAGGTATTCGGTGAAGGTTGGTTCCGAAAATAGTCGTTAGGCTTGCCAGGCACTTTCCATGGCACAATATTTTTGTACCAAGTCTGACAGTTCGGTGAAGTCACGAATGTGCCGGCGAGCCAAGGCGTTGAGAATCCCTTCATCATGGCAATTGCGATTGAAGGTTGCCATTATCTCTTGGTCGCTAAGACCTTTTTCTCTGCTTCTAGCGAGTAGGAGTCTAGCCCAAAAATGATGAACTGACTCTCTTAGTAATTGTTTAACATCCCGTAAGTCCGAAGACTTGGGCTTTCGTGCGATACTTGGGTGATCGGCTTGGGTGGTGGGTGGGAAAAAACTTGACTCCACGCCATGTTGTGACTTCGGAATCACGGACTCCGAATTATGTGCCAGATCAGGGACCGATACCAGTCTGTCTCCAGAGCGAACTCCGGTGTCTGGGTTGCAGGCAAGGTCTCGATGATCAGGGACCGGGGTATAACCATTTTTAATTCCGATCGCTGGGGGGACGAGCCCCTAGCCATCCGATCGAATAGCTCGTTTAAAAATGAGGCGATGCTAGGATGCATGTCGCTGAAGCGAGTGGAGTTTATATGTGACATCGCGGTTCCGGAGCTGCACGAAAGCGGATCCGGGTCCTGTTTAGAAGTGGTGGATCTGGTCACAATGGCTGGATTTGGGCGTTCTAGACAACCCGGGGTGACGACTTCATCAGAAGCGGGGCCGAATGTCTTCGATGTCGAGGCATCGAGACATATAGGCTTCTTCATAAGAGTGGAGGGTTCTATCAAGATGAGTTCTCCCCGTGAATCAGCGATGAACTCTAGGGTTCCAAACTTGATTCCTTGATCGGGGAAAAGTTTCCGATCTGGCCAAGGTGGCTGACCGAGTCGGCGTGCGACAAGATGCTGCCGCTTGTGAGAATCTGATCAGGAGTGAGAGTCCCATGGATGTAGATCTCATTGCTTGTGACAAGGCGAGCCATCGATTCCTTTGGCGATCACAGCGAAACTCTCAATGAAAGCACCAATGTCGGTGTCAAAACCGGCGGATCTCGGGTAGGGGGTCCCGAGCTGTGGGACTAGAATCGATGGTAACAGGAGATGGAGGAGACGATGTTTACCCAAGTTCGGGCCCTCCTATGGAGGTAATACCCTACGTCCTGCTTGATTGTATTGATGATATGTAGGTTATAGAGTTGATCTAGCTCGAGATCGAATAGCTAAACGCTAGATGAGTTGTTCCCTGTCCTACAACCTAAAACCCTTCGGCTTATATAGACGCCGACGGTACCTAGGGTTTACATATGGTCGGTTCCACAACGAAGGAAAAATATGTTGATCTACTGTCGACAACTTGGAGGACACGCCACGGCTCCTTGAAGCTTCCACCCTCGCGACGGGGCCTTTCATCATCCAATGCTCGTCCAGTGGCCCATATAGTCTAGCCCATGAGAAACAGGTCGGCTATCCGAGGACCCCTTAATCTAGGACTCCCTTAGTGACCTCGCCAGAGTGGCGGACGGGGGCGGCGAGCGAGATCGAGGGGCGCTAGGCACTACCCCTGTGTGCGCTTGTGCATATGATGGCGTTGGGAGAAGACGAGGGATCTGAAGGGTAAGGGTACCGAGCTAGGGTTAGATTAGTGGCGTGGCTGGGTCTTAGGGGTTAGTCTTTTTTGTGGGGGAGGTTAGTCAGGCCGAAAAAACTATACGCCTGATTGCTCTATTAGAGTCGGCCCATCCATGTAGCTCCGCCAAGGCCCAAATGGGCTCCTAATCAGCTTTCTCATGTTAATTTACTCATTAATAAATAGTCCCACATCACTTTCTAATAGTGAATCTCACTAGTTTAATGGATGTCTAAGTAGCAGAGATAGGGTGTTGCACGAGGAAGCAAAGTTGGCGCTCGGGTGAACAGGGCGCTTCAATAGTAGAGGCCCGCCATGGTGGTCGTGTAATGCTGCAACATAAATTAGAGGGGGAGGATAATTGAAGGAAGGAGGAAACAAACAGTTGTGAGTGGAGGCGGAGGGACGGGGTGGGGGAGCCATGGACAGAGGTATCAGGGTTGCGCTGTCGGGTACAAAACAATGGGAGGAGTGTGGAAGGAAGGAGGCAGTTGACGGATGACAGTAGGGGTTAGAATAGTTGTGGCCTTGCGGGAGTGGCAAAACGGGGGCCGCAAGATGGATCGATGGGCATTGGGCACTTCCCCTCTATGCGCATGTGCGTGTAATGGTGCTGGGAGAACATGGGGATCAAGAAGCTGAGGGAATCATGCTAGGGTTAGAGTAGTGGGGGTGGCTGGGCCTTAGGGGTTAAGTGGGTCAGCCTGCACGGTTAGTATTTTTTGCGGGGAAGGTTAGTCAAGCTAGAAAAAAGGCTATACGTCTCAATGCTCTATTAGGGTCGTCCCATCCATGTAGCTCCACTAGGGCCCAACTGGGCTCCTAATCAGTCTTTTCATGTTAGTTTACTCATTAAGAAATACTCTCACATAGCTTTCTAACACTGAATTACAACAATTTAAATATGTGACTAAGTTGCCTGAGAACAAGCCTTCTTGGGAATTAATAAGTGGAGGATGAGACATGGATCTAATGGATAAACTAAAGAGAGGGGCAAGATCAGGCAATGACCAACATTCAGGAATAAGCCTCCTTGGGAATTAATAAGTGGAGGATGAGGCATGCATTTGATGGAGAAAGAAAGAAAGGGGTGAGCCAGATGAGGCATGCATCTGATGGAGAAATGAAAGGGAGGGATGAGCTGAGGCAATGAGCTATGGAGTATAATATCTATGTTGTGGCCCGCATAGCAAGATTATACACATGTATAAAAATTTGAAGGGTGGAATTCAGTGACAATGGCATTAAACCACAAACCTATGTAAGATCAGAAGAAGAAGATTCTCATGGAGAAACAAAAGAGAGGGGGCGAAGTTAAAGAACACTGGCATTAAACCACAAACCTCGGTAAGATCAGAAGGAGAAGATTGAAGATATGGGCCAATGAGAGAAAGCAAGGAAGACCAATTAATTTTTGTTTTTACGTACATTCCTAAATAAAAATTAGTATCCTCTTCGGTATCATGTTCGTTCTTTAATTATCTAATTAACATCGTCTAGAGTCATTGAACCTGTAATTTACTATCTCATGGTTTCCTCTTAGATTCGGCCATAATTGACAATCTTTGCACCGGGTGATCAGTACTATATGTGATAAAAATGCATTGTATATTTTTCATGATTACTTCAGATGTCATGATTATTTTCGTTGGTTAGCCCATCATAAATCTAAGCTCAATCACAAGTTCCCATGCATGACATTGTCGCGTAACCAAACACACCAGCCTCAAATTAAAAAACGTGAATAGTTGGACCACATAACCATCATTGATGATGGTGGTGTACAGAAGTGGCAACACTAATGGGTATGTTGGTGCGTATGAGGATTTTCTTCTCCCGTTGAAACGAATAGGTTCTTTTGCTAGTGAAACCAAAATAAACAGAAAAAAACAAAAAATGAAAGCGAAAAAAGAAACACCAGAAAAAGGAAATAAAAAACCAAAGAAACGAATGAGAAAAACCAAAGACTAAATAAGAAAAGTGCCAAACCTTGTGTTTTGTATCACATCACTGTGATTAATAAAGCTCAAGAAATTGTACCAACAAAAACTTTTGTGTGGATTTGATGCTTGATTTGAATTGTTGTTTGCATATTGTTTGAGTGTGCACCTAATTCGCAAAAACTCTCCTACTCTCATAACCCCTTCCCTTGAGCTAAAACCTTGCCCAATGATCATGCCATGTGTATAAGTCATAAAATTATTTTTATACAAAAATATCTTGGCCATGCATTTCTTAAAATTAGGATTGCAAAACCCCCTCAGTTAAGGCTTGAAGTACAAGTCCTTAAATTAGGGTATATTAAATATTTATAAAATTCTATTTGGAACCTATTATCTATAAGACATCCCAAAACCACAAAAATACTATTTTAAAGTTATTTTTGTATTTTATTTAAAGGCTTTTTCATGAGGCGAGAAATGGTCTTTTATAGGAGGAACTTATTTTAAAGGTTCATAAATATTTGAGAAAATTAAGGGAGACTCACTCGACATAGATTTTTCATAGATATGAGTTTCAACACATGGTCATGAACAAATATTGGACAAAACCCTCCAAAACCCTTCTGGATATTTCAAGCATTTGAAATATTTCTATAAGAAATATTTTCAAAGAAATCTAGGGAAATTCTAGGGAATCACATTTGCCTCCATTTATGATCTTGCAAAGTTTCATCTCAATACTAATTGTTTTAGCTCATCAAAGTATCCCAAAACCCTCTGAGCCCATTTCTAAGTTTGAATAACTTTGCACTTTCAAGTTTCACCAAATGTGCTCATATTTTTTGCACATGCTCACATCACCTATTATTTCATCTAGAACAAGTGGTTCAATAAGGATAACAACAATGCATCATGGTCAAAGCTTGCCAAAACCCTTTCTGGTAATTTTTAGGGTTTGCAATGATTGCACTAGGAAGTTTCTCCAAATGAGCGGCAATTTTTACCACATGTCCATTTGATCATGAGTTACATTCTTGGTAATTTTCAAGGTCATTGGATTCTTTAGCTAGTCCAAAACTGCATCAAAAAACTTCTATTACTTTAGAAAACTACTGTTTGACCCCTTCCACTATTCTCCTTGGGTTCAACTTCTTACCAGAGCTGCTCCTAGTTATCCTCTACCTCCAGTAACTCCCATATGGACATATCCCAATGACCGAGAGGGTAAAAAAGCCCATTTCCCCTCCCTGGACAACAAGTTCCTCCCTCTTCCTCAACTTTCTCTTCAAGTGGATCTCCAGAGCATCCAAGGCCCCTATACACAAGTGCCCATGCCCATGGCACTTAAATAGTGATATGGCATGCCAAACTCACGCTTTAGAGCACATTGCAGTGCACTCCCGCACTATAGCTTGTGCATTCCGAGGCACTCGGCAGCCTTGGGCATCAAGATCGTGTCCCTCGAGGCCGCCTCGACGTCCGCAGCATGCCACACTATTGGCCATCCTCCCTCGCTCTCCTTTCCTCTCTACCAAGCTTGCCTGAGCACCGCCCGAGATCCACCACTTCCTGCCCATGCATGGGGACTGCCTCGACCTCGCTCTGCTCCCCCTCTCTTTTACCAAAACCCTGGACTACCACCACAACAGCCGCAGGACACCCCAAGCCTCCTCCCGTGGCCACCAGAACCGTTCTCATGGGCACCGGTGAGCTTCACCAACTGTGCACCACAACCTCTCCATATAAGGCTGCCCCGAGCTATTCTCTCTCCCCCTACCTCACTCCCTCCTCCCTAATCGACACCTAGAGCCACCCGTTCATCCCAAGAGTGCTCAAGCTGGAGATCAGGACGGAGCTCTGCCTCCTCGGCTCGCCTTCGATCGCACGATAGGGACCTCCTCCGCACCATTCTCCTCGGACCCGGCACCGCAGTAGCTCCTTATCCTCGACCCCGTTGTTTTCCCCTCCTTTTTAAGAGATATTCGACCAGCGTGACCACCTCCCGAGGCCTCACCGCACGGCTTCCTCGTCGTCGGCGAACCAGGTGTCCACGGTGACCGCCTCCACATCCACTCGAACCGGGCCAGCCTCGTGAGCCCGTCGGTGCAAGCCTCTCCTCCCTCGTGCCCTACAATCTCGTCAGGGAGCATGCTACCTCCCTGGTCGCGAGGTTAGAGATGACAGGAAGGCCCCACCTTTCATACTCACCCCTTTCTCCTCCTCCTCCCCCCTCTCTCTCTCCCTGGCAACTTGAAAGCACAGCTTCTCTCTAGGTGGTTTTGGTAATTAATAACAACATATATTTCATTGGAATAATGATTCCACCAAGTATATTGCAGGAAAATTTCAATGATGGATTGACAAAGGATTGTGAGGAGATCCCCTAGATGCAAGGAACATCTATTGGCAACAGGTTTGAAGACTCTACATTTTACATTTTGTGTGAAATCACTCTTGAGTCCATAGGAAAGCCAATACTATTAAAAGGGGATGATGCAAATATGATGATCCGGTTGCTCAAGTGCTTAGAGATTAGCCGCCAAAAATACTCATCCATTCTCCCATAAATATTCTGTCCAAACCCTAAAAAGTACAAAAATCGATGCCACCAACATTTCCTATTCGGCTCTACCGAGTTTTGCCTCAGACAGAGCATAATCCAAACCCTAGCTTCTCGGTGACACCAACTTTCACATTCGGTGCAACCGAGATCAGTGACCAAATTTCTGGTTAGACATTATCAAGAATCAGAATTTCCGAGTTCTGGAAATCGGTCTCACCGAGATTTGGAAACTGCTTAGGTTATCCCATATCGGTACCATCAAGATTTATATATCGGTCTCACCAAAATGTCAAAAGTTGCCACATTTTACACTAGTCGGTGCAACCGAGTTTTTGATCGGTTTCACCGAGTTGGGCAATAATGTTGTAACGGTTGGATTTTTGGATATGCCTATATATACCCACCACCACGTCTCACTCGTAGAGGAAGCACTCAGAACAGATCTACACTTGCCCCATCCATTTTTCTGAGAGAGAGCCACCTACTCATGTGTTGAGATCAAGACATTCCATTCCAACCATATTAATCTTGATTTCTAACGTCCACAAGTTGCTTTCCACCTAATCCACCTCTTCTACCAAGCCAAATCTGGGAGAGAGTGATTGAGTGATTGAGGAGACTATCTTTTGAAGCACAAGAGCAAGAAGTTCATCATACTGCCGCAACTATTACCTTTTGGAGAGTGGTGTCTCCTAGATTGGTTAGGTGTCGCTTGGGAGCCTCCTTCTTTGTGTGTGGAGTTGAATCAAGAAGTCTGTACGGGCAAGGAGATCGCCTACTTCATGAAGATCTACCATAGTGAGTCTAGTGCTTCGTGGACGGAAGCCGTGATGGAATAGACGAGGTTGCTACTTCGTCGACCCTTTTGGGTGGAGCCCTATGTGGACTCTCGCGATCATTACCCTCCGTGGGTTCAAGTCTCCATCAGCGTGGACATACGATAGCACCACCTATCATAACTACAGAAAAAATCTTCGTGTCTCCAATTGTGTTTGATCTTCCTATCCCTACCCTCTACTTTCATGTGCTTGTCTTTACTTTTGGCTGTTATAATCTCAGGCATGCATATGTAGGGTGTGCTTGACTTGGTACAATCGCTAAAACTTGCCAACATCTAAAATTGGGGAAAATCTAGAATTTTAATTTTGTCAATTAGTCTAATCACCCCCCCTCTAGACATACTTCGGATCCTACAAATGGTATCAGAAATTTGGTCTCTGTTGCATTGGTTTCACAACATAGAAGACTATGGTGTCTAGTGATGGCAATTATCACCGCACGAGTCCATATTTTGATGGTACAAACTTTGCTAGTTGGAAGCACAAACTGAAAATGCATATTCTTGGTCATAACCCTGCCGTATGGGTTGTTGTTCGTGTTGGATTGCAAGGTGAATTATTTGACGATGGAAAGGAACCGGACCCGTGAGGCGACTGCGAAAGAATTGGAAATGTGCCAATACAACGCTCAAGCATGCGACATTCTATTCTACTGCTTATGCCCCGAAGAGTTCAACAAGATTAGCCGTCTTGAGAATGCAAGGAAATTTGGAATACTTTGGTTGATATGCTCGAGGGTATCGAATTCGTCAGGGAATCTAAGTTGGATGTGTTACAAAGTCAACTTGACAAGTTCAAGATGAAGGACGGTGAAGGAGTCGCAGAAATGTACTCTATGCTTGCTCTCATCACAAATGAGATTGTGGGCTTAGGAAGTGAAGAGATGACCGACAAATTCATCATCAAGAAGATTCTTAGAGCCTTGGATGGAAAGTAAGACATCGTGTGCACATTGATCCAAATGATGTCAAACTACAAAGATCTCAAGCCAACGGAAGTCATTGGTAGGATTGTTGCTCACGAGATGTCACTCAAAGACAAAGAAGAGCTCCACAACAAGTCAAGCAGTGCATACAAAGCTTCAAGTGACACTCCCGCTTCTTCAAGTGATAACTTTGTTACGAATGAAGAGACAAGCCTCATGGTCAAGAAATTCAACAAGTTCTATAAGAATAGAGGCAAAGAGAGAAGCTCCAACTCAATATATGAAGAGAAGCGTCCATCTAGTCGTGACCCGAATTGTTATAAGTATGGAAGGCCCGAACACTACTCCAATGAGTGCACGGCCCCCTGCAAAAGAATAAAAGAGTTACCTAGAAGAAAAGGCTCAAGAGATGAGTCACCTCAGAGACAAAGAAGGAGCAGAGATGATCGTTATCAACGAAGACCCTTCCGGAGAAGCAAGGACCCGGAGAAGAAGGACAAGTACACCAAGAGCTACACAAGAAGAAGACATCAAACTCATGTTGATGAATGGGTTTCCGGCTCCGAGGAGCTTATGGCTATTGGATGCAATCGGCGGGAGACGGACGTACGAGGTATCCTCAGTCGATTTGGATAACGAGCTAATAATAGGCTAGGTGTATAGGCTGTTTCGCCGGTTATTTTCGTGAGTATTTTTATGCTCAATTCATGAGCACATTATGAATCTATGACTTTGTTTACAAACTTATTAATAATATGGCTGCATGCATCGATTGATGCAGAGAGGGCTCTGTTTTTTTTTAAATGATGGGGCTGTAACTATGCATCAAATGATGACACCACCACCGACGCCGGCGACACGGCGACGCGGCAGCACCGCACCAGCAATGAACACTTCTTTAATTTCTTCCCGCCGCAAATCAAGTTAATTTTGACAATATCAAATCCAAGTGCCGCACCCACCGAAACAACCCGATAACCAGACCAGCCACTTGTTTTTTTTAGTTCACAGTGCTTTGGCTGCTTCACGCATGCCCCCAAAGCAAACGTCTAACTCACAGCATGCCATATGCCAGGCCCGCCAGGCCTTCAACTAACAATTAAGCTGCCGGCCGGCGCGGCGCGCCGTGTAGAACCCTCAAGCCTGGCCGGCACGTATGCAAAACTTCTCGTAGGGCACAACAACCCACTAGCCGCGGCCTGGTCGAGCTTGGCGCGACGCCATTGGCCGAGGCGCCGCGTGCCGACACAGCCCGTGCCGGTGTGCGTCAGTGCCCGCTCCACCGATGCCCGCGGCCATCATGAGCTCGGGTCGGTCGCCACAGTCACACTCGACGCTGCCACTATATAAGCATCAGCTCCGAGGCCATGAAGCAGGCAGCAGCTCGCTTACGAGTAGCACGCACGTACTGAGTACTAGCACTAGTGAACACTGAGCACCCACGCTGACATCTTAGCGATCGAGGCGAGGCCACGATGTCGATGAGGAGTCTGCTGGTGCTCGCTCTGGTGGTCGCGGCCGCGGCGTGCCTCTCGGCGCCGCGGGGCGCGCACGGGGCCGGCGAGTGCGGGAAGACGCCGGCGGACAAGATGGCACTGAAGCTGGCGCCGTGCGCTTCGGCGGGGCAGGACCCCAAGTCGGCGCCGTCCAGCGGGTGCTGCACGGCGGTGCACACCATCGGCAAGCAGAGCCCCAAGTGCCTCTGCGCCGTTATGCTCTCCAACACCGCCAAGAGCGCCGGCATCAAGCCGGAGGTCGCCATGTCCATCCCCAAACGCTGCAACCTCGTCGACCGCCCTGTCGGCTACAAGTGCGGAGGTACGCAAAACGGGTCGCCTGACAAGTGACAATGTCATGGCCTAAAATTACTGTATGTGTTGTTGTTACCTGTCTGAAATCCTTACTCCTGTTGCAGCTTACACTCTGCCGTGAGCCTTGAGGCCACTTGATGCGCGGGCGATGAATGGATGCTGCTGCTGAGTGTTGTTTATCAGGCTCAAATAATGTTAGTTCCATGATGTGGAACGCCCTGTTTCAGAGGTGTACTGCCTCTGTGTTGTGTTGTTGAGTATCAGTACCTGTGTTTCTCGAGGGTGTTGCAGCCATCCCAGCTATGCCCCAGAATAATAAAAGAGTTATGTCAACAAATTGATCGTTTGGAACGAATGAATTCACGGAGGTGATGGATCCGCTACAACATTTCTAGATATAGAAATGTTACCACTCTCTCGGTATCTGCACCAAAAATGCATATAATCATACGACGGTTGGTTATATTATACGAAACATGAAAGATGATAAAAAGAATGTACACCTACGGACCTACCCCATATAATGTACCATCCAATCCAAACATGAAACTCGTGCAATAAAAAAAGAATGTGAACATCTTAATACCTTTAAAGATAAGGTTTTTTATGCGTTTTGTTCCGAGGGAGGTGATCCTCCGCGAAGATAATCTACCAAAACAAAACTGGAATGGATGTAAAAGTGTTGTATTCGTGATCAGAAAGAAACAATTCAACATCTTTTTATTTCCTGCCTTTTTACGACTTTGATTTGGCATGTGGTCCCTGTCACATATAATCTGTCACCCCCAACAAGTATCCCAAATTTGTTTAAAGACTGGTTGGTTGGTATTAACAAAAAGCTTAAGGGGTTTGTTCCTTACTTTGAGAAAGTTGAAATTGCCGAATGACTGTTTTTAACACATCTCGTTCTATTAGCTTTTGAGAAAAGTATGCTTTTCGTCCCTCAACTCTTCGCTGAGTTTAGTTTTCGTCCCTCAACTCTAAAACCGAACAAAGTGCACCCTAAACTCTCGAAACCGGTCATTTTTTGTCCCTGCGACTAAGTCAACCCGATTTTGACCATGTGTGAACAGTACATACGATGAACAGTAAATTCGAAAAAAATAGCAAAAAAAACTGAAATTTTATGACATCGAAGATACTCAGGTACGCCACGTGCGTGCAAATTTTCGTCATGTTTGCAAGTTCGAGGAGCTCGTAGAAAAAAAAAGGAAAAGTAAATCCACTCTGAAGTGAACAGTAAATTCAAAAAAATAGCAAAAAAAACAAAAAATTCTGAATTTTTTTGGTTTCGAAGATGCTCGGTTGTGCAAGGTGCGTGTATATTTTCATGGTCAAATGACATCCGAGAAGGTCGTGCCGATAAAAACAAAATAGCGTACGTGTGCGTGCCGCTTCGGGTGGTTTCCAAACCCTCAGATCTTATTTTACCACGAAAATTTGCACGCACCTTGCCCACCAGAGCATCTTCGACGGCAAAAAAATCTGAATTTTTTTGCCTTGTTTTCTATTTTTTTTAATTTACTGTTCACCTTCAGAGTAGATTTACTTCTGCTTTTTTTGCTGCGAGCTCCTCGAACTTCCAGACATGACAAAAATTTGCACACATGTGGCGCACTTGAGTATCTTCGATGTCATAAAATTTCAGATTTTTTTGATTTTGTTTGCTATTTTTTTGAATTTACTGTTCATCGTATGTACTGTTCACACATGGTCAAAACAGGGTTGACACAGTCGCAGGGACGATAAATGACCGGTTTCGAGAGTTCGGGGTGCACTCTGTCCGGTTTTAGAGTTGAGGGACGAGAACTAAACTCAACGAAGAGTTAAGGGACGAAAAGTATACTTTTCTCTTAGCTTTTTGCAACATATCTTTAGAGCCACCGCATTGATTTGTTTGTGGTCATCAATTCAGCGCGGGGATGTCGGGGAGCTCATGGACTTTGTGTGCAACTATATGGAGATGGTTGCACATGCGTTATTTAACCGGTTTGGCTGGCATGTCACTAAGTCATGTAATCTTTATATTGTATCTAGTGATTGTGGTGTTTTTTTGTCGTGTTAGTTGATAGTATGTACTCTTCGGACTACTTGTTTTCGTTTAATGAAGATGGTTGTGTGCATCATGATGATGCAGAGGGTGGAGTCTTCCTCCATTTAAAAAAAGCACTATCATGTAGAACGGACAACGTTGATTGTATGTCTTGGTCTTTCGGCCCCGGTTCCAACCAATCTAGGTTCCCTAGTCTCGGCCTCGTCGGAGAGCATGTGAGGTTTGTGTTCCCCCGACTCAGTATGGCCAAAACTTGGGCGTTTTACAGGCCCTCTTTGTTGTTTTCTTCTATGAGACGGCGGTTTACTATGCAGATCGCAGTCGCCGGCATCTTCTGATCTACATCGATGACTTTTCGGCCGCTGCTTCTAGAAGCTCATGGGTTTAAACAAGTTTGCTCCGCTAAGACAAAGGCCTAGAGGCGGCAAAGAGCTTTTCTCAAGATGCACCGCCAATGAATGCAACAGGATGAAGAAAACACTCGGATTATGAAATATGTACTTTTGGATGGTACATAGAAAATAAACATATGACTAAGATGCCACATATCATGTACTCCTATAGGATTTGAAAATGTTGGAATTCTGTAATATGTACTTTTGGATCATACCTCTTTGGATTGCAACAATTTTACAACTGAGGTATAGAAAAAATGTAGGATTAAGATGCCGCATACCATGTACTCACATAGGATTTGAAAATGTTGGGATTCTGCAATATGTACTTTTGGATGGTACATAGAAAACAAACACATGGATTCTATGTAGGATGAGAGAGAGAGAGAGAGAAGGAGGGACAAAGGGGTATGCGGGAGGAACCGTTATATTTGTGGGAGTCATAGTTTTTTCTTCTTGGGTCATTACGTAGGTTTATGTTTGATGGTGACGAGACAATGATGTCGATGTCATCGTTATTGCAAGGTCTCCCGGCCTCACCCTTCTTCCGTGATGCTTGCTCATAACATTGGGGGGGCATGTGTGAAATGGTGTGTTCTCAGATCCAAATCTTTCTGTCTGGATTTTTTTCTGTGGTTTGCCTCGGTCACACTGCCATGTGGAATGGACAATGTGATTGTAAGTCTTGGTCTTTTGACTCTAGTTTCGACCAATGAAAGTTTCATAGTCTCTGCCTTGTTAGAGAATGTGTGACGTTTTTGTTCCCCGACTCCGTCTGGCCGAAACTGAAGCGTTTTACAAGTCATCTCAATCGTTTCCTTCTCTGGATGGTAGCTTGCTTCACAGATCACGACCATTGGCATTTTCTGGTCTACATTGACGACTTCCATGTCGCTGCTTCTAAAATCTCATGGGTTTAAACAAGTTCATTCCGCTAAAACAGAGGCCCAGAGGCGGCAACGAGCTTTCCTCAAGCCACGCTGCCGATGGATGCAGCAGGAAGAAGAAGACGATGGGATTCTAGAATATGTACTTTTCTGCATGCTCAAAAATTGTTGATATCTCATGCAAACATACTGACAAATGATAGCTACAACAATAGAGAACAAGAACTTGCTACTACTTGTAGACCATGGTGTATTACTCCATAGAAATACCTGGCTCATCACATGGATAGAGTACGGAAAACAAAGATTTGAACGCATGATCATGTCTCCAATTAACCTAACAGATATAGGGCAAGGGATGGCATGACTCACCATACAACGGTGCTGATTTGCCAAACAGTCGACGACGAGGATCACCCATCACCTTTGACACTCGTCATCATCATGGACACCTTCGTCACCGCCTTGGAACAATAGGGATAGAGAGAGAGACGGAGACTAATCGATAGGGAGTGTGAATGAACATATTGCACATTGGGGAGTTGGGGAACGTTGCATGGGAAACAAAAAAATTCCTACGCACACGCAAGATCTATCCATGGTGATGAGCATCTACGAGAGGGAGAGTGGATCTACATACCCTTGTAGATCGCTAAGTGGAAAGCGTTAAGAAACGCGGTTCATGTAGTCGAACATCTTCGCGGTCTAAATCGTCGAGCGTCCGGCGATCCCATCACCATCCTTCTCGCGATCCAATCACGATCCGTTCCACGATCCCATCACGTTCCGTCCTGCGATCAAATCACGAATCATCTCGTGATATTGGTCACGGTCTTTCCGATCTAGCGCCAAACGGACGGCACCTCCGCGTTTGGCACACATACAACTCGATGACGATCTCCGCCTTCTTGATCTAGCAAGAGGGAGCGGCAAGGTAGATGAATTCTCCGGGAGCGTGACTACGTGGCAGCGATGGTGGTGAAACTATTTCGACAGGGCTTCGTCTAAGCACCGCCAAACTAGACTAGAGGAGAAAACGATCTAGATGAAGTAGAGGGAGCACGTGGCAATTAGGGTTTTCTCTCCCCTCCAAATCCTCTAGTATATATAGGAGGGAGTGAGGGGAGGAGGCAGCCTCAGACCGTCAAGGGTTGGCCGAAATTGGAGGTGGAGGAGTCCTACTCCAAACCTACTAGGAGTAGGATTCCTCCTCTCCACTTGGAAACCCCTTCCCACCTTTCCACCTTTGGGTTTTTCCCACCCCTAGCCGCATGGGCCTTAGTGCAGGGTTCGGCCAGCCCACTAGGGGTTGGTTTGACTCCTCCCACAGCCCATGAGGTCCTTTGGGTCGAGACACCCCTCCCGATGGCCCCCGGTACCCTCCCGGCACTCCCGATACACTACCGAAGTACGCGAAACTTTTCCGGTGACAAAAACGGGACTTCCTAAATATCAATATTTACCTCCGGACCATTCCAGAGCTTCTCGTGACGTCCGGGATCTCATACGGGACTACGAACAACCTTCGGTCACCATCATACATAACTCTATACTACAGAAATGTCACTGAATCTTAAGTGTGCAAACCCTGCGGGTTTAAGAACTATGTAGACATGACCGAGACACCTCTACGGTCAATAACCAATAGCGGGACCTGTATACCCATATTGGTTCCTACATATTCTACAAAGATCTTTATCGGTTGAACCTCTATGTCAAGGACTCAGTTAATCCCGTACGTTGTTCCCTTTGTTCATCGGTATGTTACTTGCCCGAGATTCGATCGCCGATATTTGTATACCTAGTTCAATCTCATTACCGGCAAGTCTCTTTACTCGTTTCGTAATACAAGATCTCATGGCTAACACTTTAGTCACATTGCTTGCAATGCTTGTTTGTGATGTTGTATTACCGAGTGGGCCCTGAGATACCTCTCCGTCGCATGGAGTAACAAATCCCAGTCTTGATCCACCCACTCAACAGACACCCTCGGAGATACCTGTAGAGCACCTTTATAGTCACCCAGTTACGTTCCGACATTTTATACACACAAGGTACTCCTCCGGTGTCAGTGAGTTGCATGATCTCATGGTCATAGGAACAGATACTTGACATGCAGAAAACTATAGCAATAAACTGACACGATCATATGCTATGTTTCTAGTTTGGGTCTTATCCATCGCATCATTCTCCTAATGATGTGATCCCGTTATCAAATGACATCTCATGTCTATGGACAGGAAACCTTGACCATCTTTGATCAACGAACTAGTTAACTAGAGGCATACTAGGGACACAGTGTTGTCTATGTACCCACACATGTATTTGAGTTTCCAATCAATAGAATTATAGCATGGATAATAAACGATTATCACGAACAAGGAAATATAATAATAACCAATTTATTATTGCCTCTGGGGCATATTTCCAACAGTCTCCCACTTGCACTAGAGTCAATAATCTAGTTCACATCACCATGTGATTTACATTGTTATGAATCTAACACCCAATGAGTTCTGGGGTTCGATCATGCTTTGCATGTGAGAGAGGTCTTTAGTTAATGGGTCTGCGACATTCAGATCCATGTGTACTTTGCAAATCTCTATGTCATATTGTAGACACAGCTACCACACTACACTTGGAGCTATTCCAAATGGCTGCTCCACTATACGTATCCGTATTGCTACTCAGAGTCATCCAGATTGGTGTTAAAGCATGCATTGACGTAACCCTTTACGATGAACTCTTTATCACCTCCATAATCGAGAAATATTTCCTTAGTCCTCTAGTTACTAAGAATAATCTTGATCGCTGTCCAGTGATCCACTCATGGATCACTCTTGTATCCCTTGACAAACTCATGGCAAGGCACACATAGGTGTGGTACACAGCAAGGCATACTATACAAAGCCTATGGATAGGGGACGACCTTCGTCCTTTCTCTTTCTTCTGCCGTGTCGAGCTTTGAGTCTGACTCAACTCCACACCTTGCAAATCAGGTAAAATATCTTTCTTTGACTGGTCCATTTCGAACCCTTTCAAAATCTTGTCAAGATATGTATTCATTGAAAGTTTTATCACACATCTTGATCTACCTCTATAGATCAAGATGCCCAATATTTAAATAGCTTCATTCCAGGTTTTCCTTTGAAAAACTCCTTTTCAAACAACCCTTTATGCTTTCCAGAAATTCTACATCATTTGCGATCAACAATATGGCATCCACATATACTTACCAGAAATTCTATAGTGCTCCCTCATAAACTTTGTATAGACTCAAAAAAATTTATCACCTCATCAAAGCATATATTCCAACTCTAAGATGCTTCCTCTAGTCGATAGAAGGACCGCTAGAGCTTGCATATATTTCAGCATCCTTAGAACTAACAAAACCTTCTGGTTGTATCACATACAACCTTTCCTCACGGATACCGTTAAGGAAACGATGTTTTGACATCCATCTACTAGATTTCATAATCGAAAAATGCAGCAACTGCTAACATAATTCCAATAGACTTTAGCATTCCCATGGGTGATAAATTCTCATCATAAACAACTCCTTGAACTTGTGAAAAATCCTTTGCCACAAGTCGAGCTTTATATACGGTGACATTACCGTCCGCGTCCGTCTTCCATTTAAAGATCCAATTGTTCTGAATGGCCTTTCACCCTTTAGCTAATACTTCCAAAACATATACTTTGTTTTCTTACATGGATCCCATCTTGGATTGCATGGCCTCTAACCATTTCTTGGAATCCGGGCCCATCATCGCTTCTCCATAGCTCGTAGGTTCATCGTTGTCCAACAACATGACCTCTAAGACAAGGTTGACGTACCGCTCAGGAGCAGTATGTGTCCTTGTCAACCTACGAGGTTCGATAGTAACTTGATCTGAATCTTCATGATCATCATCATTAACTTCCTCTTCAACTAACATAGGCTCCATAGAAACAACTTTCTACACTGTGCTACCCTCTGGTTTGAAACAAAGGTTCAACAACCTCATCAAGTTCTATCTTCCTCCCACTCAATTCTTTCGTGAGAAACTCTTTCTCAAGAAAGGACCTGTTTTAGCAACAAACACTTTGTGCTTCGATCTAAGATCGAAGGTTTACCCAACTGTTACATTAGGGTATTCTGTGAAGATGCATTTGTCCGCTTTGGGTTCGAGCTCATTAGGTGAAAACCCTTTTTCACATAAGCGTTGCAGCCCCAAACATTAAGAAATGACAGCTTAGGTCTCCGGCAAACCAAAATTCATACGGTGTCATCTCAATGGATTTAGATGGTGCCCCTTTTAAAGTGAATGTAGTTGTCTCTAATGTGTAACCCCAAAACGATAGTGGCAAATCGATAAGAGACATCGTAGTTCGCACCATATCCAATACAAAATGGCTATGACGTTCGGACACATCATCATACTATGGTGTTCCAGGTGGCATGAGATGTGAAACAAATTCCACATTGTCTTAAGCTGTATACCAATACTCGTAACTCAGGTATTTACCTCCACGATCATATCGTAGACATTTTATCTCCTTGCCATGATGATCTCAAACTTCACTTTGATTTTGTTTGAACTTTTCAAACATTTCAGACTTGTGTTTCATTAAGTAATGTCCCCATATCTACTCAAATCATCAGTGAATGTAGGAAAATAACGATATCCACCGCACACTACAACACTCATTGGACCGAATACATCAACATGTATCATTTCCAATAAGTTACTTGCCCGCTCTACCATATCGGAAAACGGGATCTTAGTCATCTTGCCCATGAGGCATGGTCTGCATGTCTCAACTGATTCGCAATCGAATGAGCCCATAGATCCATCAACATGGAGTTTCTTCATGCGTTTTACACCAATATGACATTTACCGGTAGTGCCACAAGTATGTGGTACTATCATTATTAACTTTGTATCTTTTGGCATAGATATTATGAACATCTGTATCACTACGATCAAGATTCAATAAACCATTCTCATTAGGTGCATGACCATTAAAGGTATTATTCATGTAAACAAAATAACCATTATTCTCTAACTTAAATGAATAACCGTATTGCAATAAACATGATCTAACCACGTTCGTACTCAACGCAAACACCAAATAACATTTATTCAGGTTCATCACTAATCCTGAAGGTAGAGAGAGCGTCCGATGGTGATCACATCAACCTTGGAAACACTTCCAACACTCGTCGTCACCTCACCCTTAGCTAGTCTCCATTTATTCCGAGCTTTTAATTCGAGTTACTAACATTTAGCAACCAAACCGATATCTAATACTCAAGTGCTACTAGGAGTACTAGCAAGGTACACATCAATAACACGAATATCAAATATACTTCTGTCGACGTTGATAGCCTTCTTATCTACCAAGTATCTAGGGTTGTTCCACTTCAGCAACCGTTCTCCTCATAATAGAAGCTCTTAGTCTCGGGTTTGGGTTCAACCTTGGGTTTCTTCACTGGAGCAGCAACTGACTTGCCATCCGTGAAGTTTCCCTCCTAGCCCTTGCCCTTCTCTAAACTAGTGGTTTCACTAACCATCAACACTTGATGCTCCTTCTTGATTTTTAACTTCGCGATGTCAAACATCGCGAATAGCTCCCGGGTCATTATTTCCATCCCTGACATTTTATAGTTCATCACGAAGCTCTAGTAGCTTATTGACAGTGACTTGGAGAACTATATCAATCACTATCTTATCTGGAAGATCAACTCCCACTCGATTCAAGCGATTGTAGTACCAGACAATCTGAGCACCTGCTCATTGAGCTATTCTCCTTCATCTTGCAGGCAAAGAATCTTGTTGGAGGTCTCATACCTCTCAACACGAGCACGAGCCTGAGATCCGAATTTCAGCTCTTAGAACATCTCATATGTTCTGTAACGTTCAAAACATTTTGGAGCCTCAATTCTAAGCCGTAATGCATGCCGCACTGAACTATCAAGTAGTCATCAGAACGTGCCTGTCAGATGTTCACAACATCTACAGACGACGCTTGAGGGGGTGGCGCACCGAGCAGTGCATTAAGGATATAAGCCTTATGTGCAGCAATGAGGACAATCCTTAGATCACGGACTCAGTCCGAATTGTTGCTACCATCATCTTTCAACTCTATTTCTCTATGAACATATAAAAAAATCAAGGGAGCTACAGCGCGAGCTAGTAATCTACAACATAATTTGCAAAGACATTTTGACTATGTTCATGATAATGAGTAATCATATTACTTAAAAACTCCCACTCAAATTGACATCCCATTGGTCATTCGAGTGTCACATGATCCAAATCCACCAAATCAAGTCCGATCATCACGTGAGTTGAGGTGGTTTCAATGGTGAACATCTTCATGTTTATCATATCTACTATATGACTCATGTTCGACCTTTCGATCTCTTGTGTTCCGAGGCCATGTTTGTGTTGGAAATATGCCCTAGAGGCAATGAATAAAGTGTTTATTATTATATTTCCTTGTTCATGATAATCGTTTATTATCCATGCTATAATTGTATTGATTGGAAACACATTACATGTGTGGGTAAATAGACAACACACTGTCCCTAATATGCCTCTAGTGAACTAGCTCGTTGATCAAAGATGGTCAAGGTTTCCTAGCCATTGACATGAGATGTCATTTGATAACGGGATCACATCATTAGGAGAATGATGTGATGGACAAGACACAAACAACAAATGTAGCATATGATCATGTCAGTTTATTGCTACTGTTTTCTGCATGTCAATTATGTGTTCCTATGACCATGAGATCATGCAACTCACGAACATCGGAGGAGTGCCTTGTGTGTATCAAACATCGCAACGTAACTGGGTGACTATAAAGGTGCTCTATAGGTATCTCCAAGGGTGTCTGTTGAGTTGGCATAGATCAAGACTGGGATTTGTTACTCCGTGTGACAGAGAGGTATCTCAGGGCCCACTCGGTAATACAACATCACAATAAGCCTTGCAAGAAATGTGACTAAGTGTTAGTTGTGGGATCTTGTATTACGGAACGAGTAAAGAGACTTGCCAGTAACGAGGTTGAACTAGGTATGGAGATACCGACGATCGAATCTCGGGCAAGTAACATACCGAAGAACAAAGGAACATCATACGGGATTAACTGAATCCTTGACACAGAGGTTCGACCGATAAAGATCTTCGTAGAATATGTAGGAACCAATATGGGCATCCAGGTCCCGCTATTGGTTATTGACCGTACAGGTGTCTCAGTCATGTCTACATAGTTCTCGAACCCGTAGGGTCTGCACACTTAACGTTTGGTGACGTTTCGGTAGTATAGAGTTATGTATGGTGGTGACTGAAGGTTGTTCGGAGTCCTGAATGAGATCCCGGACGTTATGAGGAGCTCCGGAATGGTCCGGAGGTAAAGATTGATATATAGGAAGTCATATTTTGGTCGCCGAAAAAGTTTCGGGCTCATCGGTAGTGTACCGGGAGTGCCGGTAGTGTACCGGGAGACCATCCGGAGAGGTATTTCGACCCAAGCGGCAACATGGGCTGTGGGAGAGTGAATACAAGCCCTTAGTGGGCTGGTGGAAGTCCCACACAAAGCTCATGCGTCTAGGGAGAAAAAACCCAAAGAGAAAAAGTGGAAAAAGGCAAAAATAGGGTGAATCCTAGTCCTACTAGGATTGGAGGTGGATTCCACCTCTCCCACCTGGTTCGGCCGACTCCTAGAGGCTTGGCCCTTGGGACAAGCCTCCTCCTCTCTTCCTCTTATATATACTGGAGGTTTTAGGGTTTTTGCACATAATTTTCAGCCACGTGCTGCCCATTCCTCCAGTGCATAGTTTCTCCTCTAGATCGGTTTTCTATAGCGCTTAGGCGAAGCCCTGCCGGAATAGCTCCACCACCATCGCTGGAGCGCCGTCACACTACCGGAGAACTCTTTTTAATCTCCGCTCCTTCTTGCTGGATCAAGACGGCGGAGATTGTCATCAAGCTATACGTGTGCTGAACGCGGAGGTGTCGTCCGTTCGGCACTAGATCGGAAGGATCGTGATCAAGTTCGTGGGACGGATCGTGATCAAGTTCGCGGGACAGATCGTGATCAAGTTCGCGGGACGCATTGTTATTGGATCGCGGGACGGATCGTGATTGGATCGTGGGACGCACGGCGATTTGGATCGCGAAGGCGTTCGACTACACCAACCGCGTTTCTTAACGCTTCCCGCTTAGCGATCTACAAGGGTACGTAGATCCACTCTCCCTCTCGTAGATGCTCATCACCATGGATAGATCTGCGTGTGCGTAGGAAATTTTTTGTTTCCCATGCAATGTTCCCCAACAGTGGCATCATGAGCTAGGTCTATGTGTAGATGAGATCACGAGTAGAACACAAAAGGTTTGTGGGCGTTGATGCTTAGATTGCTTCCTCCCTTGGTCGGATTTTGGTTCAGCAGTATTGTGAGATGAAGCGGTCCGGACCAACATTACTCATACGCTTACGAGAGACTGGTTCCCTCGACCACAACTTGTTGCATAGATGGCTTGCAGGTGCTAGTTTCTCTCACTTTAGTTGGATCGGATTCGACAAAGGCGGTCCTTGAGAAGGTTGAAAAGCAACTAGTGTATCACCGTTGTGGTTTTTGCGTAGATGAGAATTGTTCTTGCTAGATACCCGTAGTAGCCACGTAAAACATGCAACAACAATTAGAGGACGTCTAACTTGTTTTTGCAGGATATGTTGTGATGTGATATGGCCAATTACATGATGTGATATATGTGATGTATGAGATGATCATGTGATGTATAGATTATCACGACTTGCATGTCGATGAGTACGGCAACCGACAGGAGCCATAGGGTTATCTTTAATTATTGTATGACATGCGTGTCAATCATTAAGCGCTATGTAATGCTTTACTTTATCGCTAAACGGTAGCAATAGTAGTAGAAGCATGTTGGGCGCGACAACCCCGATGGCGACACATTGATGGAGATCAAGATGATGGAGATCATGGTGTCATGCCAGTGACGATGGAGATCATGCCGGTGCTTTCTAGATGGAGATCAAAAGCACAAGTTCATGGCCATATCATGTCACTTATGATTTGCATGTGATGTTAATCCTTTTATGCACCTTGTTTTTCTTAGGACGACGGTAGCATTATAAGGTGACCCCTCACTTAATTTCAAGATAAATTGTGTTCTCCCCGAGTGTGCACCGTTGCAAAAGTTCGTCGTGTTGAGACACCACGTGATGATCGGGTGTGATAGACTCTATGTTCACACACAACGGGTGCAAGCCAGTGCTGCACATGCAGAACACTCGGGTTAAACTTTACGAGCCTAGCATGTACAGACATGGCCTCGGAACACAAGAGACCTAAAGGTCGAACATGAGTCATATAGTAGATATGATCAACATAATGATGTTCACCATTGAAGCCACCTCAACTCACATGATGATCGGGCTTGAGTTGGTGGATTTGGATCATGTGACACTCAGATCACCTGAGGGATGTCAATTTGAGTGGGAGTTTTGGTAATTTGATTAACTAAACTCATTATCTTGAACAATAGTCTAAGTAAACTTTGCATATTTATGTTGTAGATCAATGGCTCGCGCAGTAGCACCTCTAAATTTTAATGCGTTCCTAGAGAAAGCTAAGTTGAAAGATGATGGAAGTAACTTTGTTGACTGGGCCCGTAATCTGAGGATTATCCTCACGGCTTCCCAGAAATCATATGTCCTTGATGCACCGCTCGATGACCAACCAGAAGACATGACCTCCGAAGACGTTAAGAACTTTTGGGAGGCGCGTACTGGAGATTACTCAATAGCTCAGTGTGCAATATTGTATGGCTTAAAACCGGGACTTCAAAGACGTTTTGAACGTCATGGAGCATATGAGATGTTCCAGGAGTTGAAGTTTATCTTTCAGAAGAATGCTCGGATCGAGAGGTATGAAACCTCCAATAAGTTCTATGCTTGCAAGATGGAGGAGAACGGGTCTATCAGTGAACATATACTCTGAATGTCTGGGTATTCAACTCGTCTAGCGGAGTTGGGAATTGCCCTTCCGCTAGAGGCGATCACTGACAGAGTTCTTCAATCACTGCCACCTAGTTACAAGAGCTTTGTGATGAACTATAACATGCACGGGATGAACAAGTCAGTCGCCGAGCTTTTTGCGATGCTAAAAGTTGCTGAGTCTGAAATCCAAAAAGAACATCAAGTGTTGATGGTCAATAAAACCACTAGTTTCAAGAAAAATGGCAAGGTCAAAGGCAAGGGCAAGAAGGGTAAGACCAAGAAGGATGGCAAAGCAGTTGCTACTCCTGTAAAGAAGCCCAAGCATGGACCCAAGGCAGAAACTAAGTGCTTTCATTGCAAGGGAACTGGTCACTAGAAGCGGAACTGCCCCAACTACCTGGCTGACAAGAAGGCGGCCAACGACAAACAAGGTATATATGATATACATGTTATTTATATGTACCTTACTAGCTCTCGTAGTAGTGCCTGGGTATTTGATACCGGTTCAGTTGCTCACATTTGCAACTCAAAGCAGGAACTACGGAATAAACGAAGGCTGGCGAAGGACGAAGTGACGATGCGCGTGGGAAATGGGTCCAAGGTTGATGTGATCGCCGTCGACACGCTCTCTCTTCGATTACCATCGGGATTAGTGATGAACCTGAATAATTGTTATTTAGTGCCTGTGTTAAGCATGAACATTATATCTGGATCTTGTTTATTGCGACACGGTTACTCATTTAAATCAAAGAATAAAGGTTGTTCTATTTATATGAGTAATATCTTTTATGGTCATGCACCCAATGTTAGGGGTTTATTCATATTGAATCTTGATAGTGATGACACACATGTTCATAACATTGATGCCAAAAGATGTAGAGTTGATAATGATAGTACCACTTTCTTGTGGCACTGCCGTTTAGGTCATATTGGTGTAAAACGCATGAGGAAGCTCCATGCTGATGGACTTTTGGAGTCACTTGTTTTGAATCACTTGACACATGTGAACCATGCCCCATGGGCAAGATGACTAAAACGCCGTTCTCTGGAACAATGGAATGGGCAAGTAACTTATTGGAAATCATACATACTGATGTGTGCGGTCCAATCAATGTTACAGCGCGTGGTGGATATCGTTATTTTCTCACCTTCACTGATGACTTAAGAAGATATGGGTATATTTACTTAATGAAACACAAGTCTGAAACGTTTGAAAAGTTCAAGCAATTTCAGAGTGAAGTTGAGAATCATCGTAACAAGAAGATTAAGTTCCTGCGATCTGATCGAGGAGGTGAATATCTGAGTTATGAGTTTGGCAGTCACTTAAGACAGTGTGGAATTGTTTCACAGTTGACACCGCCCAGGACACCACAGCGTAATGGTGTGTCCGAACGTCGTAATCGAACCTGATTAGATATGGTGCGTTCTATGATGTCTCTTGCTGATTTGCCACTATCGTTTTGGGGTTATGCATTAGAGATAGCTGCATTCACTTTAAATAGGACACCATCGAAATCTGTTGAGACGACACCATATGAACTGTGGTTTGGCAAGAGGCCAAAGTTGTCGTTTCTTAAAGTTTGGGGATGTGATGCTTATGTCAAAAAGCTTCAGCCTGAAAAGCTGGAACCCAAAGTGGAGAAATGCGTCTTCATAGGATACCCAAAAGAGACAGTCGGGTATACCTTCTATCTCATATCCAAAGGCAAAGTGTTTGTCGCTAAGAATTGAACATTTCTTGAGAAAGAGTTTCTCTCGAAAGAATTGAGTGGGAGGAAAATAGAGCTCGATGAGGTTATTGAACCTTTACTTCAACCAGAAAGTAGCGCATCGTATAAAGATGTTTCTGTGGAACCTACGATGGTAGAAGAGGAAGTTAATGATGATGATCATGAAGCTTCGGATCAAGCTACTATTGAACCTCGTAGGTTGACAAGCCCACGTATTACTCCTGAGTGGTACGACAACCCTGTCTTGGAGGTCATGTTGTTGGACAACAATGAACCTACGAGCTATGGAGGAGCAGTGATGGGCCCGGATTTCGAAAAATGGTTAGAGGCCATGAAATCCAAGATGGGATCCATGTATGAAAACAAAGTATGGACTTTGGAAGTATTACCTGAAGGGCGAAAGGCCATTCAGAACAAATGGATCTTTAAGAAGAAGACAGACACGAATGGTAATGTCACCGTCTATAAATCTCGACTTGTGGCAAAGGGTTTTTCACAAGTTCAAGGAGTTGACTACAATGAGACCTTCACACCCGTAGCGATGCTTAAGTTCGTCAGAATCATGTTAGCAATAGCTGCATATTTCAACTATGAAATTTGGCAGATGGATGTCAAAACAACGTTCCTCAATGGTTTCCTTGAGGAAGAGTTGTATATGATGCAACCAGAAGGTTTTGTCGATCCAGAGAATGCAAACAAAGTTTGCAAACTCCAGCGATCCATTTATGGGTTGGTGCAAGCATCTCGGAGTTGGAATAAGCGCTTTGATGAGGTGATCAAAGCGTTTGGTTTTATACAAGTTTATGGAGAAGCTTGTATTTACAAGAAAGTGAGTGGGAGCTCTATAGCGTTTCTAATATTATATGTGGATGACATATTGCTGATTGGAAACAATATAGAAATGCTGGAAAGCGTGAAGGAATATTTGAACAAGAGTTTTTCAATGAAGGACCTAGGAGAAGCTTCTTTCATATTAGGCATTAAGATCTATATAGATAGATATAGACGCTTAATAGCACTTTCACAGAGCACATACCTTGATAAAGTTTTGAAGAAGTTCAAAATGGATCAGTCCAAGAAGGGGTTCTTGCCTGTGTTACAAGGTGTGAAGTTGAGTAAGACTCAATGCCCAGTGACTACAGAAGATAGAGAAAAGATGAGTGTCATCCCCTATGCTTCAGCCATAGGCTCTATCATGTATGCAATGCTGTGCACAAGACCCGATGTTAGCCTTGCCGTAAGTATGGCCGAAAGGTTTCAAAGTGATCCTCGAATGGAGCACTGGGCAGCGATCAAGAATATCCTTAAGTACTTGAAAAGGACTAAGGAGATGTTTCTCGTTTATGGAGGTGATGAAGAGCTCGTCGTAAAGGGTTACATCAATGCAAGCTTTGACACTGATCCGGATGACTCTAAGTCACAAACCGGATACGTATTTATTCTCAACGGGGGAGCGGTAAGCTGGTGCAGTTCCAAGCAAAGCGTGGTAGCCGATTCTACATGTGAAGCGAAGTACATCGCAGCCTCGGAGGCGGCAAAGGAAGGTGTCTGGATGAAGCAGTTCATGACAGATCTTGGTGTCTGGATGAACCTGTTCTGTGACAACACTGGTGCCATTGCTCTGGCCAAGGAACCAAGGTTTCACAAGAGGACCACACACATAAAGCGACGCTTCAACTCTATTCGTGATTACATCGAGGAGAAGGACATAAATATTTGCAAAGTGCACACGGATCTGAATGTTGCAGACCCGTTGACTAAACCTCTTCCAAGGGCTAAACATGATCAAGACCAGAACTGCATGGGTGTTCGATTTATTACCATGTAAATCACATAGTGATGTGAACTAGATTATTGACTCTAGTGCAAGTGGGAGACTGTTGGAAATATGCCCTAGAGGCAATGAATAAAGTGTTTATTATTATATTTCCTTGTTCATGATAATCGTTTATTATCCATGCTATAATTGTATTGATGGAAACACATTACATGTGTGGGAAAATAGACAACACACTGTCCCTAGTATGCCTCTAGTGAACTAGCTCGTTGATCAAAGATGGTCAAGGTTTCCTAGCCATTGACATGAGATGTCATTTGATAACGGGATCACATAATTAGGAGAATGATGTGATGGACAAGACCCAAACTACAAACGTATCATATGATCGTGTCAGTTTATTGCTACTGTTTTCTGCATGTCAAGTATGTGTTCCTATGACCATGAGATCATGCAACTCACGAACATCGTAGGAGTGCCTTGCGTGTATCAAACGTCGCAACATAACTGGGTGACTATAAAGGTGCTCTACAGGTATCTCCGAGGGTGTCTGTTGAGTTGGCATAGATCAAGACTGGGATTTGTTACTCCGTGTGACGGAGAGGTATCTCAGGGCCCACTCGGTAATACAACATCACAATAAGCCTTACAAGAAATGTGACTAAGTGTTAGTTGCGGGATCTTGTATTACGGAATGAGTAAAGAGACTTGCCAGTAATGAGGTTGAACTAAGTATGGAGATACCGACGATCGAATCTCGGGCAAGTAACATACCAAAGAACAAAGGGAACATCATACGGGATTAACTGAATCCTTGACATAGAGGTTCGACCGATAAATATCTTCGTAGAATATGTAGGAACCAATATGGGCATCCAGGTCCCGCTATTGGTTATTGACCGTACATGTGTCTCGGTCATGTCTACATAGTTCTCGAAACCGCATGGTCTGCACACTTAAGGTTTGGTGACGTTTCAGTAGTATAGAGTTATGTATGGTGGTGACCGATGGTTGTTCGGAGTCCCGGATGAGATCCCGGACATCATGAGGAGCTCGGGATGGTCTGGAGGAAAATATTGATATATAGGAAGTCCTATTTTGGTCGCCGAAAAAGTACCGGGCTCATCGGTAGTATACCGGGAGTGCCGGGAGTGTACCGGGAGACCATCAGGAGTATTTCGACCCAAGAGGCAACATGGGCTGTGGGAGAGTGAATACAAGCCCTTAGTGGGCTGGTGGAAGTCCCACACAAAGCCCATGCGGCTAGGGAGAAAAAACCCAAAGAGAAAAAGTGGAAAAAGGCAAAAATAGGGTGAATCCTAGTCCTACTAGGATTGAAGGTGGATTCCACCTCTCCCACCTGGTTCAGCCGACTCCTAGAGGCTTGGCCCTTGGGCCAAGCCTCCTCCTCTCTTCCTCTTATATATACTGGAGGTTTTAGGGTTTTTGCACAGAATTTTCAGCCACGTGTTGCCCGTTCCTCCAGTGCATAGTTTCTCTTCTAGATCGGTTTTCTGCAGCGCTTAGGCAAAGCCCTGCCAGAATAGCTCCACCACCATCGCCGAAGCGCCATCATGCTGCCGGAGAACTCTTCTTCCTCTATGCTCCTTCTTGCTGGATCAAGACGGCGGAGATCGTCATCAAGATGTACGTGTGCTGAACGCAGAGGTGTCGTCCGTTCGGCGCTAGATCGGAAGGATTGTGATCAAGTTCGTGGGACGGATCGTGATTTGATTCGCGGGACGGATCGTGATTTGATCGCGGGACGGATCGTGATTGGATCGTGGGATGCACGGCGATTTGGATCGCGAAGACGTTTGACTACACCAACCGCGTTTCTTAACGCTTCCCGCTTAGCGATCTACAAGGGTACGTAGATCCACTCTCCCTCTCGTAGATGCTCATCACCATGGATACATCTGCGTGTGCGTAGGAAATTTTTTGTTTCCCATGCAAAGTTCCCCAATAGTCTGTACATGCTAGGCTCGTCAAGTTTAACCCGAGTGTTTCGCACGTGCAACACTGACTTGCACCCGTTGTATGCGAACATAGAGCCACACCCGATCATCACGTGGTGTCTCACAACGACAAACTTTCGCAATGGTGCACACTCAGGGAGAACACAATTTTATCTTGAAATTTAAGTGAGGGATCACCTTATAATGCTACCGTCGTCCTAAGCAAAATAATGCATAAAAGGATTAACATCACATGCAAATCATAAATGGCATGATATGGCCAAGAACTTGTGCTTTTGATCTCCATCTCCAAAGCACCGGCATGACACCATGATCTTCACCATCTTGATCTCCATCAATGTGTCTCCATGAGGTTGTTGCGTCGACTGTTGCTTCCACAACTATTGCTAACTCATAGCGATAAAGTAAAGCAAAACAGCGAAAATAATTAAAGACAACCCTATGGCTCCTGCCGGTTGCCGTACTCATCGACATGCAAGTCGTGATATTCTATACAATACATGATCATCTCATACATCACATATATCTCATCATGTAATTGGCCATATCACATCACAACATACCCTGCAGAAACAAGTTAGACGTCCTCTAATTGTTGTTGCAAGCTTTACGTGGCTGCTACGGGTATCTAGCAAGAACAATTCTTACGTACACAAAAACCACAACGGTGATACAAAAATTTCTATTCAACCTTCTCAAGGACCGCCTTTGTCAAATCCGATGTGCCTAAAGTGAGAGAAACAGACACCCACCAGCCATCTTTATGTAACGAAGTTACATGTCAGTTGATGGAACCGGTCTCTCATAAGCGTACGAGTAATGTTGGTCCGGGCCGCTTCATCCCACAATACCACCCAAACAAGAAAAGACCAAGGAAGGAAGCAATCTGAATATCAATGCCCACAAACTCCTTTGTGTTCTACTCGAGATCCCATCTACATATAGACCTAGCTCATGATGCCACTGTTGCGTTGCATGGGAAACAAAAATTTCCTACGCACACGCAAGATCTATCCATGGTGATGAGCATCTATGAGAGGGAGAGTGGATCTACATACCCTTGTAGATCGCTAACCGGGAAGCGTTAAGAAACGCGGTTGATATAGTCGAATGTCTTCGCAATCCAAATCGCCGAGCATGCCGCGATCACATCACGATCCTTCTCGCGATCCAATCACGATCCATCCCGCGATCCCATCACGATCCGTCCCGTGATCAAATCACGAATCGTCCTGCGATCCTGATCACGGTCCTTCCGATCTAGCGCCGAACGGACGACGCCTCCTCGTTCAGCACACGTATAGCTCGGTGACGATCTCCGCCTTCTTGATCCACCAAGAGGGAGGGGAGAGGTAGATGAGTTCTCCGGCAGTGCGACAGCGTGGCGGCAATGGTGCTGGAACTATTCCGGCAAGGCTTCACCTAAGCACCGCCGAACTAGACTAGAGGAGAAAACGATCTAGATGAACTAGAGGGAACACGTGGCAATTAGGGTTTGGTCTCTCCTCTAAATCCTCTAGTATATATAGGAGGGAGGGAGGGTAAGAGGAAGCCTCAAACCCTCAAGGTTTGGCCGAAATTGGAGGTGGAGGAGTCCTACTCCAATCCTATAGGAGTAGGATTCCTCCTCTCCACTTGGAAACCCTTTCCACCTTTCCACCTTTGGGTTTTCCAACCCCTAGATGCATGGGCCTTAGTGGGGGGTTCGGCCAGCCCACTAGGGGCTGGTTTGACTCCTCCCACAGCCCATGAGGTCCTTTGGCTCGAGACACCCCTCCCGATGGCCCCCGGTACCCTCCCGGCACTCCTGGTACACTACCAAAGTAAGCGAAACTTTTTTGATGACCAAAACGAGACTTAGTATATATCAATCTTTACCTCCGGACCATTCCAGAGCTCCTCGTGACATTCGGGATCTCATACGGGACTCCGAACAACCTTCGATCACCATTATACATAACTCTATACTACCGAAACGTCACCAAACCTTAAGTGTGCAGACACTGCGGGTTCAGGAACTATGTAGACATGACCGAGACACCTCTACGGTCAATAACCAATAGAGGCGCCTGGATACCCATATTGGTTCCTACATATTCTACGAAGATCTTTATCGGTTGAACCTCTATGTCAAGGATTCAGTTAATCTCGTATGTTGTTCTCTTTGTTCATCGGTATGTTACTTGCCCAAGATTCGATCGTCGATATCTGTATACCTAATTCAATCTCATTACCGGCAAGTCGCTTTACTCGTTCCGTAATACAAGATACCGTGGCTAACACTTTAGTCACATTGCTTGCAATGCTTTTTTGTGATGTTGTATTACCGAGTGGGCCCGGAGATATCTCTCCGTCGCACGGAGTAACAAATCCCAGTCTTGATCCACCCACTCAACGGGCACCCTCGGAGATACCTGTAGAGCACATTTATAGTCACCCAGTTACGTTGTGACATTTGATACACACAAGGTACTCCTCCGGTGTCAGTGAGTTGCATGATCTCATGTCATAGGAACACATACTTGACATGCAGGAAACTATAGCAATAAACTGACACGATCATATGATATGTTTATAGTTTGGGTCTTGTCCATCACACCATTCTCCTAATGATGTGATCCCGTTATCAAATGACATCTCATGTCTATAGCCAGGAAACCTTGACTATCTCTGATCAACGAACTAGTTAACTAGAGGCATACTAGGGACACAGTGTTGTCTATGTACCCACACATGTATTTGAGTTTCCAATCAATAGAATTATAGCATGAATAATACGCGATTATCACGAATAAGGAAATATAATAATAACCAATTTATTATTGCCTCTAGGGCATATTTCCAATGTGGGAGGCCTATGTGCAAAAAATAAACAATTGTTTCTTTTCTCTATTGGACGTTATTTTTGCACAATTAAAAAGGATTGTAGGGGTTTCTTGGAAAAAACATTGTGCAAGACAGTTAATGCCTCCGCATATCCCACCCACTAACATTGGGCCATGACCACGCTGGTGTGCTGCGTGAGCGCCACATATAGACGCAGACTTTGGGAGACACCATATTTGCACATTCAGTTAATTTTGATAACTAAAACATGAATTTTGCGAGCTTTAGCCCTAAATTGACCATGCAGCGCATTTGTAGCACTCCCAGTGTAATAACCTCGATTAGTAATGATGACATTGCGTGTATACAAAACTTATAAACTTGTGTATAGTTTGATTCTTTTTTATGTGTGCTATGCTTTTTGTCACTTGACTGAATTTTTGTAAAACTTAGCCACCCAAAAACGCAAACTACATATACGACGTGTCTTAATTAATAACTAATGGGTTTGTGTGTGCTTTATGTTGACCGTGTGTTATATGTTTGAGTTTGGTTTTTTTCATTTAACCGAGCCAACTCTCTTCTTCTTAATGGCATTGCAGGACAGCGCCCCCCCCCCCCCCTCTTGACGAGGTTACGTATGAAAAAAATGCATTATTAATCGTTTTCTTATAAAACTACATTACATGAACATTGTGAAATTTTGAACATCCAACAAATCTTAGTCCACATGTGATATATAGAGGGATGGGGAATGAATATGGTTGTATGTTGATCCACAAGCTTGAAAAACAGCTCACATTTAAAACATACCTTGTAATATCCCTTTTACTCGCAAAAAATGGTCATACTTCTGCGTTCACAAGTGGTATCATCCCTTTATGCCATCACAAACGCCGCGCATGTATGATAGATTACCGCACGCTACGAAGGAAGTTGTGTCACACATTTGTGATGAGAAGAAAAAAGGATGGTGCCACACACTTATCTTGTTCCCTGGAGTGTGCTATACTGCTATGCCTATGCGGACGTGAATGTTTAGCTCTCGGGTGTAATTGCACTCAATATTTAAAAAAAATAAGTAATTTGTGAGAAAGTAAAAAAAATTTAGACTTTTTGCGAACAAAGTAGATTTATTGTTGCACTCGTATAAAAACTTTCACGAAGAAATCACTTTCATGTTGTTGTGGACGAAAAGAAAAAATCACTATATATGAGGTACTGTTCCCACTATATTCCTATGCATTTTGTCTTTTTTGTCAGAGAATATTTCGTGTCAGAATATTTTGTACGACAGAAACGACAGCTCAAGTTTGTTGGGAAAAAGTTTTGGAATGTTTTGATTTTTTTCTGATTATTTTAAGAATAAAATCAGTTATCAGGCGTAATTACCATCATGTTCCAAAGGGTATTTTCCATGTCTATGCTTCTTAATTATTATTATTTTGAAGTATCTATGCTTCTTAATTTAGAGCATAATTTTGACGGATGGAGTGCATCTGATAGCGAACTGCTGTGTCCATCACGAGGTTCGTGCTTCGGCAGGTTCGTGCTTCGGCAATCCATGGACACTATATATATAAGCAGAAGCTATGCAGCCTTTTAGCCAGGACAGCGCGCGCACACAAGAGTCATCGAGCAAAGAGAGCGCAAACCACCACGAGTACAACAATGAGATCCCTGATCTCGGTGTCCGCGGCCGCGCTGGTCCTGGCCGCCGTCCTCGCCACCGCGCCGCGGCTCGCGGGAGGCAAGAGCGAGTGCGGCGCCACTCCGCCGGAGCAGGAGGCCCTGAAGCTGGCGCCGTGCATAGCGGCGGGGAAGGACCTGGAATCCAAGCCGTCGGACCGCTGCTGCGCGGCGGTGAAGGAGATCGGGGAGAGGAGCCCCGAGTGCCTCTGCGCGGTGCTGCTCTCCAAGATCGTGCGTCGGGTCGGGGTCAAGCCGGAGGTGGCCATCACCATCCCCAAGCGCTGCGACCTGGCCGACCGCCCCATCGGCTACAAGTGCGGCAGTAAGCTACGGGCGACGATGCAAACTGCTTGATTAATTCGTTGTGTGGTCTTGACTAGGAATTGGTTGGATGACGGGACTTTTGGCGATGCTTTGGCCAGTAACCACGCTTCTTGTAAATTTTCCGTTTTTGCAGACTACACCATGCCCAGCCTGCAGCTGAAGGACTGATCGACTGTTTACCAGGATCTGTGGCCAAAGAAGTTAAATAAAGCTAGCGAGCAAGTTCGTGTCTCCGTATGCATGGGACGCTAGTACATGTATGGAGAAAATGACCCCTGTGCTTCAGTGGCTTTGTTGGTACCGTGAATCGAGGATGCAAAGATCGACGCTGTTTTGTTGGTCCCTGTATTTCTTTCTGACCGTTGATTGCATGTCTATACCTTTTCGTTCGATTGCATGTGTAGAACTTTTGGTTCTGATACCGTGTAGACTTGCGTACATCAGCCAGTTCAATCAAAAACTAAAGTTCATGAAGAAAATTAGGCTATGTATTTATACGTTAACAACATGAAACTTAAAATGACATACAACTTCGTTCAAACTTACATTGGAAGTCCCGTGTCATCTTACTTATCGTATCCCAAATTAAGTTGAAGCTTGATATAAAACGTGAAACAGTTCATGCGTATGCATTTTTTTTACACGGTATAATTGAAGTTGTTTACATGCACGAATCGACATAACATCTTGAGATTTTAAAAAGGCAGCACAGGCGTCTTGCGGTCGATAGGAACATCTACTTCCACTAAACGAACATCGTCAGAAACTTGAAATAAATTAAGGAATAGTGTGAGCACCAGTCTCAAGTCTAGAACTTGAACCTTTATGGATCGAGGATACTACTATTCTTCTAATCATCCAACCACAGGTTGGTTCACTTAGTGCTTATGCATTCATATTTCTCAGTTCGTGAAAACATGTAAAATTAACATGAAAACTCATGAACAGTCATCCTGCAAGCAACGTACAACCTATAAAACCAAAAGGGAAAACGATGAGGTCGAAACGAATTACTGATACATAATGACGTGGCATCATTTGAGGGAATAACCAACATGTAATTACATGTTTAACGTGCAACTAATATCCTATCTAATATTAACATGTAATTATTTTCCTTCATAATATAAACTTTGCATGTACGCATTTACCAGTGATACATAATACATATCATTTATTATAATACAGTATCATGCTACGTATATGAGACCTCTTTCTTCATTTAATTGTCTATCATCAAGGAAAAGTTACCTGGTTACATGCATAACACGTTTTAAAACATGCATAATACTTGCTATGATACCCTCATAATTGGAGATCTAAGAATTGACCCTTATGTTCACATTTTTTGGCCGAAAGTCCTCCTTCCTTTGTGGAAAATAACTTTTTGAGGTATCATTCCCTCACCCGATCCATAGATTTTGTCTGTATACGAACACATGTAATCTTGATAGTAACGACATCTCCAACGATGACACTCAAATCGTCCGGACAAAGCGGCCCAGTCGCATGTCATCCAACACGGTGCCCCATCAGTCAGTGGACCGGTCCGGACATCCATTTTCCCGCAAGGGGCTCTACGGGAGTCCGGACCGCCGCCATGTAGGAGTCAGACACCTCCGGCCCACACAACTCCCTCTCTCAGTCCACGTTACTTCCCCTTTGCCTATGCTCCCCCTTCTTTGCGTCCACATCCTCCTCATTTGTCGCCGCCATTGCACCTCCCCGGTCGTTGCCCAAGCATCGTAGGACGCACTATTAGGGAAAAACTAGTAATGGCACGGGTTAACGGGCTATTAGTAGCGCAGGGGCGCACTACTACTATCACGCTACAGCTAAGATCATAGTAGAGCGCGGGGGGCGCATGCGCTATTACTATTTAACTTTAGTATGTGTGTGTGGCCCTCCCACTACTGCTACCTCTGTGTTGTAGTAGCGTGTTCTCTGCGCTGCTGCTACTACCTTAAACAGTGTGCTATTACTATTAATTTCAATACATATTTTGTTCTACATATTTATACAACAATTATATAGGTTTTTATACAGTCCAACATATACAACATTTAAACTATATGATACAACACTATGTATCATCATCATCATCTTAATAAAAAATTCACCTTTAATAATAATCACACAAGATACAAAGTCTCAAGAATTTACGTTGGATCAAAAAGAGAATGAAAACCCTAAAACTAAACCTATACTAGTTCTTCTAATCTTCTTCTTCTAGAGTTAAACCTGCAAAACAAACAAGGAGAAGAGAAGGTTGTGTTATGTCAAATTGTTGCATTTTCCTAAGAGTTTGCACTCACGCTACTATAAGTAGCAGTAGCTCAAGCCAAATAAGGTACGCCACTACTAAGTGGCTACCTATAAGGTTTTTCCTACTAGTGATGTCTGTAGCCCCCACCATCGTGCATGCCTGCCTTGGACTATGTTGTCGTCCATCCAGGATCCCTCCGTAGCCAGGTACCCTATGTCCCCCTGCCGACGACATCATGGTGGACACCATGCCCGATAGGTGTTCGGTCAAATTCCATTGAGCCATTTTGTTGAATTTTTTGTGTTTTCTAGAGTAATTCAATGAGGGGGTACTGGGTGATGGAGGTTGAGTTGTTGTGGGATGAATGGTTAGTCGTATATGTGGACTTGAGGCAGGAACTCAAGGGGCTCGATCATTTGGCAACACATGCATGCTTCGTTTCATGAGAAAAAAACTTTGTGTCCTATGACATACACGTCATCCATGAACACAATGCGAAGTTAGTATCGGCGTATCGCATTGATGGTATAACATCGCAACTCCATCACGAAGTTTTCCGGTGTGATTCCCCGGGTGGAGACAATGTTGCCATTGAGCTCGTCAACCATGGAGATCATAAGTTTTGCTTCCTGTGGTTCTACATGTTGGTTAATTTATTCATTCACTGAACGTTGCTTTGCACGTTGTATAGCCTGCACACTTGTCATGATATACTACAGCAGATCATTTACACACACATACATTGTTGGATGAATCTCAGGGGGCAGTATGTGTGAAACGACATGTGTCGTTTCCGACCCTATTATCGTTCAATTTAAATTGATGTCAAAAAACTTGTTAAACATCCTATCTCAGATGTAATATTCACGTTTAAATTGTATTACTTCCATGATATCTTGGATGAAATGTGCTATTTTTTATACGCATTTTCAGTGATGTGGTTTTGCACACACAAAAAAAACAGAGGTGGACATATAGTGAACGGGATTGGATTCGTCAGTTCCCACGTCAGTATCCTCGAACTGGTCCGGACCTGTTCGGAGTTCACGCACAAATAATGTGTCTGTTTGGTTTAGGGTTGGCGTTGCTCTAACGTGCGGTATCCGCTAGCCTGCTCATGTGTATGAAACGTTCGACAAATTGGATAATGGAAGAGATACACTTAGTAGCAACAGAAGTGTAAAAGCAATGAGCTATTGGCCCTGCGCCTGAACTCTTTCGCGACGTGTCAACACACTGCGCTACACGCACTCCGTACCGATTTCACATACTCAATGGCACAGCGATGGCTACTTGTCACCTGCCTCCACCTCACGTTTGCGTTTCGTGGGCATCAGCACATCAGCCCAAGCCCGCGTCGATCTCAGCCGTCCATGGCATACAACACCCAATAATATTGTACCACCTGGCGCCCCCGGTTCCTATCTCGTCCTCTACCCGCGTCCCCACCCCCTCCTTCGGCAGTCTTCGCTGTGCATCCTCTGCTGGTTCCACTCCATCCAATCGCCCGTACCGTGCTCCATCCATGGCCGCGCCAGCTCTCCTCCCCCTTGCCAACCGTGCCGCGCCCACGGCCACGGCCAGATACCTCCACCGCAACCACCAGTTGCTGCAGCCCAAGAGGCAGCTCCCGCCCGGCTTCCTAGCCGCCTGGCCTCTCCGGCAGCCGCGCCGGCCGCTCTCCGCCGTGCCGGAGACCAAGGAGGAGGACGCCAAGACGGCCGAGGAGATCACCGAGAAGTACGGCCTCGAGGTCGGCCTCTGGAAAGTAAGCGCCTACGCCACCGCAGCCTACGAGTCTACATGAAGTGAAGTGAAATTTCCAAGCGCATATGGGAACTGAATCGCGTGGCGTCTGACGTGCTTGCCTGCTTCAGATATTCAGCTCGAAGGACGAGGAGGCAGGCGAGGAGGGGAAGACGAAGAAGTCGAGAACGGACCAGGCCAAGGAGCTCCTGGGCAAGTACGGCGGCGCGTACCTGGCCACCTCGATCACGCTCTCGCTCATCTCCTTCACCGCCTGCTACCTCCTCATCAACGCCGGCGTCGACGTCCAGCAGCTGCTCGGCAAGGTCAGAGACTCAGAGCTACTTAGCCACTCCCCAAGCTTCGACTCGAGCTGGTCACAAACTTACCACAGACGGAGGTTGTGCTTTTTCTGTGCAGATTGGGATCGCCACGGACGAGACTGGAGGCAAGGTGGGAACATTCGCGCTGGCATACGCCGCACATAAGGCCGCGTCGCCGATAAGGTTCCCGCCGACTGTGGCGCTCACGCCGGTCGTGGCCAACTGGATAGGGAAGATCACCAAGGGAGGCGACTGACTCGACTGATGCACTTCGAGCGATGTGCACTTGCTGGTAGTTCATACATCACGTCAAGATTAGATGTTCTGGTAGTGTAAATGAAATCTGGCTAAAGTACGATTTTGCCTAGTGCTGCTTGTTTTGTATATTTGCTGCTCTTGTAAAACAAGACGAAACCATAGTAATCCCAATGTATCAGAGACAAACTAGTGCTAGTAACTGGGAATATATCAAATTTTAGCTAGTATTAATAACAATGAATGATGAGTGCAGAAACCGGCAAAGCTTGGGAAATTACCGGTAAACTCTTCCTAGTATATAATTGTATAAGTCATTGTACTTTGTACACGGCTGCCAGAATATTTACACATTTTTGCAGAGGAAGAACCGAGGCGCCCAGACTGGCCTTATCAGGGGAATCCAGTTGGAGAAAATCACCTGATAAGCTCAAGCGGCAGACTGACTGACACAAAATAAAACACTAGCGACTCAATATACATACGCTAACTGGAAGGAGGAGGTGAAACTAAACCATTGAGGCACGGCAAAGCAAAAAGTTACTAAACACGTATCGCCAGACCACCGCCAGGAAGGCCGCAAAATCTGGTAGAAATCACCAGCCTCCAAAGAGTCCCAGGAAGAACATTTGTCATTCCCAAGAAACGAACTCTGTTTTCTCAGAATGCCCTAATCATGCTGTTGTCTATCCACAGGTTGGGCCTACAGCTGTAGATTTACCGACAACCGCTGCTTGTTGCTGGGGTGTGCGAGGGGCGGTTGCCTCTTCATCTAAGAACTGATCCCACTGCACTTCTGCTGTTCATTAGTTAAGTACTTCAAAGTTGAGGTCAGGTTGTGCCTTTTTAAACAAGATCACAGTGAATGCATTTCTTATCTTAAAGGATACGTGCTGTTCTCCACATATCTGTAATACTGCTGGCATCACCATCAGTGAGAAGGAAGTAGTCAGCATCAACCTGCAAAAGTGTGTACAAGCATGAGCCCTTAGGTCTTTGAGAGTCTGGGTATCATATTAATACAAGATAATAAAGAATAAAAAACTAAAAATAGGATACTGTAATTGCTACCAGAAAGGTGACTGGTTAGTACAAAGGTCAAGAGTCCAAGAATATGCGACTAATGAGAGTTGAGGTTCAGAGATGTAATGGACAAAAAAATTATGAAGTGAAAAAACAGAGCCCGGTGTACTTTTCAGTTCAATGATATGATTGTTTGTTACCTTCTGTAATAGTTTATTCACACAGAATGTAAAGTTCATATCGATTTGCTTCAACATTTTTTAGAAGGAACTTACAGCAAAATCTGGAGTTATCTTTGCCATCCCTCCAAACTCTTGAGCATTTAGATCTGGAGTTCTGTGGATATGCTGAATATTCGGTAACTTGTCCTTTGATCTGCTGCTTTGTCCAGCTTCTGCTGCTATGAATCCATCTGTGGAGCCAGGTTCTGCCACATTCGCATGCCTTGGAGGCGTTGCGACACCAACCAGCTCTTCCATGTTTTCCTCAAATTTACTAAAAATATAGTAAGAATGTTAATCAGACAATCTACCGTTTAATGCATAAGCGTCAAAGAGAAGACTGACACATTACCTAACCAGGTAAAGATCGATGGAACCCATTGCACTCCTTATTACGATTGTGTATCTCCTTTGGATATAATCACCAGCCTGATTAAGGAAAAGATTTACAGAGCTCGCAAAATAGTTAGTAATTATTAAACAATAGATGAAGTAGATGGAGAACTCATCACTTTTATTGTTTAATTACCTCATCGGGATCTGGTACTTCCAGTGTCGTACCATGAGGTGCCTTTATCGCGATTAGTGTTTCATTCTGCAGAACGACAAAGACCATATGATATCAGAACATAATTATCTCCGTAAAGATTATTATAGCTGGTCTGTGAAGCTAACTCTGAACCATCAGCAATAAAGTGACCTTTGGAAATGAATAATATTGCATTTCTCAGTAAAACAGACAGACCTGAAAGCAGGGCAATCCCTTGATGTCATCCTCGGTAAGGTATAGCCACCTAAAGGCAGGAATGCCAAAAAATATATTACATGATTAGAAAGTGGCATGCTATTAAGTAAAAAAGCCAAACATGGAAGAAATATAGTTTACCTCTGATTGTTCTCCTCTTCAGTTAACTCCCTCACCTTTTCATGCATTTCACTGCAAGGATAATTACTTTCAGATCATGTAAGTCGGACAAATTACAGTCAATAATTTTGCAACCTCCAGTAGCTACCAACCTTATACGTTTATCCAATGCTTTTTCTTCGAGATTAAGAGTTTCAAGTTCTGTCTGCGACAAGGTTACAAAGAAGGCTGCTTAGATTAAAATATTTTCTGTTTCTTTGTTCAGAAGAAATTATCAAAACTGTGATAATTTCAAGGTTGCAAGAACTAGAAAATTACAGCAATACACATACCTCTAAAACTGAAATTTCATTATCTAAGTTAGTTCCTGAGTCATCCAAACCCCTGCAGCGTTGCGAGCTTAGCATTTCGCACCATAAATACAGGCATAAATAGTTAGAAGGAAGACAATGGTTACCTCCAACGGATTCTGTTCTTAAGCTTCTTTTCTAACAGCCCAATTCCTTCAAGGACATTTGTAATGTCGTATATGCGTCTTTTTTTAACCTGTTGTTAGAAACCATCGGCAATCTTGTATCAATAGGGACCAAGATATATGTTAGCTTTAATGAGAAGAGAAGAAATCCATACCACTAATATCTCTGCAACATTATTCAAATCTAAAATGCCATCTTCAGCCTGCTTGAGCAAACTGATGAACTTTTTAGTCAATTCCCCTGAATAAACATTACACAGAGAGCTGTCAGAAAAGCTAATATCTAACCAGGCAATTTTCTTCTACTTTAACACATAGGAAGCACTCCTGCTGGGTACTCCCGGAAGAAAAAAAAAGTAAAAGCTAATATCAAGCATGATGATTTAACCAGATATAAATGCACCATAAGCCGAATCTCAACAGTCAAGGTGAGGAAACCTAGAGATCGTATGAGATGAGACAAACCTAATGAATGTTCAGCACGGGAAGAACCAGGAGTGAATGGAGTACCAGGTGAACCTGCAAAACACAAAGGTACATGCATTCAAATATCAGTGAGAAAGAACTCATGCAGGTATAAAAGTATAAGTTGTGCAAAAAAACTATGTTGATGTAATCAGTAGTATAGAACAAGAGGTTTCTACGTGCCAGCATTTGATATAGGGGTCTGCAGTACATCTTTGCTGCCTTTGGCCTTTGATTTGTATGTCCTAGCAGCTTTTCCAGAGACAGGGGTCATATATGGACTGCTAACTCCTTCAGTAAACCCAGAGTTAGTTATCATCCATTCAGTTGAGTCAATGGCATCACTTTCTCCACATGGAGCTTTTCTTTTTAGCTGCAAAAGGAGAGAATGCATCATTCAGTGATCTTACATCAGAAATTGCCTTAAGTGGCATATGCAAACAACAGATCACAAACTCTCATGTATTCAATAGTGTATCATTAGAGCAAGTCAACATGCCTCCTGGGTCTAGTAGACAGATAATATTTTGTTTATATGCTGTATAATCAACACATGAACAATGAAAATGGACAGCAATCCGCATGATCACAATACAAAGATCTAAGAAGACCTAGTGCAGTTAGCACCATGTTAGGTATAGGCCATAGCTGCATTGAACCTATGACTACACAAACAGTGATCGTACCATGGCAACCAATAATCCCAACTGACAATTTCCTTCACCAAAAAACTCAGAATATCTCTAAAAGAAACACAGCTACATTTGTGGAGCTTCAATGTGAAAGTCTTGCACACTATCCAAGACAGCAAAGATCATGAAATCTTTTATATTGCAGGGAAGCAACCATCATAAATACACAAACATATTTTGCTGCAACATCGTCTCGTTAACCTGGAACAAGCAGAGTGATCCAAAGAAAACAGATATCTCTAACAAAGTGCACTGGAAATTACTACATGAGCAACAACTTCTGTGTTGCAGATACATACACCTCAGGCATGACAAATTGCAGTAATAAGAACTAAATTAGCAATAACATGACTATACACAAAAAGAAAAGAAAAACATGGCAGAAGCATGCCAAATGAGAATTTCCCATCAAAGTTGCAACAAAGTGAGGCGATAGCGAATTTACATCTAAAACGATTCTACAAAGTAGCAAATGCTACTCTAGTATTCTAAAAAAAAGATGCTACTCTAGTACCCTCCCAAGCCGATAAGAAGCAACTCTCAAGCAGTTGGGTATGATTAAGGAACGTAACCTGGAACTAGTGTTTGCCATCAAAACATTAATACCACCCCAAACATTAATACCAACCCAAACCCCAAATCTCCTCGCCGACTGACAAACCACATACACAGATTACTCTACTTTGCAAATGCTACCAGATAAACCGATAGACTATCCAATGCGATGGAAGCTTCACATCAATATTTCCCCTAATTATTCAGCGAACGGAAATAAGCTGCCGCCGATTCTACCAAAATCAACATGCCAATATATTGCATAACATGTTCGATGTTCCGCTAACTAAATGACAGCTCGAACTGCACAAAACCTCACCAAATCCGTACGGAAAGCCATCCAAGAAACAAGCACATGGTACAGTAAAGTTCATGGGTAAGCTCAAAGAGGCAACTCACGGGCGTCCTGATGACGATCCCCTCCTCGACATCGCCGCCAGCGCCGCCCCGGGATGCTGCTGCCGTGGCGGAGGAGGACGGCGGCAAGGGGAACCGGTGGTATTCGGCGGGGGCGGCGAAGGGCGGACGCTCCGGGCCCAGCGGAACGCACTTCTGCACCGATTGCACGATCTGCTGCGCGCCCTGCGGCCGGCCGCCTCCCGACATGGTCTCCGACAGGAGGGCCGCAGCACCACCGAATCCGGCGATCACCGGCCTGGCGCGTAGAGAGCCTGGTCCTGGTCGGATCTCCGGCGATCGCCCCGATGCGGGCTCCCTAGGTAGGGTTACGGCGAGGTCGGCGGCGGGGAGCGGGGCGGTGCAAGGGGTTAAGGGGGAAAAGCGCGAGGAGAGAAGAAAACGAGGGAAGGGAGGGAAATTGGTAGCGTTTGCGAGTTGCGACTTCGGATAGGTTATGTGGAGGGAAGCCGACGGAGAGGGTTGTTCGCGACGGGGTTATTTATTGAATTTTATTTCTTCGAGGGTCTGGATGTAAACGTAGCGCGACAGTCGAGCCCCGCGGGGCTGTTTTTTTTTTCTCCGTAAACATCTACAACTCCACGCCTCAAACGATCGTCCGCGGACGTGTCTGTTCAATGTTCAAATAAATAAATTAATCAGACCCTTTATATTATTTTTAGGACGTGGATAACTGTCACACGTGTGGTTTATAGGACATGCGCCCACACAGCGTGTGTAGGATACGCAGGAGGCAGCCCACACGGGTCGTGTGTGGCAAACAAATAGAACTGTCCACACGTGTGTACGTGGCTACTTCGTGTCACACGTCCAGCAAGTACTAGTCATCTCCATCCACGTGTGTGGCACGAAGCAAATCTGTCCACATATTCTCACACAGCTACGTTAGTTACCTGCGGGATGGCAACCTTAGTTATCCCCGAGGATGGCAACTCTAATTATCCCGGATGACAACTGTAATTGTAAAAGTATGGCAACTCTCTCCGTTTTGGTTAACTATAGTTATTTAGGAGTAGTTGTCATGTGTGTTTACCTAGTTGTCGCATGTGGTTCAACCATAGTTACCCATGTAAGGTTAATCGTAATTGTCATGTGTGTTTAACTGGTTGCCACGTACGCGTAACTGCAGTTGCCATGTAGCAACGAATCGTAATTGCCATGTGTTTTTATGTAGTTACCACATAGGCGCACTGCAGTTGCCATCTAACAACATACGAGCGATGTGTGGGCAAAAAGCAGTTCGCCCACACGTGGTGAACTAGGTGATGGATGTGTGGGCAGAAACCGGTTCGCCCACACAGCGCAGCTGGCAACCGCGCGCTGCGAGTTGTGTGGGCGAACTCTCTAACGCCCACACACACACCATGATGCCTATGTGGCACAAAAAATCTGTCAAAATTTATCAAGATTCGTGTAAATACGAATGGACGACCATCCATGCGTGTGGGCGAGTTGCAAACACCCACACGTGTAGGCGTTAGTGTTTCCGTATTTTTATATGTACGGGTTGTTCATGAATTCCCATATCCATCTCGAATATAGGAAGGATATGAAGGTTCGCGAACGCGTCCAGACGCGTCTGGTCAGTCCGTCACGTAGGACGTGACCCCGTCTCGGATCACTTTTTTTTCTTTATTCATTTTATTTCTTTCTTTTTCTTCCTTTCCATCGATCACGTGTAAGTGACCGGACATATGAGAAAGAAAATAAGAAATATGGTTGCGCGAACGGATAAATAAGGAACACCGCGAACGTTTAGGGCGTCATATTTGCTAAGTCCGGCTATAGATGCTCTTAGTGATGTCCATGTAAGAGCATCTTCGACCGTTGAGCGCCTGAAACATGTTTTAACGAATCGGTCATGTCACTGATCGATTATAAAAAAAACAATCTAGATGGGCTCTTTAAGAGCATCTACAGTCGTGATGGGCTAATTTGACCCCTCAAACGTTCGTGGACACGCTCAGGTACGTCTTCGGGCACTGACTGATCACATCTCATATTACCGTTTTCATAGCCGGACACCTCAAATTCATTCAACTACGTAAATGATGCATACACATCGTTCGGCTACTACATACAACATGTCATCTGACTACCAAAATTTGACGTATTTGGCTATGGTGGAGAAGATCGTCATCGGCTGCCCTTGACCTTCCCAACGCCATTGACGTCTTTCTCGCAGAAGTACCGGTCGAAGACGCGGTATGGATCGAGCCGGATCTCCTCATCGCCGGAGCTGTCCTCACAGTCGTTGTCCTCCTTCTCCTCCTTTGGTGGCAGTCCAGTCATTTCACGGACCGCCGATTCTGCTCTCGGGCGAGGGGGTGAGTGTTCCTCCATTGCCGCTTCTTTAGAATGCGGATGGCTTTCTCCTCTGCAGCCGCCCGCACCGCCGCATCAGCTGCCCGCACCGCCGCCATGTCGGCAACAAGTCGGACCTTGGGGACCCTTACCCTCCCCTTCCCGCGGCGGGCACACCGATCCCGATGGGACTCATATTCCACCTTACCAATGATGGGGAAGGAGAGATTTGTAGACTATTGGGATGGCAATGATCCAGCCCCGGAGGACCCAAGCGTCCGCTGAGTCGACACTATGGAGTCACGCTGAACAAATCATGTTGTTAGTCGGTGATACGTCTCCAACGTATCTATATTTTTTCATTGTTCCATGCTATTATATTATCATTCTAGGATACTTTTTGGGTGTTTATTTATCGATCAATATTAGTTTTGAGCACTAACCTATTAACCCAGTGTCCAGCGCCAGTTGATGTTTTTTACCTGTTTTTGGCTTTTCAGGTTTACAGTACCAAAAGAAGTCCAATTGCCACGAAACTTTAATATGATTTTTTCTGGACCCAAAGAAGACCTGGAAGCTTTGGGAGGAGACCAGAGGCCCCGCGAGGGAGGCATGAGCCAACAGGGCATGCCCAAGGGGTAGGTCATGCCATGTTGCCTCGTGCCCCCTCGGGCGCCTCCCGGTGCCCCTCTCTAGACTATAAATAGTCACTAATCCCAAAAACCCTAGAGAGCCTCCCAAAACACTTTTTGGCCACCACAAGTCTCTGTTTTGCCGTGTGCCCATATGGAGCCCTGTTTCCATGCCGTGTCGGAGTGGGGATCAATCACAGAGGGCATCTGCATCAACCTTGCTGCTCCCATGGTGATGTGTGAGTAGTTCCCCATGGACTTGCAGATCCGTAGTTAAACCTAGATAGATATCTCTCTTGATCTTCAATACAATGATAATCGCATCTTTGCTTTGATCTATCTGATGTAATCCTTTTGTGCGGCACATTTGTTGGGATCCGATGAATTGTGGGTTTATGTACAGGTTATTCATGAAAAATATTTGAGTCTTCTCTAAAATCTATTATGATTATTGTATGCATGATAATCATATCTTCGTAAATCTCTTCGATCCATTGATTTGCTTTGGCCAAGTAGATTGATCTATCTTCAGTGAGAGGGGTGCATTGTAGTTGGTTCAATCTCACGGGTTTCTATATCCCAATGACAGAAGGGGACAAGATACGTCTTTGTATTGTTGTCACTAAGGATAAAACGATGGGGTTAATTCATATTAATTGAATTATCTTTGTCTATATTATGTCATTGTTCTCCAAGCATTACTCTAGTTTACTTAATACTCTAGATGCATGTTCGATAGCGATCGATGGGTGGAGTAATAGTAACAGGTGCAGAAAGGGGTCGGACTATTTTCTTATGGACGTAATGCCTATATACATGATCATTGTCGTGAATATCACATAACGATGCGCTTTTCCATCAATTGCCCAGCGGTAATTTGTTTACCCATCGTATGCTTACTTTCATGCGAGATGCCGCTAGGGAAAACTATGGGGCCCAGGTCTATTCACTTATAAGTTTACAAACGCTATAACACCTTGTTTCCATTTATTTTGCAATTTACAATTATCTACTACCAACCTCACTACTTACAAGCTTGCAAATAGCGAATCCAAGGGGATTGCAACCCTCTTGCCCCCGTTGGGTGTGATACGTCTCCAATGTATCTATAATTTTTATTGTTCCATGCTATTATATTATCATTCTAGGATACTTTTTGAGTTATTTACCAATTTATATTATTTTTGAGCACTAACCTATTGACACAGTGCCCAGTGCCACTTCCTGTTTTCTGCGTGTTTTTTACTTTTCAACTTTACAGTACCAAACGAAGTCCAATTGCCTCGAAACTTTTTTATGATTTTTTAACCAAAATAAGACCTAGAAGCTTTTGGAGAAGACCCGAGGCCACAGGAGGGAGGCACGAGCCAATGGGCCTGCCTAGGGGGGTGGTCGCGCCCTAATGGCTTGTCCCTCCCTTGTAGGTCTCCTCACCCGTTCATTGTCCTATAGATTCACATATATTCCACAAACCCTAAGGGGACATCCTGAAACACTTTTTCCACTACCGCAAGTCTCTGTTCCGTCGTGATCTCATCTGGAGCTCCATTCTGACACCTTGTCGGAGGGGAGATCGATCACGGAGGGCCTCTTCATCAACCTTGTTGCCCTCATGATGATGTGTGAGTAATTAACCACAAACCTGTGGGTATGTAGTTAGTACCTAAATGGCTATCTCTCTCTCTCTTTTGATCTTTAATACAGTGATCATCGCATCTTCGCTTTGATCTATCCATGTAACTCTTTTGTGTGGTGCGTTTGTTGGGATCCGAAGAATTTTGAGTTTATGTTCAGATTATTCATGAAAAGTATTTGAGTCTTCTCTAAAATTATTATGATTCTTATTTGCATGATCATTATAGCTTCGTAAATCTCTCTGATCTATTGATTTGCTTTCGCCAAGTAGATTGATCTTTCTTCAGTGAGAGGGGTGCGTTGAAGTGGGTTCAACCTGACGGGTTTCTATATCCAAGTGACAGGAGGGGACAAGATACGTCTTTGTGTTGTTTCCACTAAGGATAAAACGATGGGGTTTATTCATATATTTTTGTGTTTACTTTCTTTACATCATGTCATCGTTCTCCAAGCATTACTATGTTTTTCATGAACTTAATACGTAGAGGCAAGCATAGAAACACTCTTGAAGTGGAGTAATAGTAATAGGTGTAGGCAGGAGTCGGCCTATTTGTTTTGGACGTGGTGCCTATATACACATGATCCTTGCCATGAATATCACATAACTATGCGCTTTTCTATCAATTGCCCAACAATAATTTGTTTACCCACTGTATGCTTACTTTCATGAGAGATGCCGCAAGGGAAAACTATGGCCCCCAGGTCTATTCACTTGTATATTTACAAAACCTATCTTTACCTTGGTGCCATTATTTGTGTTTTATTTTGTTTTGCAATTTAAAATTATCTACTATTATCTACACACTTCACTTGCTTGCAAATAACAAGATCAAGGGGATTGACAACCCTCTTGCTTGCATTAGGTGCAAGTTGTTTGCTCTTTTGTGTGCAACCGCCGAAGACGGTTGTGGATTGATATTCCTATTGGTTCGATAAACCTTGGTTTCTTAACTAAGGGAAATACTTCCCCGTATTGTGCTCCAATTACCCGTTCCTCTTCACGGAAAACCCAATGCAGATCACAAGTATCAGGGTGCAAGTGTTTGCTCTTTTGTGTGTAGTCGCTGAAGACAGGGGTTGGTTGTTACTACTATTGGTTCAATAAACCTTGGTTCTCTACTAAGGGAAATACTTAGCTATATTGTGTTGCATCGCCCGTTCCTCTTCACAGAAAACCCAATACAGATCGCAAGTATCGGTCCTCACAAGGCGCAAAGCCCGAATAGCCATGGGGCTACCTCCGGATGAGGTAGATCCAGATGAGGACGAGGAGCATGAGTATGGGGAGGAAGAGGAGGACGCGGAGGAGGAGAAGTAGGAGGATGCGAGGGACGATGGGGCCACGGATTTGCAGGCGGAGCAACAGGCGGTCCTCGATTCCCTTCGGTCAGAATCAGCGGCAGAGGCAAAACGGCGACGTCAGCATGAGACGAAGTTGGAGCACACCAAGGACGTCGAAAAGATGCCGGCGGATATGGATGATGAGTATGTGGTGGAGCCAGAGCCCTCCCACGTACCCATCTACCCCACGCTCAACACGGACGTCGTGGAAATTTTCTACGATGAAACTTAGTTTATACTAGTGTGGTGTAAGTACTACTAGGAGTTCTTTTGCATGGTTTCCATGGATCTAGGGGATGAAATATGAGGCATAGCACCAAATGTGAGGTTTGATCAGTCACTGCCCGCGGACTAAGGGGGTGGATTTGCCAAGTCCGGTTATAGATGCTCGTAACATTACTCCATATTTTATCTTCTTTTTTCATCAATTTGGGACCTTTATTTTTTTTTATTTTGAGATTGCTCACCACACACATCATGTGGTATTTGAGAGTTTTATTAACAATGAACTAAGGGCATCTCTAGTCGATCCCCTAAAACCGGTTAAAGGAGTAGAAGTTCTGGTCTACTCCTCTAACTAGGACATAACCGAAGTCCTAAAGTGTATAGTGAAGTATAAATTTTACTCTGAGTGGCCGTTGAGGAGTAAAATAATTTTTTGGCTCAACCACCGAGTAAAACAAGTACCCCAAAATCAACCTCGTCACCCAAATCCCCACCGCGTGACTCCTCCTATGGCTGGATCTGACCGGTGCTGCTCGTCATCGCCCATCCACGACACTTGGTCGACGGATCAGCGGTGCTCTGCCACCTCCTCCCGCTCCTCGTCCTCCCATGTCGGCAGTGCCTGCTCTTCCCACCCCTCCTCATCTCACGCCGCACCTCCAAATGTTATCTTCATCGAGGCTAAACTGCCACGACATGCGACAGCGCAAATGGGGGACTTGGGTCACCAAGATCTATGATCGAGACACCAGAAAGACCTACTGGTTGGGCTCCTTCCACTTGTAGAGGCGGCGATGCGTGCATACAACATCAACTTAGTACACTTTTATAGCGCCGCCGGCCGCCGTAACTTCCCCGATGACTATTTGCCGCCACTAGAGCCGCCCATGAGACAGACGGGTGACCAATAAATGTGAGAGGTGGGTGGACGAAGAAGACCGTGAGCATCCCATGGCGCAGGTTGTCAGTGAGGCATATATGGCGGAGCTCCTCCATGGCTACCCAGAGCAAGTGGAGACAGAGCGCTGCCTGTGCATGGAGTACACCGTCATCGGGAGCAAGGTCATTGAACTGTCGAGCGATGAAGAAGGAAACGGAGGCACCAGAGGCAAACAAGGCGGCTACGGCGGTAGCGGCAGGAACGAAGTAACCAACATCTTTGATGACAGCAACATCTTTGATGACCTAGACAATGGCCACCATCGAGAACCTATGATCGGGTGGCATGTCTAGAGCCGAGTGGAAAGAGGTCGCGGAATATAGCGACTGAAATTACTAAGTTTTAGGCAATGTAGAATATTATGAATCACCACTGATTTTAGGTTAGTATATTTAATAAGCATTTGTCTGCATCGAATTTATGTTCGTTTGCACCGAATTCGTGTTTGACCCCGCTATATTTAGGAGATCAGCTACAATCGACCAAAACTTAATGGAGTAAACATACTCCACTAAGGTTTACTCGGCCCTTTACTCCTCTATTTTTAGGATATCGGCTAGAGGTGCCCTAACAACCGGTTACAATCTTCCCATAGGCAATAAATAAGTAACTCAGGGCTTACATCAAGCCAACTCTCTCTTTTTAGATAAAAAGGTATATGCACCACTTTATATTACAAAAGCCACATGACATCAAACATAGGTTCATATAACCACCATAAAACGCCAACCAGCAAGTTGAATTAAATAGTACAGACTGCCACGATGGGCAACATAGTTCAGGGCACGCATGTAACAAACCGCCAACCATACGAGACAACGAAACAAGTAACGAACGACCAACACGACCATCCTAGGTATGATGAGCTTGATTCGTACTCGAGATAGAGTTCATCATATCCCTTATACGGGAGATCAATAGCTCCTTGACATCCTTGTCGCCCTCCTTACTCAATGATTTCCATTATCGCGAAAGAATTGGCATTTTGACAATGCAGTCACCCTAGTTGTCGGGAAAGCAATGCTCAATGGTAAACTTGTTCCTTGTGGTACACATCACCCAACACATGGCCTAAAAACCAAACCAAAACAAGCGTTTATGGTGTCCCACCAAAGAGTTAGTCATAGGCGTAAGATCATTCAACGATAAAGGAGCCAGGACATACCCAACCACGACCGGATGCAAATCCAGAAACAAGCGAGCCAGAGGGCAATGGAAAATAACATGATCAGAACCTTCAAGAGCCCCACACAATCAGTACTAGAGAAATGGCTAGCCACAACTTATGTTGGTGGTGCGCCAATTTGAAGCGACGTCAGCACTATTTTTTTCAAATAGCGCTGGTGTTGGACAAATTAGTATGCCAGCTTTGTACAGGTAGTGTTGGTGTGGATTTAAACTGAAACGACACTGATGCATCTCTACTTTTCTGAACACTTTTGCTCTTTTCTGGACCCTAATTTGCATAATTTCAATGAAACTAACCAGGACTAACGCTATTTTTAGCTGAACTACCATGGTTTTGTTTTTGTGCACAAATAAAAATTCTCGGAATGGAACAAAAAAATTTGGAGGATTATTTTGGAATATATGAGGAATTATGAAGCCAGAAGCCACTTGAAAGGGGTCCAAGGGTTCCCACCCTCTACCAGGGCACGCCAGGCCCCCGTGGCACGGCCTGGTGGAGGAAGGCCACCTCGTGGCCCCCTGACCCTAATTCCAGCGCTATAAATTCACAAATTTCTAGAAAAAATCAGAGAGAAAGTTTCACCTCGTTTCACGATATGGAGCCGCTGCCACCTCCTGTTCTTCATCGGCGGGCCAGATCTGGAGTCCGATTGGGGCTCCGGAGAGGGGAATCTTTGGTCTTCGTCATCATCAACCCTTCTCCATCGCCAATTCCATGATGCTCCCCACCGGGAGTGAGTAATTCCTTCGTAGGCTTGCTGGTTGATGAGGAGTTGGATGAGATTCATCATGTAATCGAGTTAGTTTTGTTAGGGCTTGATCCCTAGTATCCACTATGTTTTAAGATTGATGTTGCTATAACTTTGCCATGCTTAATGCTTGTCACTAGGGCCCGAGTGCCATGCTTTCATATTCGAACCATTTATGTTATCATGATTATATCTATGTTCTTGATCTGATCTTGCCTAGTCATATGCACCTATTATGTGTTATGATTCGTCAACCCCATAGTGACAATATTTGGGATACTTCATAGTGATGACTGTCGTTTGAAGAGTTCATGTATTCACTATGTGTTAATGCTTTCTTCCCGTTCTCTATTAAAAGGAGGCCTTAATATCCCTTAGTTTCCTTATGGACCCTGCTGCCATGGGAGGGTAGGACAAAATATGTCATGCAAGTTCTTTTCCATAAGCACGTATGACTATGGGTCTGTTTGGTTGAAGGCCTGGACAGTGTGCCTGGGAAAAGATAATGCCTGGATGGAGCCTGAGATGCCACACATTTTTTGCCTAGTCGGGTTGGCCTGATGCATGCGCGTTTGGTTCCCTTCCTTGCCTGCCGTTTGTTCTTTTGTGTTTAAAAGATTTTCTAATGTTGTTGCCTTACCTTGCTTAGTGCGAGGCACACATCCAGGCATGAAAAATCGGAAGCCTAGGCTAGGCTGATGACACTGCCTGGACTAGATATATTATTTTATTCATTTTTTTATCAGGCCAGGCTAGCCAGGCTACCAAGGATGTCACAGGCAATCAATTTTCGCACCAGGCCAACAACCAATCAAAGGTCAAGCAGGAACCAGATACGTTCTAGGCCAGACTTGCAATGGTGTGGACTCCAACAAAACACGCTCTATATACAAAATACATGCCTACATTACATTGACGAACTGGAGCTAGTTCTGTGTCGCCCTAGGTTATGATAGTTATATGATGAATATTATCCAACGAATACTCTGATCCAGTGCCTATGAGTTTTCCGCTTATTGTTCTCGCTAAGTTACTACTGTTGTTGCTAATGTTACACTCGCTACAAAACTGCTACTGTTATTGTTACCACTGCTATCAACCTATCATATTATTGTGCTACTGGTCACTTTGTTGTAGATATTTATCTCCAGGTGTGGTTGAATTGACAACTCAACTGCTAATACTCTCAAATATTCTTTGGCTCCCCTTGTGTCGAATCTATAAATTTGGGTTGAATACTCTACCCTCAAAAACTGTTGTGATCCCCTATACTTGTGGGTTATCAATACCTTTTTCTGGCGCCGTTGTCGGGGATCATAGCTATATTTGTTGAGTCACTTGAGATTTATATCAATTGATCACTATGAAGAATCTGAAGGATACTAAAACCAACATTTTTCCCTCTACTACGAGGGGAGGTAAGGAACTGTCATCTAGCTCTGCATTTGATTCACCTTGTGTTATGAGTAAGTTTGCAACACCACTACACGCTATTAATCCTGGTATTGATTGCTACTTCTCTATGAATGATGCTTATGATGATGCTAGTACATGCTTGATGATAATGTGCCACTAGGTGAATTTCTTGATCAACAAATTGCTAGAGCTAGAGAGAATGAAATCATTGAAATTGATGACTATGAAACACCTAATAGGCCTAGCTCTCCTAGATTTGAAATGCCTAAGATACCCGAAGGTTATGCTTTGGATGGAGAGATAGCTAGAGCAAGTCTTGCTTGTAAGAATAGAGATGATCTCAAGAAACTACTATGCAAGTATAAAGAAAAAACTTTGAATGCTAAAATGAAATGTGATCCTAAGTTTGCTACTTCACTTATCTTTGTTACCCGTAAGGATTATGAATTCTCTGTCGACCCAGAGTTAATTACTTTGGTTGAATCCGGTCCTTTTCATGTCTATGAAACTGAAACTATGGTAGCACACCTTAATAAGCTGAATGATATAGCCACCTTATTTGCTCATGATGAGAAGATTCGCTACTACTATATTCTCAAATTATTTCCGTTCTCATTAAAGGGTGATGCTAAGGTATGGTACAATACTCTTACTCCTGGTTGTGTGCGTAGTCTCCAGGATATGATTTACTACTTCTCTGAAAAATATTTTCCTGCTCATAAGAAACAAGTTGCCTTACATGAAATATTTAACTTTGTGCAAATTGAAGAAGAGAGTCTCCCACAAGCTTGGTGGAGGATTATCCAAGTAGTTAACACTTTGCCTGATCATCCTCTTAAGAAAAATGAAATGCTTGATATCTTCTATAATGGACTAACTGATGCTTCTAGGGACTTCCTAGATAGTTGTACTAGTTGTGTTTTCAAGGAACGAACTGTTGAACAAGTTGAGGAACTATTGAACAATATATTGAAGAAATATGATGATTGGACTCTCTCTTAACCACCGATTGAACCCACTCTCAAGAAGAGGGGTATCCTATTTCTCGGTCCTAAGGATATGCAAGAGGCAAAGAAATGTATGAAGGAAAAAGGTATTAAAGCTGAGGATGTTAAGAATTTACCACCTATTGAAGAGATTCATGGACTCAACACACCACCACCTCCACAGGTGATAGAGGTAAATTGTCTATTAAAGTTTGATGAAGGTGATTTCCCTTATAATAAACATCCTAGTCAATGCTTATATGAGTTTAATAACTACATTATGAAGCAAGAGAACTTCATTGCAAATGTTCCAAAACACTTGAAATATAATTCTGATATGCTTGCCCGCTTGAGTGACTTGCTATTTAGAATCAGTAATGATGTTAGAGGTGTAGGAAAACATGCATCTATGGTTCAAACTCGATTAGAACAAGTTACTAAATTTCAAAAAGAATCGCTTGATGAAATGAATAATATATGAATGATCATGCTATTAGAGTAGTGACTAGAGGAGGTAGAATGACCCAAGAACCTCTTTATCCCGAGGGTCATCCTAAAATAATTGAACAAGACTCTCAAGGAATTAATGCTGATATACCTAGTCCTTCTAAGAAGAAAAAGAAAAAGAAAGGTGATATGACTTTGCATACTTCTAGTGAACCTAAGATAGAAAAACCTCTTGATGATAAGAATGATGTTTCTATTTCTGATGTTAAAACTCAATCTGGTAATGAATCCACCTAGTGATAATGATAACGACAATGACGTTCATGAGGATACCCAACCTAGTGATGATAAAGAACTAGATAATGATATAGAAATAGAACCTGCTGCTAATCTTGATAACCCACAACCTAAAAAGAAATGATATGATAAAAAAGACGTTGTGGCGAGAAAACATGGTAAAGAAAGAGAGCCATGGGTTCAAAAACCCATGCCCTTTCCACCTAAACCATCTAAGAAAAAGGATGATGAAGAATTTCAATGCTTTGCTAAAATGATTAGGCCAGTCTTTGCGTACCCTTTTAACGATTATTTTAAAGATGCCTCCTTATGCTAAGTACATGAAGGACATCATCACTAATAAACAAAAGATACCTGCAGTTGAAATCTCCACCATGCTTGCTAATTATTCTTTTAAGGATGGAGTACCTAAGAAACTTGGAGACCCTGGAATACCAACTATGCGTTGCTCCATTAAAATAAATTATGTCAAAACTGTTTTGTGTGATTTGGGAGCTGCTGTTAGTGTTATGTCTTTCTCTTTATATAAAAGACTTGATTTGAATAAACTCACACATATTGAAATATCATTACAAATGGCTGACAAATCAACATCCATACCTATTGGTATTTGTGAGGATGTGCCCGTTGTTGTTGCAAATGTTACTACTTAACAAACTCTATTATTCTTGAGATGCCCGAGGATGACAACATGTCAATTATCCTTGGTAGACCCTTTTTGAATACCGCAGGGGCTATTGTTGATTGCAATAAAAGAAAGGTCACTTTTCATATCAATGGTAATGAGCATACGATATACTTTCCGAAGAAACAATTCCAAGTGAATGGTGTGAATGTTATTGAAAATTCTACGACACTCATTATTGGAAGCTTTCAATTACCTCTACCTACTGTCAAAAACATATATGATATTATTATGGTTGGGGATATACCTATCCCCATTGAGGTAACCTAGTGTTTTATGAAAGTTCTTCGGTTTCATGCTAATTAAAAGTGGTTGTTAATAAGACTTGATCAACCTTATTAATGAATCATTTTCGAGAGGTATGAAGTTGATGAATTTAGTAGACACAACTCTCTCTATCCACCTTTTGTTTTCTGTTTTTCCTAGTTAAATAAAATACAATGCCATGTTTATCCTGTTTTCTGATTTTCCCGTGCAGTAAAAAAATGACCCAAAAATAAAAGTTCTCAGAATGCCCTGAAAATTTAACATGAATTTTTTCTGATTATTTATGAATTTCTAGGACAAATAACATGAGAGGGGGTGCACCTGGTGGCCACCCTCCACGAGGGCACGCTAGTCCCCCTAGCGAGGCCTAGTAGAGGGTGGGCCCTAGGTGGGTCCCCCACTTATCCCTTTAGCCCATGTCATCTCTTACCCCCCAAAAAAATTCACCATTGCTCTGTCCCTCGTGTTCTTGCTCAAAGCTCTATTTCTGAAATTGTTTTAGGGGATTGCTTGTTGGTATGCAACTCCCCCATTGCTCCAATTAGTTTTTGATTTAGTGGTTTATTTCGGAATAATTAGCTACTTTTGGTGCTGTTGTAGATGAGCTTGCATGTTGAATTCTTAGAGTTCTAAGTAGTTTGAATGCTTGATATGGCCTCTATGCATCCCTAGGAGTAGTTTTGTTAACAAATTTTTGTGGACTAAAAATTTTCAGAATTTTAATTGTAGAAAATAAGATGAATTTCTTTAGGAAGTACTCCAAGAAGAATGCTAAGGGAGTTATTGGGGAGTCGTCTGGCAGCGACCTATACTTGAGGAAGGAAGAAGTGCGGTCGTGCGAATGGCCACATATTACCTTTATGGAGGAAGCCAATTTCTATCAAGAATTTTCTCAATTTATTGACAATGCTGGGTTGACCAACTTCCTCGCAGATAAGTGTGAATAGTACTACATCCTCACAAATTCCTTTATGCAAGGTTTTAATTTCCTGAGTAGGAATAACCCTCCTGAGGTTCAGTTTAATCTATATGCTGAAAACTATAAGATACCATTCACTGACTTTTGTGACATATGTCTGATTCCTTCTGACAGGGAATTAAGAGAGCCTAGACCAGCAGAGTCTGAGGAGTTTCTCCTCACTTTAATAGTGGGTGATGAAAGAAGCGTGTCGAAAACCACAATCACTAGTTCGCAGCTTCCTTCTGTGCACTACTTTGCTATATTCATTAGTAAGTGTCTAACTGCTAACGAAAAGGTCGGTGCACTCAGTGCCCCGGAACTCGCCATTTTGCGACGTGCATTATATAATGATCACACTTTTAGATTAGGAGCTATTGTTGCACGACGCTTACAACTTAAGAAGAGTAAGGGCAAGATACATGGTGGCATTTACGCTACTCACTTAGTGAGTCATTTCAAAATTCAGATACGCCCACATGATTATCTTTTGCCCACTGTTTATCTAGATCACAGATCGTTACGGGACCACCACTTTATTTCATAATATTCGTTACAGTTTAGTATTTAGTGTGGTAACCCGTGATGTTATCCCATTGCCCGCACCTGCCTTGTTTGATTTTGTTGCCAGGAACGGATACTAAATTATGCCAGATGACATTATCGCCTACTGGAACAACCTAGCAGCAGCCGACGATGAACCCCGGGAGTGGGATGCCCAGGTGGTAACACCACCTAGTATTGACTCAGACTATCTGGGCCACGGATGGTGATTACCAAGCTAGGCCTAAATCCTAAGCTTGGGGGAGTACGTATTTCCACCGATATTACATTCATGTTCACGCATTTCATTTCAGTTGTCGGTGTCCACACTCTTTCATTGTATTATCCATGTTAGATTTATTTTTCTCGTTTTCTTCTTGTGTGTTTGAAAAACTTTGAGAAAATCCAAAAATGCTTCTTGCTTCATTTCAGTTTTTCTTTTCAGTTTAGTTAGTTGTAGTATTAAAAGAAAACCCAAAAATATTTCTCATTTCTTCTTTTGCTTGTTGGGAGTTATCCCGTGTAAATAGTTTTTCTCATTTTTGTTTTTCCTTCTCTTATTTGCTTCTTCGCGAAAAACTAAAAACTCCAAAAATATTTTAGTGTGTTTCTCTGAAATTGTCTTTCTTTTATCGAGTCATACCAAGGAGAAGACCACGATGAAAATGTTGAGTGGCTCTCATGTGCATTACCGTTGATCTAACACAGAGCCCATATTACTTTGTCTTCTCCTCTTGAATAAAATGTTTGAAGATTCCAGCTTAGTCCATGGCACTCTTGCGCTATTATTATTTCCATATCATTCGATTATGCAAGTGAAAGACAATAATGACGATATTTGATGAATTGACCGTGGTAGAGAAAAGCGGGTATGAACTCAACTTGTTCTTGTTTTTGTAAATATGTTTAACCTAGTATCCATGATTCAACATATTATGATTGAACAGGTTTGCAATGACAATTAGAAATTATAGTGGTTCATGCCATGCTAAAGTAACTAGGAGTGGATAATGATTTATCTTGGATGTCAACATGCATTAAAATGATTGTGATGTAGTATGATGATATGGTATCCTCCTCTGAATGTTTCAAGTGGCTTGACTTGGCACATGTTCACGCACGTATTTGAACCAAAATCAACATAGCCTTCATGATAGGGAAACGCTTCCTACCAGACGGGTGAACACTTCACTTCGTTAGACGTCTCCCATGCCGTCGATTCCTTATGCATCGCAGGGCTGAGGGCCTCCTCCACGACCTGTTCAAATGGCCCTTTAATCACGCACCAGATTTTTTTAGTGCCCACATATCCTAAATTCCCCTAATTCCGTAACCATCCTTTCCTTCGTTGGTCTACCGGACATAGTGAGCCACCGGTGCTTGTGCGCTGCCATCCGTCCGTCCCGTCGATCTGCACCAACATCATGCTATGGTCCACCTTTACTATGCATCTCAGCATTGGTGCCTCATCCGCCCTGCAGCCGAGGAGAACCCTATGGCAGAGAGCAGAAGTAGACATCTTGGAGGAGAACCAGCAAAAGGAGAGGGTGTTGTTGCAGCTCGTCCCGCCCTCCCCTATCGCCATCGACAACTCCATGGTGCACGTTGCACGCCCGCCTCATGTCCCCAACTACCTTAGATTTCTTTCCTCCTGTTTCATTTCAACTATGAACTACAAATCTGCAGATGTAGCCAATTGTTTCTTTTATTTTTAATAGCATTGCTGACACCGGCTAAGGGTCTATCTTGGTATCTTGTGTTTGACCTTGCCAAAAGTCCCAGACAACAATTACTTTCGATGAAATTTCTTGTTTAGATCAAAAAACTGTGCTCTCACATATTGGTGGTAAGCAATGGTAATTCTCACTTTCAAAATTGCGTGCATATGTTATTTACAAGCCATGTTGAGATTACATGAATATGATGGTTCCAAATATACATGCATCATACTTGTGCATCTTCCCAGCTTCTATTTTAATATATTCTTGTTTTATGTTGAGATAGCATGAATTTGATGATTTCAAATATCCATGCTTCCTAAACATTGTAGATTTGCTTCTCGACACTAGATTAGCTCGTGTCAATACTCCACATTAAGCTTGCAAAATTAGTTCTCTAACTAAAAATAGCTCATTCTTATCCATGATTATGATTATATTAACAACGACCTATGTCCATATTATCTAACATTGGGTATATCTTAATTTATTCGTGAAGCACACCCTTATGCATTTGTTCATGTTAGCAGACAATTTTTTATGCTTCTGATGTGTCGTATATGTTATACTAGGATCTTTTCATCTAACCATCATAAGTCTCTGCCACTTCTATTCTACAAACATTTTGTTTCAGTCATCATCAGATACTAGCGTATGCTTCCATCTTTCTCACTTAATGTTTCAATCTTATAGACTTTTTGGCGTACCAGGTTCCAGTTGTGCTTCCTTGTCTAATGTGTTGAGTACATACGAGCTAAGATCGACCAGGCATTGCCCTAAGTTGCCGGCAACAGAGTGAACGACATAGAGTTCTTGTCATGCATGGATCCTGTCATGATCAGATTGTCAAGCGCCCGCTGCTAAGCAATCTACAATGAAGTGAAAAATAGCGTTGTAATAGTCTTTACTCTTGTTGAAAAATAGAGTTGTATTTTTTGGTTATAATGGAGTAATTTCTTTCACTGTTTGACCATTCTTGCTGTGTGCATCCACATGATTTATTTGCGAAGCAAAGTCTCCATTAGACAGAAAGATCGGCTTCCTTTACACCAAACATTTGATTCGGAAGCTCTTAGAAATATTCATAGGTCAAATGATTCTGTTGAACAATATGTTTTCGCCTCACTACAAAGTACAATGATTCCATCGATCAAAAGGACTGTTTCCATGGCACAACAACTATTTTTGCCATCACATAAAATCAACCAGAAAAAATAGTACTATATGTTATTTGATGGGTATGCATCCATCGGTGAAAGGAATGCTTCCATGGAACAACCATGTTGCATCATCTTAAAAATGCATCTTAAAAACATATCCTTGTATGCTACATATTCAGTTGTTGAAAGTAATCGTAATTAACCAGAATTATTTCCAGTATACTCCAGGATTAACATAAGTAGTTAAGAGTAGCAATCAACTGATGCTTCCATCACGTCGGTGCATGCATCTCGTAGGTGCATCAATTTAGTAGCCTGCCATGATTTAAGGAACATATAACAAATGCCAACCCAATCCATGTTTACTTGGCCACCGGATGCTTGAGAGAAAAGTAATCCAACGACCCAGGAGAGGTCTGATAGGTAGCTAGGGATTAGTAGTCGGATCCCTAGTGGTTCCCTTCATGATATTTATGTTCATGGTGTCCATATCCTACTCATGATAGCATTCAATGTTTTATTATCCGTAATGCATGTTTATGTCTGTATTCGCTCTCTAGCTAGCTGCTTCTCAATCCATTTGCTAGCCTTCACCTGTACTAAGCGGGAATACTACTTGTGCATCAAAATCCTTAAACCAAAGTTATTCCAGATGAGTCCACCATATCTACCTATATGCGGTATTACCCTGCCGTTCCAAGTAAATCTGCATGTGCCACCACTAAAATTTAAAATGAGCATCTGTTTTGTGTGCCTGGACCGCTCATGGAGCGACAGGGGGTGGTTAGTATCTTCCATGTTAAGCGGGTTACTCTCCTGATGAGTGTTTATTCACTTGTCCTTACACGAGAAGGGTGGTAATAGGGATTCCCAGTCCCGAAATCAAAATAATTGCAAATAATTAAACAAAACTCCCCCAAGAATGTTGTTGGTTTGAACGGTACCTATGGATTTGGTTTGCCGTGGAGTGTGTTTGTTGGTGGATGGGGAGTAAACCTTTACTTTTACCGCTTGGGAACCACCACTAATTTTTTTAACATGGAAGAGATTGGTAGCTCTTGGTTGTACGTTGACAGGAAGGGTGTACCTCCCAGAATTATACTTATCTCTTATTTAATCCTTGAGCTCTGGCACCGCTGTAAATCCCTGTTTCCCTCTACGAAGGGACTACCTATTTACTTTAAAGTTGAGTCGTCACCTTCTAAAATAAGCGCCAGATCTGAGAGTGCTATTGTCATCCTCATGCATTATGTATAGTGAATTACAATGTTTAGTCGCTGCTTGAACTTTTGAGGTCCTCTGCATTTATGTTTTGCGGTCTCAGAAAGGGCTAGCGAGATACCACTATTGTCATACTATATCATAATTGTTTTGACAAATTGTTTGCGCTTCATATATCTTATTTTTCCTTGCTAGTTGCTTGTGTCAGTGATATGAGTTAGTATAATATTTAAGAGTTGTTGTTGACATGGTTAGTCATAATCTTTGTTGAAAACCTAGGTGCTACTTGAGCATATGTATGTAAACAAGAACAAAAAGAGTTCGTAATTTTTTCTTTCTCACTTCAGTTTGTCAACTGGATTGCTTGAGGACAAGCAAGGGTTTAAGCTTGGAGGAGTTGATACGTCTCCAACGTATCTACTTTTTCTAACACTTTTGCTCTTGTTTTGGGACCTAATTTGCATAATTTGAATGAAACTAACCCGGACTGACGTTGTTTTCAGCAGAACTACCATGGTGTTGTTTTTGTGTAGAAATAAAAGTTCTCGGAATGGAACAAAAAAAATTGGAGAATTAGTTTGGAATATATGAGGAATTATGGAGCCAGAAGCCACCTGAGAGAGGGCCCAGGGTACTGTTGGGTTCTACCGTAGGTGCATCGCATGCCAATTAAAATTTTCCTACGTGCAGAACATCCAAGAAGTTGCTACGGAGATGGATCACAGATTGTTACCACTAGACGCGCGGTGCTGTGCAACGAAAGTAGAGTTAGGGCAACACGTTCGCGTGGTCCGTCTCCTCCTCGTCCGATCACCCTCGAACAGCCGGTCGCCGGATCCCACGTACAGGTTTGCCGGAGCGGCACAAGTGCATCGCCTCTAACGATATCCGCACGTGCAGGAGGAACACCCGTGCGGCAGACTACTAGGTTCGATCACACGGTCAGCGGCGGCGAGTGGAGGTGGGTAGTTGCAACTCATGCAAAGCCCTAATGATGGCGTCGAAGCGATCAACCGGATGGGTGTGCCGCATCTCCACTATATATAGGCATCCGGCACGGGCTCAACTCTTGGGCCTCGCACGAATCCTAAAGCCCACGTGTTCCTTCCCTTAAGCGCGCGAACCTTTAGGTTCTCATCCACTTGGTCTCGATTCAGATGACATCAAACTCGACCGGTCAATAGCGGCCTCTAGGGAGACGTGTCGACTCCAAGTGTCCGATGAAGCTAGTTAGGCGAACCTGTACTTCACACTTGTGTTCCCTTTGCCACACGATATATGTTGTCATGCACAAGGCGATATGGTCATCCTTGTTGCAGCACAACCTCTTTCTCGTTCTAGTGAATCCGACTAACATTTGGATTATCTCATAATCCTCATCGCATGGCCATGCTTATCCAGGTCAGATCACCCGAGGGTCCTAGAGTATATCTCTCCTGATCGAAGGGGCAAATCCCATCTTGCTCGACCATGTCTCGTAGCATGGGTCTGGACAAGCCCGAAAGCTACCTTTGTAACTACCCAGTCACGGAGTAGCGTTTGGTCGGCTCAAAGCAAGTCTTTCACCATCCCGAGTACATGCGCCAGCTCAGGTCTTAGGACATAGAACGTATGTTGTACTAGAGACTCACAGATGACCTATCACTGCATCTCATAGTTGGGCCTATCCGACTCAAACCTTATCTCGACTCGGATCCAACTATGTCGAATCCGACCAGACCTTTCTAAGTCCATATTATCCAGATAGCATCCAATGCTACATGGTCAGTGAGACCGAACGATCCACCGTGTCATATGCTAGTCTAACTGGCTGCATGTCCACACAACCCTTTCATCCACATCGGTTTTCTTCTTAAAGACCCATTTGCAACCAATGGCAACTATGCCAGGTGGCAGGTCAACCAAGTCCCAGACTTGATTCTCATCCATGGACTTTAACTCGGATCTCATGGCCTCTAGCCATGCCTCAGAATCTAGGCTCACCATTGCTTTCGCATACGTAGCCGACTCGTCGCTTTCTAGCAACAAAATGCCGCACACTCTGCGCAATCTTTCCGACCTTCGTGGCTCCGGTGCCGATTCCACTACAGGTTATCTGACCGACTCCGGTGTGATCTCATCACCAACCGAGTTGTCCCCGAGTGGCTCTCGAATTTCTTCGAGCCGCACCGTTCTCCCACTGGCCTCCCGACTGAGAAACTCTTTCTCTAGGAAAACCCCGTTCCGAGCAACAGACACTTTGTTCTCTTCTCGGTTGTAGAAGTTATATCCCAAGGTTTCCCTTGTATATCCCACGAATATGCATTTATCCGACTTGGGTGTAAGCTTGTCCAACATGAGTCGCTTGACAAATGCTTCACAACCCCAAATCTTTAGAAAAGACAAACTAGGACTCTTCCCAGTCCACATCTCATGTGGTGTCTTGTCTACGAATTTAGATGGTACCCTATTAAGTGTGAAAGCTGCAGTTTCTACAGCATATCCCCAGAATGACAAGGGTAAATACGATTTGCTCATCATCGACCGAACCATGTCCAACAAGGTTCGATTTCTCTGTTTTGACACAATGTTTCTCTGTGGCGTACGAGGAGGTGTGAGCTCAGGTACTATACCTCAGCTTTTCAGATGATTATCAAACTCCTGGCTCATGTACTCACCTCCACGATCTGACCATAGAAGTTTTATCATCTTGATGAGCTGATTTTCAACCTCGTTCTGAAACTCTTTGAACTTTTCAAAAGTTTCCACTTGTGCCTCATCAAATAGATATATCCATATCTACTCAAGTCGTCGGTAAAAGTCACGAAGTACTGATAGCCACCTCTGGTTGTTGTGCTCATTGGACCACACACATCACTGTGTATAAGCTCCAACAACTCGGACGCCCTCTCGCAAATCTTTGCAAAAGGAGACTTAGTCATCTTTCCTAGCAAGCATGATTCGCATGTCTCGAACGACCAAAAGTCAGACGAAGTTAGGAGCCCATCATCATGGAGCTTATTCATGCGTTTCAGACTAACGTGTCCAAGCCGACAATGCCAAAAGTATGTTGGATTTATCTCATTAGGCTTATGCCTCTTGACATTCACGTTATAGACTGGTTCCGTTTCTAGATTTAAAATAAATAGCCCATCTACTATGGGTACATAGCCATGGAACATTCCATTCAAATAAAATGAACAACCATTGTCCTTTATATTGAATTCATAACCTTGACTCATCAAGCATGAGGCAGAAATAATGTCTGACTAAGTGCGGGAATGTAATAACAATTATTCAATTCCAAAATAAATCCAGAAGGAAGCTTGAGCTGCATCGTGCCGACCTCCAACGCCACAACTCTTGCTTTGTTGCCGACCCTGATGTCAATCTCCCCTTGTGCCACACGCCTAGTTCTTACCAGCGCCTGCATCGAGTTGCAAATATGAACAACTAATCCGGTATCAAATACCCAAGAGATACTAGGTATGTCAGCAAGGTAAATGTCTATAACATATGTAACAAGTGTACCTTTGCCTGAAGAAGCATCTCCGGCCTTCTTGCCGTGCTCAGCAAGCCGCTTTCTACAGTTCCTCTTCCAGTGAGCAGCTTCCTTGCAGTGAAAGAAAATGGTCTTTGAGTTCGGTCTAGACTTTGGCTCAGCGGCGGAGACAACCTTCTCCGTGCCCTTTGCCTTACCCTTTTTCTTGGACCAACTCTTCTTGAATTTAGCCGAGTTCTGCACCATCAACACTTGATGCGTGCCTTTCTTAATATCTTGCTCTGCCACCTTATGCATCCCATGCAATTCAGTGAGCTTCTTATCCATGCCGTGCATATGATAGTTCAAGATGAACGTCCCATAGCTAGGTGGAAGAGAAGCCAAAATTGCATCCGTGGACAGATCGTCCCCAAGTGGGAAGCCTAACCGATCCAAAGCTTGCACATACCCGATCATCTTGATCACATGCGGGCTCAGTGGATCACCCTCCTTCAGCTTACAATCCGTCAAGGACTACCAGACGTTGAACCTTTCGGTCCTAGCCTGTACCTGAAACATGCTCTTCAAACTCTCGATCATATCGAATGCCTGAATGTTTTCGAAATGCTGTTGCAAATCGGGCTCCATACAAGCCAGCATGAGGCAGCTAATCTCATTTGATTCATTAGCGAGTTTATGGTGGGCATTCTTGGTTGTGGCATTAGCATTCTCGGCAGGTTCCTCTGGAAGTGGATCCTCTAGAACATGTTCCTTTTTATTGTGCTTGAGAACAATTCTCAGATTTCTATACCAAGTGGTAAAGTTTGTTCCATTCAGTTTATCCTTTTCCAGAATTGATTTCAATGCACAATTGGGTTGAGCAGGTGGTGCCATTGATCTACAACAGAAAATATGCAATCACTAAGTAATGTGTTTATGTAGAGTAATTCAAGCCTTAAACAGAACTACTCCCACTGAAGTCAGCATCCCTCCGCAAACTCTCAGTGATTCAGGACCCATCTAGCGCAAGCGACTAGTGAGCTTTAGCATCACTCCTAGCCAACTTGCCTATTCGGTAAGCAACTCCTTCCTAATTGTATTTCTATACGACTCCTGTTGGTTGGGTAGGTATCTTATACCCCAGCTCCCAACCTTCTTTGCCACAAGGCCCAAAACCATTTTGATAGCCTTGTCAAGTTAACCTGATGCGAACCCTCCAGTTCAAGGACACCCAGTAGCACCTCAATTTTATGAGCCCACCACTAGACGTACTTGGCGTGCGAAGGTGCAACATCGGGAATGGCAATGTGCTTGATATTAATGAGGGATCTTTCTACCATACTAACATGCATTGAAACAAGAAGCAATGTCAATCACATATAAACATAAATATGTGAAATAGTATGGCTCCTTCATGGACATCCTTCCAGGTCGGCTCCAACTCCGATGACCAGGGCAGAACTCCATCTTGTCCGTCTCGCCAGGACGCCAAAGCCTCGAACTTTATCTCTGTCCTCCAACTACTAAAAATAGTAATGAATTTACAGAGAATCACAAGTCGACGCGCAGGTCGTTATACAATATAATGACAGCACTTTGGCTCCTACCAGCTGACAATCATGACATACAGGTCATGTTCAATTACACACATGCATCACATACATATGAGCCATACTATTCACATCAAACCTGCAAAACAAGCTTATGCATAGAATCACATTCTACCGATTTGTGTGATCGTGTATGAAATACAAGGCGCTATGCACACGGCGGTCCCTCATGGGTGCGGGCAGCGCCTGATGTTTTCGAAAGGGGCAGCGCCCCTCGCGAGTGCGAGCAGCGCCCGGCGTTTTTGGAAATCACAGATCGTATCTATACTCCGATCACGCCGAATTTTCTGATCTGACAGATCTCATCGATCACCGCGAACGTTTCACAGTTAACCCCGATGGCGGATACTGACCGGTAGGGGTAGGTTGTGTCACGACCTCATCGATTTCGATTGATAGAAAACATAGCCTCAATCTATCCTGATGTGCAGTTGATCTCATCAACCGTGTACATAGCCGGTGTCATTAACGACGACGGATCTCATCCGCCGCCTCCACATATCAAATATGTATCCGATCTGAATCCAAATCCTATAACACAGGCTCTGATACCACTGTTGGGTTCTACCGTAGGTGCATCGCATGCCAATTAAAATTTTCCTATGCGCAAAACATCCAAGAACTTGCTACGAAGATGGATCACAGATTGTTACCACTAGACGCGTAGTGCCGTGCAACAGAAGTAGAGTTGGGGCAGCGCGTTCATGTGGTTCGTCTCCTCCTCGTCTGATCTCCCTCGAACAACCGTTCCGGTCTCCCTCGAACAGTCGGTCATCGGATCCCACGATAGGTTCGCCGGAGCGGCGCAAGTGCACTGCCTCTAACGATATCCGTGCATGCAGGAGGAACACCCGTGCGGCGGACTGCTAGGTCCTATCACACGGTCGGTGATGGTGAGTGGAGGTGGCTAGTTACAACTCATGCAAAGCCCTAATGACGGTGCTGAAGCGATAAACCAGATGGGTGTGCCGCACCTCGACTATATATAGGCATCCGGCATGGGCTCAACTCTTGGGCCTCGCACGGATCCTAAAGCCCATGTGTTCCTTCCCTGAAGCGCGTGACCCTTTAGGTTCTCGTCCACTTGGTCGCGAGTCAGATGACATCCGACTCGACCGGTCGGTAGCGGCCTCTAGCAAGGCATGCCGACTCCAAGTGTCCGATGAAGCTGGTTAGGCGAACCTGTACCTCACACTTATGTTCCCTTTGTCACACGATATATGTTGTCGTGCACAAGGCGATATGGTCATCCTTGTTGCAGCACGACCTCTTTCTCGTTCTGGTGAATCCGACCAACATTCGGATTATCTTATATTCCTCATTGCATGGCCATGCTTATCCAAGTCGGATCACCCGAGGGGCCTAGAGTATATCTGTCCTAATCGAAGAGGCAAATCCCATCTTGCTCGACCATGTCTCGTAGCATGGGTCTGGACAAGCCCGAAACCTACCTTTGTAACTACCCAGTCATGGAGTAGTGTTTGGTCGGCCCAAAGCAAGTCTGTCATCATCCCGAGTACATGCGCTAGCTCAGGTCTTAGGGCATAGAACGTATGTTGTACTAGAGACTCACAAATGACCTATCGCTGTATCTCATAGCTGGGTCTGTCCAACTCACACCTTATCTCGACTCGGATCCGACTATGTCGAATCCGACCAGACCTTTCTGAGTCCATATTATCCGGCTAGCATCCAATGCTACATGGTCAGTGAGACCGGACCATCCACCATGTCATATGCTAGTCTAACTGGTTGTGCGTCCACACAACCTTTCAACTAGGGACCATTTAGGACAGTCATTATACAATGCATAGTCTCACAAACAAGTCACATACTTGTTAATACACATCAATGATAATGTCCATGGACTATCTTTATTCATAAACACATAGGAAATATCATCATACATGATTGCCTCTAGGGCATATCTCCAACAGGTGTCCACCCTCTACTAGGGCGCGCCAGACCCCCCTGGCGTGACCCGGTGGACGATGGCCACCTCATGCCCCCCGACCCTAATTCCAGCTCTATAAATTCACAAATTTCCCAAAACAAACATCGGAGAGAAAGTTTCACCTCGTTTAACGATACCGAGCCACCCCACCACCTGTTCTTCATCGAGAGGCCAGATCTAGAGTCCGTTTGGGGCTCCAAAGAAGGGAATCTTTGGTCTTCCTCATCATCAACCCTTCTCCATCACCAATTCCATGATTCTCCCCACCAGGAGTGAGTAATTCCTTCGTAGGCTTGCTGGTCGGTGAGGAGTTGGATGAGATTCATCATGTAATCGAGTTAGTTTTGTTAGGGCCTGATCCCTAGTATCCACTATGTTCTAAGATTGATGTTGCTATGACTTTGCCATGCTTAATGCTTGTCACTAGGGCCCGAGTGCCATGATTTCAGATATGAACCGTTTATGTTATCATCATTATATCTATGTTCTTGATCCGATCTTGCCTAGTCATATGCACCTATTACGTGTTATGGTCCGTCAACCGCATAGTGACAATATTTGGGATACTTCACGGTGATGACCGTAGTTTGAGGAGTTCATGTATTCACTATGCTTTAATTCCTTGTTCCGGTTCTCTATTAATATGAGGCCTTAATATCTCTTAGTTTCCTTATGGACCCTGCTGCCATGGGAGGGTAGGAAAAAAGATGTCATGCGAGTTCTTTTCCATAAGCACGTATGACTGATATAGAATACATGCCTACATAACATTGACGAACTGGAGCTAGTTCTGTGTCGCCCTAGGTTATGACTATTATATGATGAATATCATCCAACGAATACTCCGATCCAGTGCCTATGAGTTTTCCACTTATTGTTCTCTCTAAGTTACTACTGTTGCTGCTACTGTTACACTTTCTACAAAACTACTACTGTTACTGTTACCACTGCTATCAACCTATCATATTACTGTGCTAGTGGTCACTTTGCTGCAGATATTTATCTCCAGGTGTGGTTGAATTGACAACTCAACTACTAATACTCTCAAATATTCTTTGGCTCCCCTTGTGCCGAATCTATAATTTTGGGTTGAATACTCTAACCTCGAAAACTGTTGTGATCCCCTATACTTGTGGGTTATCAGCCACCCACATGTGGGCCCTGCTGAGCTGACCAATCGGAATATATTGGTGACGTCGAATATCCTGCCATGTCACAGCTATCTTATGTAGTGCCGACGTTCACTGTTCAAGAACGTCAGCACTATGTTTTGCCTATATAAGAAGCCCATAGTTTCTCAAACACATCTATTTCCAATTCTTCTCCCTAGCTAGTTAGGTCCTCTTAGTTATGGACCCTCATCAGCGGAGCGTGTCAAAAGTTTGGGACTCCGCCGCCCTGGCTGAGCTCCTGTCTGGCCATGTTGGCTACGCCACGAGCTCGCCACAACCAATGCAGTCGTCCTTGTTTGGCAAATCATCTCATCGCAATGATGTGTCAAGTTACGTTCAATCCGGAAGCTACGCCACCAGCGTCAAAGAAACCGGGAATCGAGCGAGGGCACATGTGCTGCTTTGTGGCTATCTACACCGTGTTGATGAGCATATGTCGTACATAGAATGGAATCCATAGCGAGAGTTCTACATCTGCGCAAACCATGGAAAGGTACGTATGTGACAAAAAATACATCTTGATCTATTTTTAGCTACTTTGCACAATTCAACTCCTCTAGTGTCGCTCATATCAATATGTGTATATATATTGTGATCCACAGAAAATAGGGGGAATATTGCTTCACATGGATATGGGTTAATCTCATCCAGAAGTATGTAAACGAGTTGCTTGACTACCCCATTGGACCACCGAGACAACAGATAGATGAGATGCAACTCAAGAACGATATGATGCGAGGCCAAATAAAAAAATCAAGATGCTTCATTATACACTTTTAGTCGGTTGAATGCTTTGCCTATTTCTCCGAGATGAATCGATGCAACATTTCTTCTCGTTGGGGTCAACACATTAATGATGTTCTTATGCTAGATCTAGTAGGAGTAGTAAATTACATTTCTTATTGTTTATTATTCTTTTGTAATGTATGTAAGTAGGTCAGATTAATTAATGGAATCTATGTTGTTCTCATATATATGGATCCTCTTTTAAACTTTTATTTTAATTATGTATTCACAAAAAATGAAAACAAAAAAATCACAAATAATGAAAAAATAGCATAATTGTAAGTGCATCTAGTGCCCCTTAGTGATTTTGGTGTATTGAAGACTTATAGGTTAAGAGACTGATGCGTTTGTAAGTGTACACATGCTCTATAAGTCGCTGAGGAGTTTGATATATTCGGAGATTATCGACCCCTAAAAATGAATGTCTTCAACTGATGACTTTGCTGAAGACTTTGGTATTCTCTGAAGACTTTGAAAATGAATAAGTTGGTGTGACCTTGAAGATATGAACGAGGATGATGAAGCTTGAAGACTTTTATTTTGTAGTTTCATTTCCTTTCTTTGGGTCATAGGAAACACCGTACTGTTAAAGGGGGCCGAGGTAATACTAAGGAAAATTTCCAACTGATGCTCATCTCAAAAGCCTCAACCTATCCAATCCTTCGAGTGAAGCCTTTGGAAATCTCTTACGGTTTAGTCAAGTTCTTCAGTGATAGAGACGAATTTCTTCTGGTCTCTGAGGAAATTGTCTAACTGAGGAGTTAGGTTTTTGCCAGTGCGAATTGCCTACAAGTGAGGAATATGATAAGCGTTAGGACTTTCATAGTTGAAATTCCGACCGTTGTTGTGCTTAGCGCCAGTTGTCCCCAATCATCCTATCCACATAACGGTCATATTATTGGGGCATTTATGTATTATCATGTTAGGTTGTAACTTGGCTATAAATAGCCACCCCACAACCACTAGTTGGTTGGCTGCTCCGAGAGAGAACCAACACTTGTCATTTGAGAGCAACCCATCCTCCGAGGACTTTGAGAGAACATCATCAGTGAGGAAAAACCCAAATCCAAACCACCAAAACCAAAGTGATTGAGCATCACTATAGAGATTGTTCCTGTGTGGAACCGATGCTTGTTACCTTTGAAGACTGTGTACCTTCCAGATGATTATGCATCATGGTCTAGTGCATCCTCCAGTCAATTGGGGATCATAGAGTGACCTTGGATTATGGTATCACAAGGGCTCAAATCTTCACCTCATCGGATACTCAGATGCTAACTATGTTGGTGATCGTAAGGACCGCAAGTCAACCTTAGGCACATGTCATTTCCTCGGATGATCCTTATTCTGTTGGTCCTTGAAGAAGCAGAACTGCGTGTCACTGTCTACTGCTGAAGTTGAGTACATTGTTGCTGGTTCATGTTGCGCTCAGTTGTTGTAGATGAAGCAAACCCTCAAGAACTATGGAATCAAGGTTAAGAATGTGCCTCTCTACTACGACAATGAGAGCGCTATCAGGATTGCTTACAACCTAGTTCAGCACTCAAAGACCAAGCACATCCAGATTCATGATCATTTTCTTCGAGATCATGTACTCAAGGGCGACATCTCCATCGACCACATCCCCACTGAAGAAGAACTGGCAGATATCTTCACTAAGCCCTTGGATGAAAAGAGATTTTGCAAGTTGCGGTGTGAGCTAAATATCTTAGAATCTTCAAATGTTCTTTGAAAAAGACACACATCCTAACACTTATGCAAAATTGATGACTTAGATGTACAACACACGAAGTAACGTTTTTCTTCAAATCTTCAATCAATGAAGAATAACCCTCTAAGTGTGAAGAAATTAATGAAGAATTTGATTCTCAGAACCCTATGACAATTGTACGCGGTGCCTGAAATCATCATTCTTATACGGTGGGTCACGCCACCAACCATAGTTGAAATTCTTCAAAGTTGAGTTTTTTGTCATTTTGCAAATTCTTCAATTTTTCAAATTCCTCAACTTGTCAAATTCTTCAAACTATGAAACTGATGTTTCTTCATTGACTGTATATATATATATATATTTGAGTTTTCAATGTCCTCAACAACATTCACTTATTGCTAATTCTTCAAGTTGATTTTCATCTAAGTGAATGTGATCGGACATGTTCCCCCTCTATGCTAAACTCAACCTAGTCTATTCACAAATTCTTCATATGCGTTCTACTTTGAAACTCGTTCAAGGTCTTCACTGTGTCCTTGAAAGCTGAAGAATTTGTGAACAGAAACTTTAAGTTTTTACTATCAAAATTTTCGGCGCTTCCCACTCAAACCGTTCCGATTCCCACGACTGGGTAACCCACGATCCCCCACTATCTCCACTACTCAGAACATGGGTGACACATGTCGTGTGGAGATGAAGGGTCAGGGGCAATAAGGTCCAAAATCTCTGGGCCCATTGGTTTTCACCTCCACTATAAATACCCCTTCCCTTTCACTGTGCTTGTCTTACTCCTCACTCCCACTCTCTCCCAAGCTCAAACCTAGCGCCGCCACTAAAATCATCGCTACCGGTGTGGAAGAGCTTCATTGCCTCGACCTCGCTGTCGCCATACTCGCATCGGCCGCGGAAATCTTCACTCCGCCGCCGCTGTAGCTGTCTTCCTTAGCCAAGCTAGGGCGTGGGAGATCTGGACGGACAAACATCCCCAATTTCATCTCACTATTCGTCGTGTCTTTATCAGGGTAAATAAAATCTAATTTTACTACCCTTGTTTGATCTTCATGTTTTCCACAAAATCCTCGAAGGTGTTTATTCTCCAAGAATCATATTCTAAATCACCTTATACGTTCATTCCCTTGATGTTTTTCCTAAATTATGATTTTCTTCAAGATTCCTCAATTGTGTGGATCCTCAAAATTTGCACAACTCTGAAACCTAAGATAAGAACACTTAGTGAAATTCCTCAAGACATCTAATTTCTCAACTTAATGTATTTTGATTTTTTTTGAGAACGCATATGACCTCTTAAAATTCTTCGCACCTATACTCTATTCACAGGTACAAAATGTCTACCGATGAATCACTAGGTTCTCATCAACTTAATTCATTTGCAATGTTTCTTGAGGAAAAATTGTGTACATATTCAGAATCTTCAAGAGTTCAAAGTCATCAAGTGAAGAAAATGGCTAATGGCAAGATACCACAAAAGGGTGGAAAGAAGGCTGAACAAAACACTGGATTTGAGATACCTGAACCTTTGTATGCAGGTTACTGTACATCTTATGAGGACATTCATGGCAAGGAGACAAAAGAACACAGGAAAATCAGAATTCAGAGGATTGAGCAGAGGTGGGTGAAGGAATGGAGAGACTATCGTTATGTCACTCCCAAGTACATGAAGAAATTTGCACTCAAACCCCCTTGCAGAAGGGTACCTCCTGCTGATGATCAAGAGGTTGATCCCACAAGTGTTGCTAGTGGTGAAGACTTTCCCAGTGAATGGGCAAAACATTAGCCAAAGATGCAGTGAAGCAATTCAATGAAGACTCTGCTGCTGCTGTTGCCTCTGCCGGAGCCTCTGCTAGTGCTCCAAAGAAATCAATGGTGAAGAAGTCTGTAGTGAAGTCAAAATCCTCAAGTTCAAAGTCCTCACTGTAGAATCCTCAAGTAAGTTCTTCAAAGGCCACTGCAATGCCTTCAGTAGCTGCACAGTCATCAGTTGCTTCCACAAAGTCCTCAACACCTGTACATCTTGCAACATGTCAGAGAACTATGGGCTTCCCAATTGCTTCAGGGGTCTCTGCAGGTTCCTCTGCCCAAGAACAGTCTTCAACAAGCCCTACTCTATTGAAGTTAAAGAGAACCGCTAGACGCGGTCAGAGACCAAGTCCTCACACTAGCAAAGCTATTGTGAATGTACTCTCAGGATCTGAGGTTGATGATGCGGCTGATGATGAAGAATTGGAAGAAATCGTCAGAAACAGTCAGTAGAGAGCTGCAATAGCCAAGGGCAGCTCGGTTCCTCTCATGCCGGATCCTAAGATGATCGTCAACTTCATCGACATATGGCATGAGGATCCCAACACTCCACTTTCCTCACTGAACCTACCTCTTGGTGTGGACCATGTCCTCACACACTTCATAGCTGAAGAAAAATGGAAGAGAGATCAAGCTCAAAGAGCTAAGAGAAGCAGGACTAGAAAACAAAAGTTTGTGAGGAACAATGTGATGAGTTTGACTCCCAATCTGAAAGTGCGTTATATCGACTAGAGGGGGTGAATAGGCAATTTTTACAAATTCATCATTTGAGGAATTTCAACTTGAGAAATTTGAAATGTGATGAATAATTAGCAGCGGAATAAGTACTCAAGTGCATGAGAAACATAGCAATAGCAGATTCATCATGATGAAATAAAACATGCACAGATTACAAGTAGCGTTATACAGGATAAGCAGGTGAGGAACAAGGTAACTTGGAGAATTTTAGGTGAGGAAGTTGTGAAAGTCTTCAGTCAAATTCTTCAAATAGTAAAGATCAATTTCATCAACAGGTATACGAGGATATGAAAGGGTTGAGGAAATAGAACGAGGTAGCTCGATGAAGACAATGATTTGATGACCTAGCTCCAACTATTGTGACAGTCGTATGTCTAGTTTAGAGCGGCCTGGTATTTAAACTAGAGGACACATAATCCTTACCGTATTCTCCTTGAGCTAAGGTCACAAAGTCCTCACCCAACACTCGTGGTAAGTCGTCAGGGTAGACTTCCAAAACCCTCACAAACTGGTCACCCGACGATCCACAATTGAATGTTGGATGCTCTAGACCAAGGTCACTTTGTGATCCCCAATTGACTACAGGATGCACTAGACCATGACGCCTAACCGTTTGGAAGATACACAATCTTCAAATGTAACAAGCATCGGTTCCACACAGGAACAATATCTTCAGTGGTGCTCAATCACTTTGCGTTTGGTGGTTTGGATTTGGGTTTTTCCTCATTGATGATTTTCTCTCAAAGTCCTCAGAGGACGGGTTCCTCTCAAATGACAAGTGTCAGTTCTCTCTCGGAGCAGCCAACCAACTAGTGGTTGTGGGGGGTAGCTATTTATAGCAAGGGTGCAACCTGACATGATAAGACATAAATGCCCCCAATGATATGACTGTTATGTGGATAAGATGATTGGGGATAGCTGGCGCAAAGCGCATCAACGGTCGGAATTTCGAACTATGAAAGTCCTTAGGCTTATCATATTCCTCACTTGTAGGCAATTCACACTAGTGAAATCCTAACTCCTCAGTTAGACCAATTTCCTCACAGACCAGAAGAACTCCGTCTGTGTCACTGAAGAACTTGACTAAACTGTAAGAGATTTCCAAAGGCTTCACTCGAAGGATTGGATAGGTTGAGGCTTTTGAGTTGAGAATTAGTTGGAAAATTTCCTTAGTATTACCTAGGCCCGCTTTAACAGTATTGTGTTTCCTATGACTCAAAAAAAGAAAATGAAACTATGAAAACAAAAGTCTTCACGCTTCATAGTCCTCGTTCATATCTTCAAGGTCACACAAACTTCTTCATTTTCAAAGTCTTCAGGGAATACCAAAGTCTTCAGCAAAGTCTTCACCAAAGTCTTCAGTTGAAGGCATACATTTTTAGGGTTCGATAATCTTTGAATATATCAAACTCCTTGGCAGAGCTGGCCAAATGGGCTGGGCCAACCAGGCTGGCCTGCGAGCATGCCCGGCACGGCCCACCATGGGCCAAGCACGACACGGGCTAAACGGGCCGGGATCGGCACGCGACACGCCCTAGGCCGTGCTTGGGCTGGGGGGCTGAGCATGCGGGCCGGCACGACACGACCCGATTATCTTATTTTTATTTTTTTTATTTTTTTATACGGCCTAACAGGTAAAAATAGACTAAAAATGTCCAGTGCGCCAAATAGCAGGCATTTTAGCGGGCCTGGCATGCCGACGGGCTGGCCCGATTAGCAAACGGGTCGTGCCTGGGCCGCAAGGCTGCGCACGTGGGTCGGCACGGCACGACCCGTATACTAATCGTGCCGAGGCAGGCCGTGCCGTGCCAGGCATGTTTTACGGCGGGTCAGGCCATGCCGGGCCGGCCCGGCCTGTTTGGCCAGGTCTGCTCCTCGGCGACTTATAGAGCCTGTGTACACTTACAAACACATTAGTTCCTTAACCTATAAGTCCTCAATACACCAAAATCACAAAGGGGCACTAGATGCACTTACAATCTCCCCCTTTTGGTGATTGATGACAAATAGGTTAAGTTTTCAACGGGGATAAAAATATGAAGTGTAAGTACTAAGTTTGAGGAATTTGATTGCAAGATATAGAAGAACTCCCCCTGAAGATGTGCATATTTGAAGAATTTGCTTTGAACTGCAAATGCACATGACAGGTTAAAAACATGGAGAAGTCCCCCTATATCTTACAATTCATACACGCATTTAACATATGATATGAAGAATTTGAAATGCATGATGAAAATGGTGTCTGACGAAATTCAGCATGCATGCATTAAGGTAATTTGAGGAAATAGCATGCGGAAAGCAGTTCAAAAGAGTCGGACCACCATCGGACTTAATTTTACAACTCAACCAACAAAAGCTTCAAAAGAGCGAGAGTTGTAAATTAAACAAAATCACCCCATATATAGAGACCCGCTTGAAGACTAACACAAATTTTCTCCCCCTTTGTCATTGAAGACCAAAAGGGACAAAAACTGAGGACTAACGCCCCTTGAAGAATTTCATCTTGTAGGCGATGGAGGAGCGCCAGCATTGTCGGGGTCATTTGTCGATCCAGGGCCTGCCGCAGTGTCGTCAATATCCTCAGCTTCATCCGCCTCACGCAATGAAGAATATGAGCTTGTAACCAGCTGAGGAACTTGAACTTTCTTGAATTTCATCTGAGGAGGACGAGCCCAGTCAACGTTCTGCTCAAGGTCCATCTCCGTCAGCTCTTCAGGAGTCTTGAGATGAGATGGAATGGCCCAAGTGTGGTTGAAGACTTCATGAAGGTAGTATTGGTTCTTCCTCACACTGTTGTGTGTTAGAGTCATGTCTCGAAGAATTGAACCAAACTGACACTTGACCCAGTTGTGATTGCCATATCACATCACAACATACCCTGCAAAAACAAGTTAGACGTCCTCTAATTGTTGTTGCATGTTTTACGTGGCTGCTACGGGTATCTAGCAAGAACAATTCTTACGTACACAAAAACCACAGTGGTGATACAAAAATAGGTTAGCCTTTGTCGAATCCGATCCAACTAAAGTAGGAGAAACTGACACCCGCTAGCCATCTGTTGCAACAAGTGCAGTTGAGGGAACCGGTCTATCATAAGCGTACGAGTAAGGTTGGTCCGGGCCGCTTCATCCCACAATACCGCTGAACCAAAACACGACCAAGGGAGGAAGCAATCTAAGCCTCAACGCCCACAAACCTTTTGTGTTCTACTCGAGATCTCATCGAACCATCAACCTAGCTCATGATGCCACTGTTGGGGAACGTCGCATGGGAAACAAAATTTTTCCTACGCACACGCAAACCTATCCATGGTGATGAGCATCTACAAGAGGGAGAGTGGATCTACGTACCCTTGTAGATCGCTAAGCGGGAAGCGTTGAGAAACGCGGTTGGTGTAGTCGTACTTCTTCGCGATCCAAATCTACGAGCGTCCCGCGATCTAATCACGAACCGTCCCGCGAACCAATCACGGACCGTCCCGCGATCTCGTCACGATCTGTCCCGCGATCCGATCACGATCCTTTCGATCTAGTACCGAACGGACGGCACCTCCGCGTTCAGCACACATGCAGCTTGATGACGATCTCCACCATCTTGATCCAGCAAGAGGAGGTGGAGAGGAGGAAGAGTTCACCGGTAGCGTGACGGCGCTCCGGTGATGGTGGTGGAGTTATTCCAGCAGGGCTTCGCCTAAGCACCGCAGAAAACCGATCTAGAGGAGCACCGGTGAAACGGGTAGCACGTGGCCGTAAAATCTATGCAAAAACCCTCTATTCCACTAGTATATATAGGAGGGAGGGAGGAGGAGGGCGCAGCCTTGGCCTCCAAGCCTTGTTGGTTCGGCCGAGCCACAAGAGGAGGAGTCCTACTCCTTCCTCCACTCCTAGTAGGAGTAGGACTCTTCCTTTTGCCTTTTTTTCACCTTTTTCTTTAGGCAGTTTTCCTCCTGGCGCCATGGGCCTTGTTCTGGCTGTTTCTCCAGCCCACTAAGGGCTTTTTATCACTCTCCACAGCCCATGGACCCTCTGGGGTCGAAATAGCCCTCCCGGAGGTCTCCCGGTACACTACCGGCACTCCCGGTACACTACCGATGAGCCCGAAACTTTTCCGGCGACCAAACCGGGACTTCCTATATATGAATCTTTACCTCCGGACCTTTCCGGAGCTCCTCGTGATGTCCGGGATCTCATCCAGAACTCCGAACAACCTTCGGTCACCACCATACATAACTCTACACTACCGAAACGTCACCAAACCTTAAGTGTGCAGACCCTGCAGGTTCGAGAACTATGTAGACATGACCGGGACACCTCTACGGTCAATAACCAATGGCGGGACCTGGACGTCCACATTGGTTTTTACATATTCTATGAAGATCTTCATCGGTAGAACCTCTATGTCAAGGATTCAGTTAATCCCGTATAACGTTCCCTTTGTTCTTCGGTATGTTACTTGCCCGAGATTCGATCGTCAGTATCTTCATACCTAGTTCAACCTCGTTACTGGCAAGTCTCTTTACTCATTCCGTAATACAAGACCCCGCAACTAACAATTAGTCACATTGCTTGCAAGGCTCATTGTGATGTTGTATTACCGAGTGGGCCCTGAGATACCTCTCCGTCACACGGAGTAACAAATCCCAGTCTCGATCCATGCCAACTCAACAGAAACCATCGGAGATACCTGTAGAGCACCTTTATAGTCACCCAGTTATGTTGTGACGTTTGATACACACAAGGCACTCCTCCGATATCCGTGAGTTGCATGATCTCATGGTCATAGGAACATATACTTGACATGCAGAAAACAGTAGCAATAAACTGACACGATCATATGCTACGTTTGTAGTTTGGGTCTTGTCCATCACATCATTCTCCTAATGATGTGACCTCGTTATCAAATGACAACTCATGTCCATGGCTAGGAAACCTTAACCATCCTTTGATCAACGAGCTAGTCCATTAGAGGCATACTAGGGACATGGTTTTGTCTATGTATCCACAGATGCATTTAAGTCTCCGATCAATACAATTATAGCATGGATAATAAACGATTATCATGAACAAGGAAATATGATAATAACCAATTTATTATTGCCTCTAGGGCATATTTCCAACAGTCTCCCACTTGCACTAGAGTCAATAATCTAGTTCACACCACCATGTGATTCGCATTGTTATGAATCTAACACCCAATGAGTTCTGGGGCTCGATCATGCTTTGCATGTGAGAGAGGTCTTATAGTCAACGGGTCTGTGACAATCAGATCCATATGTACTTTGCAAATCTCTATGTCAAACTATAAACACTGCTACCACACTCCACTTGGTACTTTACCAAATGGCTGCTCCACTATACGTATCCAGATTGCTACTATGAGCCATCCGGATTGGTGTTTAAAGCTTGCATCGACGTAACTCTTTACGACGAACTCTCTATTACCTCCATAATCGAGAAACATCTCCTTAGTCCTCTGGTTACTAAGAATAATTTTGACCGCTGTCCAGTGATCCACTCCTGGACCACTCTAGTACCCCTTGACAGACTTATGGCAAGGCACACACAGGTGCGGTACACAGCATGGCATACTACACAGAGCCTATGGCTAAGGCATAGGGGACGACGTTCGTCTTTTCTCTTTCTTCTACCGTTGTCGAGCTTTGAGTCTTACTCAACTACACACCTTTATAAATCAGGCGAGAACTCTTTCTCTGACTGATCCATTTTGAACTCTTTCAAAATCTTGTCAAGGTATGTATTTATTGAAAGTCTCATCAAGCATCTTGATCTATCTCTATAGATTTTGATGCTCAATAATTAGGTAGCTTTATCCAGGTCTTCCTTTGAAAATCACTTTTCAAACAACCATTTATGCTTTCCAGAAATCCTACATTTATTCCAATCAACAATATGTCATCCACATATACTTATCCGAAATTCTATAGTGCTCCCACTCACTTTATTGTAAATACAAGTTTCTTGTAAACCTTGTATAAACATTAAAACTTTGATCACCTCATCAAAGCGTATATTCCAACTCCGAGATGCTTGCTTCAGTCCATAGAAGGATCACTAAAGCTTGCACACCTTTTAGCATCCTTAGGACTAACAAAACCATCCGATTGTATCACATACAACCTTTCCTCAAGTAAACAGTTAAGGAAATGATGTTTTGACATCCATCTGCCAGATTTCATAATTGAAAATGCAGCAACTGCTAACATAATTCCAACAGACTTTAGCATCGCTACGAGTGAGAACGTCTCATCGTAGTCAACCCCTTGAACTTATCACAAACATCTTTGCAACAAGTCGAGCTTTACAAATGGTGAAAATTACCATCAGCGTCTATCTTCATTTTAAAGATCCATTTGTACTTAACCACCTGCCGTCCAACGAGCAAGTCTACCAAAGTCTATACTTGGTTTTCATACATGGATCCTATCTCAGATTTCACGGCCTCCAACCATTTGTCGGAATCCGGGCCCATCATCGCTTCTCCATAGCTTGTAGGTTCATCGTTGTCCAACAATATTATCTCCAAGACAGGGTTGTCGTACCGCTCAGGAGCAGTACACATCGTTGTCGACCCACGAAGTTTGATAGTAACTTGATCCTGAAGCTTCATGATCATCATCATTAACCTCCTCTTCAACTAATGTAGGCTTCACAGAAACATCTTTCTGCGCTGCACTACTCTCTGGTTGAACAAAGGTTTAACAACCTCATCAAGTTCTATATTCCTCCCACTCAATTCTTTCGAGAGAAACATTTCCTCGAGAAAGGATCCGTTTAAGCAACAAACACTTTGCACTTGGATCTGAGATAGAAGGTTCACCCGACTGATCTTAGGGTATTCTATGAAGATGCATTTGTCCGCCTTGGGTTCGACCTCATTAGGTGAAAACATTTTCCACACAAGTGTCGCAGCCCCAAACATTAAGAAATGACAGCTTAGGTTTCTATCAAACCACAATTCACACGGTGTCATCTCAACGGATTTAGATGGTGCCCTATTTAAAGTGAATGTAGTTGTCTCTAATGCATAACCCAAAAATTATAGCAGTACAACGATAAGAGACATCATAGCACGCACCATATCCAATAGATCATGACTATGATGATCAGACACGCCATCACACTATGGTGTTCCAGGTGGCGTTAGTTGTGAAACAAATTTCACATTGTCTTAAGTTGCATGCCAAACTCGTAACTCAGATATTCACCTCCACGATCATATCGCAGTCATTTTTATCTTCTTGTCACGATGATCTTAAACTTCACTCTGAATTTGCTTGAACCTTTCAAACGATTCAGACTTGTGTTTCATTAAGTAAATATACACTATATCTACTCAAATCATTAGTGAAGGTAAGAAAATAACTATATCCACTACACGCTACAAGACTCACTAGATTGCATACATCAACATGTATCATTTCCAATGAATCACTTGCCCGCTCGATCCAACGGGGTCCTTTAGTCATCTTGCCCAAGAGGCATGGTTCGCATGTCTCAACTGATTTGAAATCGAATGAGTCCAAATATCCATCAGCATGGAGTTTCTTCATGCGCTTTATACCAATATGACATTTTGCGGCAGTGCCACAAGTATGTGGTACTATCATTATTTAACTTTGTATCTTTTGACATCAATGTTATGAACATGTGTATTACTACGATCAAGATATCAACAAACCATTCTCACTGGGTGCATGACCATTGAAGGTATTATTCATGTAAACAGAATAACCATTATTCTCTGACTTAAATGAATAACCGTATTGCAACAAACATGATCTAATCATGTTCATGCTCAACACAAAACACCAAATAACATTTATTTAGGTTAGTCACTAATCCTGAAGGTAGAGAGAGCGTGCCATGTTGATCACATCAACCTTGGAAACATTTCCAACACACATCGTCACCTCACCCTTAGCTAGTTCTCCGTTTATTCCATAGCTTTTATTTTGAGTTACTAACATTTAGCAACCGAACCGGTATCCAATACCCAGATGCTACTAGGAGTACTAGCAAGGTACACACCAATAACTCGTATATCAAATATACTTCTATCGATGTTGCCAGCCTTCTTATCTACCAAGTATCTAGGGCTGTTCCACTTCAGCGACCTCTCACCTCATAATAGAAGCACTTAGTCTCGGGTTTGAGTTCAACTTTGGGTTGCTTCACTAGAGCAGCAACTGACTTGCTATCCATGAAGTTTCCCTCCTTTCTCTTTCCCTTTTCGAAACTAGTGGTTTGATTAACCATCAACACTTGACGCTACTTCTTGATTTCTACCTTCGCGGTGTCAAACATCGCGAACAGCTCAGGGATCAATACTTCTATCCCTGGTGTTTTATAGTTCATCACTAAGTTCTAGTAGCTTTAGTGACAGTGACTTGGAGAACTATATCAATCACTATCTTATCTGGAAGATCAACTCCCACTTGATTCAAGCGATTGTAGTTTCCAGACAATCTGTGTACATGCCCAACGATTGAGCTATTCTCCTTCATCTTACAGGCAAAGAATCTTGTTGGAGATCTCATATCTCGCAACACAGGCACGAGCCTAAGATCACAATCTCTGCTCCTAGAACATCTCATATGTTCCGTGACGTTCAAAACGTTTCAGAGCCTCAATTGTAAGCCGTAATGCATGACGCACTAAACTATCAAGTAGTCATCGAAACGTGCCTGTCAGATGTTCACAACATCTACAGACGACACTAGAGGGGGTGGCGCACCGAGCGGTGCATTAAGGACATAAGCCTTCTGTGCAGCAATGAGGACAATCCTCAGATCACGGACCCAGTCCGCAATATTGCTACCAACATCTTTCAACTCTATTTCTTTAGGAACATATACAAATTTAAGGGAGCTACAACGCGAGCTAGTAATCTACAACATAATTTGCAAAGACACTATTGACTATGTTCATGATAATGAGTTCAATTAATCATATTACTTAAGAACTCCCACTCAAATTGACATCCCTCTGATCATTCGAGTGATACATGATCCAAATTCACCAACTCAAGTCCGATCATCACGTGAGTTGAGGTGGCTGCAATGGTGAACATCATTATGTTGATCATATCTACTATATGACTCATGTTCGACCTTTCGGTCTCTTGTGTTCCGAGGCCATGTCTATACATGCTAGGCTCGTCAAGTTTAACCCGAGTGTTCTGCACGCGCAAATCTGGCTTGCACCCGTTGTATGTGAACGTAGAGTCTATCACACCCGATCATCACGTGGTGTCTCAACAAGACGAACTTTCGCAATGGTGCACACTCGGGGAGAACACAATTTATCTTGAAATTAAGCGAGGGATCACCTTATAATGCTACTGTCGTCCTAAACAAAACAAGGTGCATAAAAAGGATTAACATCACATGCAAATCATAAGTGACATGATATGGACATGAACTTGTGTTTAAGATCTCCATCTTCAAAACACCGGCATGATCTCCATCGTCACCGGCACAACACCATGATCTCCATCATCTTGATCTCCATCAATGTGCTGCCATTGGGGTTGTGGCGCCAGCCCTGCTTCTACTTCTATTGCTACCGCTTAGCGATAAAGTAAAGCATTACATAGCGCTTAATGATTGACACGCAGGTCATACAATAATTAAAGACAACCCTATGGCTCCAGCTGGTTGCCGTACTCATCGACGTGCAAGTCGTGAAATTCTATACATCACATGATCATCTCATACATCACATATATCACATCATGTAATTGGCCATATCACATCACAACATACCCTACAAAAACAAGTTAGACGTCCTCTAATTTCTGTTGCATGTTTTACGTGGCTGCTATGGGTATCTAGCAAGAACGATTCTCACCTACGCATAAACCACAACGGTGATACACTAGTTTGCTTTTCAACCTTCTCAAGGACCGCCTTTGTCGAATCCGATCCAACTAAAGTAGGAGAAACTGACACCCGCTAGCCATCTGTTGCAATAAGTGCAGTTGAGGGAACCGGTCTCTCGTAAGCGTACGAGTAAGGTTGGTCCGGGCCGCTTCATCCCACAATACCGCTGAACCAAAACACGACCAAGGAGGAAGCAATCTAAGCATCAACGCCCACAAACCTTTTGTGTTCTACTCGAGATCTCATCGAACCATCAACCTAGCTCATGATGCCACTGTTGGGGAATGTCGCATGGGAAACAAAAATTTTCCTACGCACACGCAAACCTATCCATGGTGATGAGCATCTACAAGAGGGAGAGTGGATCTACGTACCCTTGTAGATCGCTAAGCGGGAAGCGTTGAGAAACGCGGTTGGTGTAGTCGTACTTCTTCGCGATCCAAATCTACGAGCGTCCCGCGATCTAATCACGAACCGTCCCGCGAACCAATCACGGACCGTCCCGCGATCTCGTCACGATCTGTCCCGCGATCCGATCACGATCCTTTCGATCTAGTACCGAACGGACGGCACCTCCGCGTTCAGCACACATGCAGCTTGATGACGATCTCCACCATCTTGATCCAGCAAGAGGAGGTGGAGAGGAGGAAGAGTTCACCGGCAGCGTGACGGCGCTCCGGTGATGGTGGTGGAGTTATTCCAGCAGGGCTTCGCCTAAGCACCGCAGAAAACCGATCTAGAGGAGCACCGGTGAAACGGGTAGCACGTGGCCGTAAAATCTGTGCAAAAACCCTCTATTCCACTAGTATATATAGGAGGGAGGGAGGAGGAGGGCGCAGCCTTGGCCTCCAAGCCTTGTTGGTTCGGCCGAGCCACAAGAGGAGGAGTCCTACTCCTTCCTCCACTCCTAGTAGGAGTAGGACTCTTCCTTTTGCCTTTTTTTCACCTTTTTCTTTAGGCAGTTTTCCTCCTGGCGCCATGGGCCTTGTTCTGGCTGTTTCTCCAGCCCACTAAGGGCTGTTTATCACTCTCCACAGCCCATGGACCCTCTGGGGTCGAAATAGCCGTCCCGGAGGTCTCCTGGTACACTACCGGCACTCCCGGTACACTACCAATGAGCCCGAAACTTTTCCGGCGACCAAACCGGGACTTCCTATATATGAATCTTTACCTCCGGACCATTCCGGAGCTCCTCGTGATGTCCGGGATCTCATCCGGGACTCCGAACAACCTTCGGTCACCACCATACATAACTCTACACTACCGAAACGTCACCAAACCTTAAGTGTGCAGACCCTGCGGGTTCGAGAACTATGTAAACATGACTGGGACACCTCTACGGTCAATAACCAATGGCGGGACCTGGACGTCCACATTGGTTTTTACATATTCTACGAAGATCGTCATCGGTCGAACCTCTATGTCAAGGATTCAGTTAATCCCGTATAACGTTCCCTTTGTTCTTCGGTATGTTACTTGCCCGAGATTCGATCGTCAGTATCTCCATACCTAGTTCAACCTCGTTATTGGCAAGTATCTTTACTCATTCCGTAATACAAGACCCCGCAACTAACAATTAGTCACATTGCTTGCAAGGCTCATTGTGATGTTGTATTACCGAGTGGGCCCTGAGATACCTCTCCGTCACACGGAGTAACAAATCCCAGTCTTGATCCATGCCAACTCAACAGAAACCATCGGAGATACCTGTAGAGCACCTTTATAGTCACCCAGTTATGTTGTGACGTTTGATACACACAAGGCACTCCTCCGATATCCGTGAGTTGCATGATCTCATGGTCATAGGAACATATACTTGACATGCAGAAAACAGTAGCAATAAACTGACACGATCATATGCTACGTTTGTAGTTTGGGTCTTGTCCATCACATCATTCTCCTAATGATGTGATCTCGTTATCAAATGACATCTCATGTCCATGGCTAGGAAACCTTAACCATCCTTTGATCAACGAGCTAGTCCATTAGAGGCATACTAGGGACATTGTTTTGTCTATGTATCCACACATGCATTTAAGTCTCCGATCAATACAATTATAGCATGGATAATAAATGATTATCATGAATAAGGAAATATGATAATAACCAATTTATTATTGCCTCTAGGGCATATTTCCAACAGGAGCGCCAGCATAGTCGGGGTCATTTGTCGATCCAGGGCCCGCCACAGTGTTGTCAATATCCTCAGCTTCATCCGCCTCACGCAATGAAGAATATGAGCTTGTAACCAGCTGAGGAACTTGAACTTTCTTGAATTTCATCTAAGGAGGACGAGCCCAGTCAACGTTCTGCTCAAGGTCCATCTCCGTCAGCTCTTCAGGAGTCTTCAGATGAGATGGAATGGCCCAAGTGCGGTTGAAGACTTCATGAAGGTAGTATTGGTTCTTCCTCACACTGTTGTGTGTGACAGTCATGTCTCGAAGAATTGAACCAAACCGACACTTGACCCACTTGTGATTGCGATCAACCTTCCGATGAAGACTTATAAGAAGCTCATGATCACTCATCACATGAGGGGCGGACTCTTGAGGCTTTTGCACTGAGGCTTTTGCAGCAGTGTCTTGGGTTGTAGTGTCATCATTGGTGGTATAAGATGTAGCTTTGTGAAACTGGCCATCCAATGGACGAGTACCTTCATCAATGACTGCCTTGCCTTTTCCCTTATCTGAAGTGAGTGTGTGCTTGAGGACTTCAATAGGAGGTAGAAAGCCGAAGTGATTCTGAAAGTCAGCCTTGAAGGGAAATGAAGACCTTGATCTGGTAAATTTCATGATCCAGGGAGCATAAGGCTTCAATTCAAATGGGCTAATGCTGCATTTGCCAAAGTCCTCCAGAAGAAATCATGGTAGTTGATGGGAATCCCATGAATGATGTTGAATAGCATGTTCTTCATGATTTCCTCCACTTCTTCTTCAGAGTTGTGACCCTTCTAAGGATTGAGGATTTTGGTCAGAATGCGATAGACTGTCCTGGGCACATAGAGAAAATCCTTCACAAGGAAGGTAGTCCTTTGAGGTTGTCCAGGAGTCAAAGGATTCATCAGCACTTGCATCATGTGGTTGGGCAGAGCAGGTTCATCAAATAGGCATCTTGCACCTTCTGAGGGAATTGGAATTGGGACTGGTCGAAGCAGTTCAGAGGCTGGAGCAGTGTAGTGAGTTGATCTAGTCATCCAGTCCAAGACCCAAGAGTTGATATCAGAGGCATCACTTGTGATATGCAAGGTGGCATAGAATTGAAGAATCAACTCTACATTGCAATCGCAGATGTCCATGCAGAAGGGAAGAATTCATGCATCATGAAGAACTATGAGCACCAGTGTGAAGCATGGGATAGTTTCCATGTCCGCATGAGGAATTTCCTGATGCTCGAAGACTTTCTCCTTGTCAAACAACACTGATGCATAGTAGTTCATCTGTGTGGGTGTCCAGAATCTGGTGCGCCCGGCCCTTGCTGAGTCATAAGGATTTGGCCTAGTGAAGAAGATGTGCTCATTGAAGAAATTGGTCTTGAGGAATTTGGGGCGCTTTGAGCCTTTGAATGGCATCTTGGGCTTCGACTGAAGGTTTGGTTTGAAGCGGCCCACAATTTCCTTAGGCAAGGCAGGAACTTCTTCAGACTGAGGAATTTGAATGTTTGTTTCCTCAGTTGCAGTTGGAGCAACAACTTCTTCAACTAATGTAGCTGGAATATCTTCAGGGGCTGGTGCAGCCAAATAAGTAGATCCTGTATGAGTTTCTTCAGTCTGGGCTGGAGACTGAGGAATTTGTGACAGAGGAGTGGTCATGGGAGGATTTGGGTATGCAGCTTCCAACATTCATCATTTATAAGAGGAGTTGTGTTTCCTATGTCCACATCCTCTTCCATTCCTTCAACACCGGCCTCTTCAACAGTCAACTGAGGCTGGGCGATGATACCAGTGGAGTTGAAGCATTTGCTTCCACTTCAATCAATTTGCTTTGAGGAAGCAGCAAAATGATCCATTTCTTAATGTTCATCATTCGGGATGACATAGTCAACACCAAATGGTACCAATTCATAGGCTGGTACGAAGGTAATGGGAGTTGCATCAATTGGCTCAGTTGAAGAACTTGGCAGCGTCTTCAATTTCTTCACTGCTGAGGAATCCAAAGTTCATGCCTTTCTCTTTTGTGCAGCCTTTTTCTCTGCAACCGTAGTTTTCTTCACTTCTGATGTAGAAGGAAGGTTGATGTCTTTCACCCTTGAGGATTTTCCAGTTTCTGCAGAGGGTGAAGGAGGTGCATTTTCTTCAGGCACGACTGATGCAGTCGTCCTTGTGGTCTCAATTTCATCAGGCGCAACAAAAGCTTCAGTTGGCTGACAATTTTTTCAGGCATAATAGTGGAGGTTGCCCTGACAGGTTCTTCAACAACTTGAATTTCTTTAGCTACGGGAGCAGTTTCTTTAGGAGGCTGAGCAGATTCTTCAGCCCGAGGAATTTGAGGTTGCGATCAAGCTGCAACCCTCTCGTTATGGTCCTTGATGGCTCTTGTAGCCACTTTGATGAAACAAACCTTGGCGCCTTGCCAACCAGCATAGTATCGATTGAATTCATCACCAAGGCCTTTGATCTCAGATTGCATGGTCACAAGTTGTTCTGGAGAAAGCTTCAGAACATTGTTCTTCATGAAATGTTCCTTCTTGTACTGAGCATTCTTCATTTGTCGAGCCTTCTCATCCTTCCCCTTTTCTTCAGCTATGAAGACAGTGAGGACATGACTTGGACCAGGAGGCAGATTCAAATCATCAATTGGTGTGTTTGGGTCCTGGTGCCAAATGTCAATGAAGTTGAGAACACTATTTGGTTCCATCATGAGAGGAATTTGAGTGCCCTTGGCTTGAGCAGCCCTTTGTTGCTTGTTTCTGATGATTGCCTCAAGTTCCTCATCATCAGCTTCATCATCTGAATCTGATGGTACTTTGAACACCACCTTATTTGGTTGAGGACTTGGTTAAGAGCCTCGTCCAGCAGTAGCTTTCATCTTCAGCAGAGAAGGACTAGTTGAGGACTGTGCTTGGGTAGAGGAACTTGCAGAGACCCCTAAAGCAATTGAGAAGCCTATAGTCCTCTGACATGTTGCAAGATGTACAGGTGTTGAGGACTTTGTGGCAGCATCTGATGATTGTGTAGCTACCGAAGGCATTGCAGAGGCCTTTGAAGACTTTGCTTGAGGATTCTGTAGTGAGGACTTTGAAGTTGAGGATTTTGGCTTCGCTACAGATTTCTTCACCATTGATTTCTTCGGAGCACTACCAGAGGCTCCGGCAGAGGCACATCAGTAGAATCCTCATTAAATTGCCTCACTGCAGCTTAGGCAATTATCTGAAGTTTGCGTTGGTGCTTTGCCCATTCAGCTGGAAAGTCTTCACCACGAGGAACGTTGGTGGGATCAACTTCTTCATCATCAGCAGGAGGAGCCCTTTTGCAAGGGGATTTGAGTGCGAATTTCTTCATGTACTTGGGAGTGACATAGCGATAGTCTCTCCATTCCTTCACCCACCTCCATTCTATCCTCTGGATTATGATTTTCCTCTGTTCTTTTGTCTCTTTGCCATGAATGGCCTCATCAGGTGTATAGTAACTAGCATACAAAGGTTCAGGTATCTCAAAGGCAGTGTTCTGTTTAGCCTTCTTTCCACCCTTCTGAGGTCTTTTGCCATCAGCCATTTTGTTCACTTGATTACTTTGAACTCTTGAAGATTCTGAAGATGTACACAATTTTTCCTCAAGAAACGTTGCAAATGAGTTAAGTTGATGAGAACCTAGTGATTCATCAGCAGACATTTTGTACCTGTGAACAGAGTATAGGCGCGAGGAATTTTAAGAGGTCATATGCATTCTGGGAAATTTTCAAAATACATCAAGTTGAGGAATTTTGACCATAGACGTCTTGAGTAATTTCACTAAGTGTTCTTGTCTTAGGTTCCAGAGTTGTGCAAATTTTGAGGATCCACACAATTGAGGAACCTTGAAGAAAATCATAACTTAGGAAAAACATCAAGGGAATGAACATGTAAGGTGCTTTAGAATATGATTCTTGAAGAATAAACACCTTTAAGGATTTTGTGGGATACATGAAGATCAAACAAGGGTAGTAAAATTAGATTTTATTTACCCAGATGAAGAACACGACAAACAGTGAGATGAAATTGGGGAAGTTCGTCCGTCCAGATCTCCCACGTCCTAGCTTGGCAGAGGGAGACAGCTACAGCGGCAGCGGAGTGAAGATTTCCGTGGCCGATGCGAGTATGGCGACGGTGAGGTCGAGGTAGTGAAGCTCTTCCACACCGGTGGTGATGATTTTAGCGGCGGCACTAGGTTTGAGCTCGGGAGAGAGTGGGAGTGAGGAGTAACTCGAGCATAGTGAAAGGGAAGGGGTATTTATAGTGGAGGCGAAAACCAATCGGCCTGAAGATTTTGGACCAGATTGCCCCTGACCCTTGATCTCCATGCGACATGTGTCACCCATGTTCTGAGTAGTGGACATAGTAGTGGATCATGGGTTACTCAGTCATGGGAATCAGAATGGTTTGAGCGGGAAGCGCCGAAAATTTTGATAGTAAAAACTTAAAGTTTCTGTTCGCAAACTCTTTAGCTGTCAAGGCACGGTGAAAACTTTGAACGAGTTTCAAAGTAGAACGCATATGAAAAATTTGACAACAGACTGGGTTGAGTTTAGCATAGAGGGGGAACGGGTCCGATCACATTCACTTAGATGAAAATGAACTTGAAAAATTAGCAATAAGTGGATGTTGTCGAGGAAATTAAAAACTCAAATATATATATGTATATATAGTCAATGAAGAACATCAGTTTCATAGTTTGAAGAATTTGACAATTTGAGGAATTTGCAAATTTTGAAGAATTTTCAAAATGACGAAAAAACTCAACTTTGAAGAATTTCAACTATGGTTTGTGGCGTGACCCTAAAAGCACAACATGCTCCCTTGGTGGTTTTGATAATTCATGACAACATACATTATCTCTTGGACTAACACCTCTATTTGGTGTATTTCAGAGAATAGTCCATTGAGAGTTGAGTTGGCAAAATGATTGTGGAGATTGTGGAATTACCCCAAGGTGTAAGGAAATAGGTTGGCCAAGCTTCAAGCAAGAGGACTCTACATTTTACATTTGTGACAAATCACTTTGAGTCCATAGGAAAGCCAATACTATTAAAAGGGGGTAAGGTTTTGTTGGTGAACGAAATGCTCATACGTGCACAAGTGATAGTCACCAAAAATATCCACAAGCTCACCCACAAAAGTCTGTCTCTAGCCAAACACTCAAAATTGGTGCAACCAACATTCCTATCCCGGTGCCACCGATTCCAAACCCTAGATAGACTCAACCAAACCCTAGCCACTTCGGTGCAACCGATTCCATACCGGTGCCACCGAGTTCAGGTTGCCAACTTTCTGTTATGCAAATTTACATTTTTGATCCCATCGAGAATGTTGGGTTGGCCTCACCAAGATTGGAAATCTGACCGTTGGTCACCTTATCAGTGCAACTGAGATTCCTATATCGGTCTCATCGAGATTCAAAAGTTGCCACCTTTTGGTCACTTCGGTACCACCAAGATTAACACATCGGTGTCACCGAGTTGTTCATTTTGTGTGTAATGGTTGGATTTTTGGGGATGCCTATATATACCCCTTCACCACCACCCACTCGAAAGTGAAGCACTCAGAACTATTCCATACATATCCTACTCAGTTTTCTGAGAGAGAACCACCTACCCTTGTGTTGAGGTCAAGATCTTCCTCTCCAACCATATGGATCTTGATTTCTTGCCTCCCCAAGTTGATTTCCACCAATCCCATCTCTTATACCAAGCCAAATCTATGAGAGAGTGATTGTGTGTTGAGGAGTCTATCATGTTGGAGCACAAGAGCAAGGAGTTCATCGTCATTATCGAGCCTATTACCTTTTGGAGGGTGGTGCCTCCTAGATTGGTTAGGTGTCGCTTGGGAGCCTCCTACTTCGTGTTGTGGAGTGGACCAAGAAGTTTGTAAGGGCAAGGATATCACCTACTTCGTGAAGATCTACCCATAGTGAGGCTAGTCCTTCGTGGATGGAAGCCGTATGGAATAGTCAAGGTTGCTACTTCGTGGACCCTTATGGGTGGAGCCCTCCGTGGACTCTCGCGACCGTTACCCTCTGTGGGTTGAAGACTCCATAAATGTGGACGTACAATAGGACCAACTATCGGAACCACGGGAAAAATCTTTGTGTCTCCTATTGCTTTTGATCTCCTATCTCATGTCTTTACTTCATGTGCTATGTCTTTACTTTCCGCTGCCATACTTGTAGACATGCATGTGTAGGGCTGTTAGACTTACTAGACTTGCTAAAAACTGTTAAAATCTGGCAACCAATTAACTTGGGAAAAGGTTAGGTTTTAAATTCCTGCTAGTAGTCTATTCACCCTCCCTCTAGACACTCTACTTTCGGTCTTACAAGTGGTATCAGAGCCATGTTTCCATTGCTTTGGTTCAATCACCGTGGAGGAAGATGGATGTGTCTAGAGTAGAGAGTTTGAGTTGTAGATTGCCCATTCTTGATGGAGGGTACTATAGTCAATGAAAGAATGCCATGATTGATCTATTTGATAAATTCCATTTGACAAAATATATTGAAAACCCCTTTGTGCTCCCCATTGATGAATTGCATCCCACACACGAAGAGGAAATTAACATGCTTGGTAACCTAAGAACTGTCAATCTTATTGTTAGAGGTTTACCAAGATTCGCGCTTTCTCAATTGAAGAACTTTGCATGTGCCTATACCTTGTGGACTGATTTGGAGAAACGATATCCAAATCTTTCCTTAGGAAATCTTGATGAAATTCTTCATAAAACTGTTGCTTTTCACAAAATGAAGCCTAGTGATCCAAACTTGGATAAATGCCTATTTGAGCTCCGTGCTCTTCGAAAGGAACGAAGTGTGGGCACTCGTGGAGAAGCCCGAAGATGAGCACAACATCATTGGAACAAAATGGGTGTTTCGGAACAAACAAGACGAAGACGGTCAAGTTGTGCGCAACAAGGCTCGTCTCGTAGCCCAAGGATATACGCAAGTCGAAGGTATGGACTACGGTGAGACTTATGCCCGCATCACTAGACTTGAAGCTATTCATATTCTTCTTGATTATGATAATCACCATGATATCACACTTTATCAAATGGACATCAAAAGTGCATTTTAAATGGTGAAATTGAAGAAGAGGTTTATGTTAAGCAACCACCTGGTTTTGTGAATCCTAAGAAACCTAATCATTTTTACAAGCTTCGTAAAGCTCTTTATGGACTTAAGCAAGCCCCTCGTGCTTGGTATAAATGTTTAATGAAGTTTCTCATCGAAAAGGGTTTTGAAATTGGTAAAATTTATGCAACCTTGTTCACTAAGAGAGTTAATGGAGAATTATTTGTGTGCCAAATCTATGTGGATGATATTATCTTTGGCTCCACTAACCCTCAATTTAGTGAAATATTTGGAAGGTTGATGTCCGAGAAGTATGAGATGTCTATGATGTGTGAGCTGAAATTCTTTCTTGGATTGCAAATCAAGCAATCAAGAGAATGAACTTTCATTTCTCAAACTAAGTATACCAAGGACTTGATCAAGAAGTTCAACATACAGGATTGCAAAGGTATGAAAACTCCTATGCCCACTAGTGGACATGTTGACCTTACCAAGGAGGAAGAACCGGTTGATGAAAAGGTTTATCAATCTATGATTGGTTCATTGCTATATATATGTGCATCTCGTCCCGATATTATGCTTAGTGTTTGCATGTGTGCTAGATATCAAGCTGCACCTAAAGAGTGTCATCTTTTGGCTGTGAAACGTATTGTGAGGTACTTGATACAAACACCAAACTTTGGCATTTGGTATCCCAAGGGATCTTCTTTTAATCTTGTTGGCTATTATGATTCGGACTATGCCAGTGACAAGGTTGATAGAAAATCCACCTCGGGTACTTTTCAAGTTTTAGGTAGATCTCTTGTGTCTTGGTTCTCCAAGAAACAAAACTCGATATCTCTATCTACTGCCAAAGCTGAGTATATGGATTTGGATCTTGTTGTGCACAATTACTATGGATGAGACAAATGCTTAAGGATTATGGAATCTATGTTAAAAATGTTCCATTACTCCGTGACAATGAAAGTGCTATTAAAATTGGACATAATCCTGTGCAACATTCTTGAAGTAAGCATATTCAAATTCAACATCATTTCATTCGTGATCATGTTGCCAAAGGAGATATCAATCTTAAGCATGTTCGCACTAACAAGCAATTGGCCGATATCTTCACCAACCCACTTGATGAGAAAACATTTTGTCATTTGAGGAGTGAGTTGAACATCACTGATGCTTCAAACTTGAGCTAGACTCACTCGGTTGTAAGCAAGGGCATGAGCTATCTTGTTATTTGCATGTTCACGTAACTTGTCATCATATGCCATGGAATTCTATGCTCCCTTGTATTGCATCTAACCATTCGTAGGTACTTGGAAGAAGTTCATTCCACAAGATTGCCATCAACTCCAATCATAAGAAATCTTGTCATTACCAAGTGTCCACAACCCCTCTTGATGATGGAAGGAAGAAGAAAACAAAAACATATCCTTGACATATACTAAATCTTAGTTGCAAAATCTTGGATATATCCATTGTTCTTCCTTGCATGACTAACCTTTGTAGGTGACTAGTGTACTAGAACGAGAAGGACTGCTCCAAATTCAAGATGATCTTCATCAATCTCGAGTATCCTCAACAAGTTCACCTACGAGCAACATCATCAAAATAACTCAAAGGTATGTACTCATATCCTTGAAAAGCCTTTACTCCAAGTCATGGTCTAAAGCAACTCAAGTGATATGAAGACATTAAAGTGATTAATCGAAAAATGGTAACCCCATTTTGAGCTTAACGTAGAGTATGACCTATGATCAAGTATTCCTGCTTGGCTCCTAAGTCAATATACTCTAATATAGGTGACTTAGTCATCGCCCATCATTTAGTTAAGAATCTTGCATGGTTTCCTCTCTATTTGCATGATCTCTCATAACCACTCAAATCTTATCTATTTGATGTTCTTTGTAAAAATTTCGCATTCTCTCTTTTTGAATTTTTTTTGTTTGTCTCTGTGAAAACAAAAACTTTGTCTCTCATTTGGAGTCACCGATATAAATAACTCGGTTCTACAAAAATTGCAGATGATATGCACTACACAATCACGGTACCATCAATTTATTTATCCCGGAGTCACCGATTTTCTTTGTTTTCTGAATCTATGTTTGTTTCTGTTCTTGTGATATTCTTATTCCTTCGATGACCCCTTCATTAAAAAATTAGGGGGAGAAGAACACACAATACTTAGGGGGCAAAATTCTTTATTCCAGGATCCCTAGCTCTAAGGAGAAGAAGACTAAAATTTGCAAAAGGGAGAGAAGTTACATTCAATGATTCCCTTAGTTCTTTTCTATGAACCCTACTTTCAATGACCCTTGTTCTCGAGGATCCCTTCCTTGTCAATGATCCGTGTCACTACTCCTAAGTTTAACCTTTTTGTTATTTTATGCCAAAGGGGGAGAATATCAAAGCTTCATGCTAAAGGGAGAGTTACACACTTATGTAAAGGGGGATATATGATTTAGGGGGAGAGGAGAATATCAAAAGTTCACACTTATATAAACAAGGGGAGAATAACAATGCAGGGGGAGAAAACTATATTTTGGAGAAAAGTCTAAAGTGAACAAAGGAGAACTTTTTCTCACCCTATCCAATCCCAATATCTACATGTTGAGATTCAGGGGGAGAGGATGAACCACTACTTTCATATCTAAGGGGAGAAAGTTCTAAATGATCTTGGAGACATATTAGTCTTAAATATTATTATCTTCTATATGTTCTCCACATCTAAAGTACCAAGATATAGTGTTTACTTTTGAGTTCTATTACTTTCGTTTAGTAGAATACTCTTGTGTTTTCTAACATTGTTTTCTTAAGTGTGTCTCTACCACTAGAATGCTAAAGAACTCAAGGTAAGTATATGCATCATATCCTTGATCAAGATGATCTCTTGCTTCTTGCACATATTGTTTGCAAGAGTGAAATCTTGAACGAGGATACATTTCATTCACATATATTGATGCATATATCCAAGATACACATGACTCCTATATCCCTTCTACTATTTGTGTGTCCATGCATTCCAAAGCAACTATCCTTTAAAGGACTGCACACATTTAGGGGGAGCAAATCGAAGTCATGTGTTTCTCAAAGTCTTCATTGCATCCATGCATATCTTTATTTGAAGCTTTGATTGTATGTTGTCATCAATTACCAAAAATGGGGAGATTGAAAGCACATCATGCTCCCTTGGTGGTTTTGATAATTCATGACAACATACATTGTCTCTTGGATTAACACCTCTATCTAGTGTATTTCAGAGAATAGTCCATGGGGAGTTGAGTTGGAAAAAGGATTGTGGAGATTGTGGAATTACCCCAAGATGCAATGAAATAGGTTGGCCAAGATTCAAGCAAGAGGACTCTACATTTTACATTTGTGAGAAATCATTTTGAGTCCATAGGAAAGCCAATGCTATTAAAAGGGGGTAAGGTTTTGTTAGTGAACAAAATGCTCATACGTGCACAAGTGATAGTCACCAAAAATATCCACAAGCTCTCCCACCAAATTCTGTCTCTAGCCAAACACTCAAAAACGATGCAACCAACATTCCTATCCCGGTGCCACAGATTCCAAACCCTAGATAGACTCAGCGAAACCCTAGACCGATTCCATACCGGTGCCACCGAGTTCAGGTTGCCAACTTTCTGTTACGCAAATTCACATTTTCGGTCCCATCGAGAATGTTGGGTCGGCGTCATCGAGATTGGAAATCTGACTGTTGGTCACCTTATCGGTGCAACCAAGATTCCTATATCGGTCTCACCGAGATTCAAAAGTTGCCACCTTTTGGTCACTTCGGTACCACCGAGATTAACACATTGGTGTCACCGAGTTGGTCATTTTGTGTGTAACAGTTGGATTTTTGGGGATGCCTATATATACCCCTTCACCACCACCCACTCGAAAGTGAAGCACTCAGAACTATTCCATACCTATCCTACTCAGTTTTCTGAGAGAGAACCACCTACCCTTGTGTTAAGGTCAAGATCTTCCACTCCAACCATATGGATCTTGATTTCTAGCCTCCCCAAGTTGTTTTCCACCAATCCCATCTCTTCTACCAAGCCAAATCTGTGAGAGAGTGATTGTGTGTTGAGGAGTCTATCATCTTGAAGCACAAGAGCAAGGAGTTCATCGTCATTACTGAGCCTATTACCTTTTGGAGGGTGGTGCCTCCTAGATTGGTTGGGTGTCGCTTGGGAGCCTCCTACTTCATGTTGTGGAGTGAACCAAGAAGTTTGTAAGGGCAAGGAGACCGCCTACTTTGTGAAGATCTACCCATAATGAGGCTAGTCCTTCATGGACGGAAGCCATATGGAATATTGAAGGTTGCTACTTCGTGGACCCTTATGGGTGGAGCCCTTTGTGGAATCTAGCGACCGTTACCCTCCGTGGGTTGAAGACTCCATAAACGTGGACGTATGATAGCACCACCTATAGGAACCACGGGAAAAATCTTTGTGTCACTTATTGCGTTTGATCTTCCTATCTCATCTCTTTACTTCATGTGCCATGTCTTTACTTTCCGCTGCCATACTTGTAGACATGCATGTGTAGGGCTGTTAGACTTACTAGACTTGCTAAAAACTGTTAAAATTTTCCAAGCAATTAAATTGGGAAAGGTTAGGTTTTAAATTCCTGCTAGTAGTCTATTCATCCCCCTCTAGACACTCTACTTTCAATCCTACAGACCCACCGTATAAGAATCGTGATTTCAGACACCGCGTACAATTGTCGTAGGGTTCTGAGAATCAAATTCTTCATTAATTTATTCACACTTAGAGGGTTATTCTTCATTGATTGAAGAAAAACATTACTTCGTGAGTTGCACATCTAAGTCATCAATTTTGCATAAGTTTTAGAATGTGTGTCTTTTCAAAGAACATTCAAAGATTCTAAGATATTTAGCTCACACCGCAACTTGCAAAATCTCTTTTCATCCAAGGGCTTTGTGAAGATATCAGCCAGTTGTTCTTAAGTGGGAATGTGGTCGATGGAGATGTCTCCCTTAAGTACATTATCTCGAAGAAAATGATGACGAATATGGATGTGCTTGGTCTTGGAATGCTGAACTGGGTTGTAAGCAATCTTGATAGCGCTCTCGTTGTCGTAGTAGAGAGGCACATTATTCACCTTGATGCCATAGTACTTGAGGGTTTGCTTCATCCACAACAACTGAGCGCAACATGAACCAGCAGCAATGTACTCAGCTTCAACAGTAGATAGTGACACGCAATTCTGCTTCTTCGAGGACCAACAGACTAAGGATCGTGTGAGGAAATGACATGTGCCTGAGGTTGACTTGCAATCCACACGATCTCCAGTGTAGTCAGCATCTGAGTATCCGAGAAGGTGAATATTTGAGCCCTTGGGATACAATAATCCAAGCGTTGGTGTGTGAGCTAAGTATCAAAGAATATGTTTCACAGCCTTATGGTGTGATTCCTTCGGTGTTGCTTGGAATCGGGCACACATGCAAACACTCAGCATAATATCTGGCCTAGATGCACATTGATACAATAAAGAGCCAATCATGGTGTGATATACCTTCTGATTGAAATATTTACCATTTTCGTCAGTGCAGAGGTGGCCTTTTGAAGGCATTGGAGTTTTGACGCATTTGCAATCTTGCATGTTGAATTTCCTCGGTACATCCTTGAGGTATTTCTTTTGAGAGATGAAGATGACATTGTCTTGCTGATGAATTTGAAGACCTAAGAAGAATTTCAACTCTCCCATCATAGACATTTGATATTCTTCACTCATCATATATGCAAATTCATCACTATAACATTTGTCAGTACAACCAAAGATAATATCGTCTACATATTTGGCATATGAACAGTTCATTGTCATAGGATTTAGTGAAAAGAGTTGGGTCGAGTGAACCGGGGTTGAAGCCTTTCTTCATGAGGAATTCCTTCAGAATGTCGTACCATGCCCGAGGGGCCTACTTGAGGCCATAGAGGGCCTTGTTGAGTCTGAAGACTTTGTCAGGGTGCTTAGGGTCTTCAAAACTTGGGGGTTGAGCAACATATACTTCTTCCTCAAGCTTACCATTGAGGAATGCACTTTTGACATCCATTTGATATAAGATGATATCATAATGGTTAGCATAAGAAAGCAATATGCGAATAGCTTCAAGTCTAGCAACAGGTGCAAAATTTTCATCAAAGTCAATTCCTTCAACCTGTGTGTAGCCTTGAGCTACAAGACGAGCCTTATTCCTTACCACAAGGCCATTTTCATTTTGCTTGTTGCGGTAGGTCCACTTGGTACCTATGATGTTGTGCTTGCGAGGATCTGGCCACTCGACAAGTTCCCATACGTTGTTTAGACTGAATCGATGTAATTCCTCTTGCATAGCTTGAATCCACTCAGGCTCCTTGAATGCTTCATCAACTTTGGTGGGATCTATGATAGAGACAAAAGCAAAGTGCCCACAAAAGTTAGTCAAATGTGAAGCTCTTGAGAGAGTGAGGGGACCTGGTGCATTGATGTCGTCGATGATTTTGTCAATCTACACTTCATTTGCAACTCTTGGATGAGCAGGTTGACGTGGCTAAGGATTTTCTTCAGCACCATTTTCTTAAGGTGTATCAGCATGAATGTCTTCATTGGTTGGAATGTCTTCATCAGTATGTTGAGGTTCTTAAGTGGGTATGGCATCTTTAGTAGCCTTCAACTTAATGGATACCTTAGGAGACTTTTCATCTAGCACAGAAGGCAGGTGCTCTCTTTGGGAGCCGTCAGTTTCATCGAACCGCACATCTACAGTTTCAACAACCTTTTGGTGGTAGGTGTTGAGGACTATGTAGTTGTGCGAGTCCTTTCCGTAACCAAGCATAAAACCTTCATGTGATTGGGTTTCTTACCAGTCATGAGTTCATATGAAGTCTTCTTGAAGAATTTGTGAAGATATACCCTGTTGATGATGTGGCAAGCTGTATCAAATGCCTTAGGCCAGAAGCGACGAGGAGTCTTGTATTCATCAAGCATGGTACGGGCCATCTCAATAAGAGTCCTGTTCTTGCGCTCCATGACGTCGTTCTGCTAAGGAGTATATGGGGCAGATAGCTCATGAGTAATACCAAATTCATCAAAATATTCATCAAGATTGGTGTTCTTGAACTCAATACCATTATCACTCCTGATATGCTTGATCTTGATGCCAAAGTTTGTTGAGGCCCTTGAAGCAAATCGTCTGAAGACATCCTACACTTCAGACTTGTACGGAATAATATGCACCCAAGTGTAATGAGAGTAATCATCAACAATGACAAAGCCATACAAACTTGAAGAATTTGTTAGTGTGGAATACTGAGTGGGGCCAAAGAGGTCCATGTGAAGCAATTCAAAAGGTCAAGTCGTGGTCATGATTGTCTTCGAGGGATGTTTGGATCTGGTCATCTTCCTAGACTCACATGCACCGTAGAGGTGGTCCTTGAGGAATTTGACACCTTCAATGCCAATGACATGCTTTTTCTTCACGAGCATGTGCAAGTTCCTCATACTAGCGTGTCCAAGTCGTCGATGCCACGACCATCCTTCTGAGGACTTTGCAAGTAGGCACGTGGCAGGCTGAGGACCTATAGAAAAATCAACAATATACAAGTCTCCTCTCGTAAAGCCTTCGACGACTTTGGAATGGTCAGATTCCATGATGACAACACAATGATATTTTCCAAAGATGACAACTATATCAAGATCACAAAGCATTGAGACGGACATGAGGTTGAACCCGAGGGATTCGACAAGCATCACCTTATCCATGTGTCAGTCCTTTGAGATTGCAACCTTACCTAGAACCAATACCTTGATTTTTCCTTTGTCAGCGTAGGTCATATGCTTTAGATGAGATGGGGCAAATGGAAAATTCATCAGTAGATTCTTGTCACCAGTCATGTGGTTGGTGCATCCACTGTCGAGGACCCACTCAGTAGCTTTTGGAGGTTCATCCTGCAGATGAATTAGTACAACTTACGAACTCATATGCTTCAGAGTGAAGAATATGACATCAAATTCATCAGGAAAATTTTTATCACACAACATGGTAAGTAAAGTAGTGTGAGGACATGAGAAATGAGGAATTCATTTCTACATGATCAGCTTGCGTCCTTTCAAGCATTTCCTCGGGTCTCCAGCAAATTCATTAGACGTTTAAATTCATCTGGAGACCTGACACTTCATAAGAGATTAGTTCAATTTCTTCACCACCCACATCCGTAGGGGTGACAAAGAGTTCATCATTCTGCGAGCACCATAGAGAAGGGAGGCATTGAAGCTAGTGCGCTTTGTTTCACAGGACGAGGGTTAGAGTACTCATGTGAATAAGCAGAGAAATTCTTCGAGGACTTATGAACATAATGATTTGAAGAATAATGCACATATTCAGAACTCTTAGACTTTCCCTACGAAACAGATGCATTAGCACGAGAATGGTATTTTGGCCATTTGAGGAATTTGGTCTAAGTGAAGACTTTGGTCCATATGAGGAATTTGATCTGGGGTTCCTTTTCTTCACGAGTGGTGTCGTGAGGACATTCACTTGAAGATTTTGTAAGCAGCTCTTGGCAACCCAGATTTTCTTAATAGGTGAACCATTCCTGCAGTTAGTTCCAACAAATCTGGCAAATACTTCACCTTTCTGATTTTTGAAGAATTTGTAGTTGGAGTTAAGTGACTCATCAAAGGAATATGAAGTTTCACAAGCAAAGCCAGATAAGGTGGATGTATCTATAGGAGGTCCTTTTGCAGCAACCCATGAGGTTTTTGGTGTACTACTCAGGTGTCCAGTAGGATCCATCAGCATAGAGTTTCCTCTCAAATGCAATACCCTATTTCCTAGGGTTCCTGTTCAGAATCTGCTTTTTGAGCACATCACAAAGGGTTTGATGCCCTTTGAGAATTTTGTACATGCCTGTCACATACAATTCCTTCAACCCTGCATTTTCGTCAGAGATACTTGTGGTATCCTCAAATGAGGAATTTTTGACCACAGAGATAGTTGAAGAATTTGCAGCAATAGAAGTTTTTGAACATTTAGGTGAAGAATTAATAGTTTCATGTTCGATGCATTTCAGCAAGGTGGAACAAATTCTTCCTGAGCGGTACTGATCTATTAAGCCAGTAAGGAATCATGTTCCCTTTGGAGATCCTCATGAGACACTCTTAGTTTCTCAAGATCTTTCTTTCTTTTAAGAAATTCATAAGAAAACTTCTCATAATCAACTAAGAGAGCATTATGATGATGCTGAAGGTTATCATACTTTAACTGAAGACTTTTGAGATCATTAGTCAGAGTTTGAGTCTGATCCACTTCCTCATTCAATAGATCGTCGCTTTTGTCTAATAGTTTCTGATGATTTTCAAGTGCACTTTGTTTCTTAGTGGCAATATTAGAAAGTTTGGCATAGCTAGGTTTCACATATTCATCAGATTTACCTTCACTTGATTTAGAGGAGGAGTGATTCTTGTGTACCTTAGAACCTTTAGCCATGAAGCAATAGGTGGGAGCATAATCATCATTAATGATGTCAAAGCCATTGGAGTAGTCATTTTCTTCATCATTGAAGATGGACTTGCTGACAAAAGCAGTAGCGAGAGCAAGGCTAGCAACACCAGATTCAGACTCCACCTCAGATTCTTCCTCTTCTTCATATTCTTCAGATTCTTCTTCGGGTCCATTTCCTTGCCAATGAAATCCCAAGCCTTTCTGGAACCATTATTCTTGTGCATTGAGGACTTTGAAGATGAGGACTTTGCAGATGAGGACTTTGAAAATTTCTTATTTTTCTTTGAGCCATTAGAATTGTCATCCTTGTACTTCTTATTCCTTGATTCTTTTTCCCAGAGAGGACAGTCAGAGATAAAGTGACAAGATTTCTTGCATTTGGATATTTCCCCAACGTATCTATAATTTATGAAGTATCCATGCCATGTTTACAATAATTCTATTTGATTTTGGTATGATTTTATTAGAACTAACCCAGACTGATGATGTTATCAACAAAACTACCATGGTGTCGTTTTTTGTGCAGTAATAAAAGTTCTCGGAATGGGCTGAAAATTTAGTATGATTTTTTCTGGAACAAAAGAGACACTTGAAGCATTGGAGTTGGGCCAGAAGAGCCACGAGGAAGTCACAAGCCTGCCAGGCATGGACACCCCCCCTAGTCGCGCCTAGTAGGCTTATCACTGCCTCGTGGCACCCCTTGAAGTGAGATCGACGCCAAAAAATCCTATAAATACCCAAACCTCCGAAAAGAAACCTATATCAGGAGTTCCGCCACCGCAAGCCTCCAAGGACATGAAAAACCAACCAGGAGACCATTCCGGCACCTTGTCGGAGGGGAAAACCATCACCGGAGGCCATCTTCACCGGAGACCATGACAAGGAGGGAGTAGTTCACCCTCAAGGCTGAGGGTATGTATAGTAGCTATGTGTTTTATCTCTCTCTCTCTCGTGTTCTTGAGGTGGCACGATCTTGATGTACCACGAGCTTTATTGATATAGATGAATCATATGGAGTTTTCCCCTCTCTATCTTGTTGTGATGAATTGGGTTTGCCCTTTGAAGTTTTCTTATAGGATTGGGTCTTTAAGGATTTGACAACACTTGATGTATGTCTTGCGATGGGATATCTGTGGTGATAATAGGATGTTCTATTGATCCACTTGATGTATGTTTTGGTGATCAAATTGTGGGTTCCATGACCATGGTAATCTATCCATAGGGGTTGGCACACGTTTTTGTCTTGAATCTTCGATAGAAACTTTATGGCACTCTCTGAAGTTCTTTGTGTTGGATTGAACATGATGAATCTGACATTGTGTGATGCATATCGTATAATCAAGCCCATGGGTACTTGTGGTGACTTTGGAGTATCTAGGTGACATTAGGGTTTTGGTTGATGTGTATCTTAAGGTGTTATTTTAGTACGGACTCTAGGGCTGTTCATGACACTTATAAGGATAGCTCATAAGATTGATCAGAAAAGATAACTTTGAGGTGGTTTCGTACCCTACAATAATTTCTTCGTTAGTTCTCTGCTATTTGTGACTTTGGAGTGAACTCTTTGTCGCACGAGAGGAACTTATATATGATTCAACTATGTTAATATTGTTGAGAGAAATTGCACTAGTGAAAGTATGGACCCTAGGTCTTGTGTCCAAGCGTTTATACAACGTCTTGCCTGCTGTTTACTATTCGTTACCTTGTTGTTTTTATATTTTTAGATTATAAAAACCTATATCTACCATCCATATTACACTTGTATCACCATCTCTTCGCCGAATTAGTGCACCTATACAATTTACCATTGTATTAGGTGTGTTGGGGACACAAGAGACTCTTTGTTATTTGGTTGCAGGGTTGTTTGAGAGATACCGTCTTCATCCTACACATCCCACTGATAGATAAACCTTAGGTCATCGACTTGAGGGAAAATTGTCGCTGTCCTACAAAACTCTACACTTGGAGGCCCAACACGAGTCTACAAGATGAAGGTTGTGTAGTAGACATCACATTTGTGACAAGTTATCTTCTTGTAGTCGCTTGAGGAATCTGATTTCCTCAAACCACTTTTTGATGACTTTACAAATTGGCCTCTCCTTGAGAACTTCTAGAATTTCCTCACGAGCATTGCCAGCTCCTGACTCAGTTCTTCAGGATCATCAAGGCTACTATCAGAATGTTTGCCTTCAGATGAGGAAATTGCTTTTGCCTTCAGAGCATGAGATCTTCCATAGATTGGCTCGTAGAGGTCTCTCTTCTGAGCTTGTTGGAATTCATGAGTATTGAGTCTCTCAAGTATATCAGCAGGATCAAGTGACTTGTAGTCTCCACGCTCTTGAATCATCAAAGCCGGCGTGTCAAATGAGGAATCAATAGATCTTAGAAGTTTCTTCACCACTTCGTGATCAGTGATGTCAGTGGCACCCAGTGCTTGAAGCTCGTTGGAGATATCAGTGAGACGATCAAAAGTTTGTTGAACATTTTCTTTGTCGAGTCTTTTGAAGCGATTGAAGAGATTGCGAAGAACATCAACACGAGAGTCGCGTTGAGTGGAAACACCTTCGTTGACTTTGGACAACCTATCCTAGATAAGATTAGAAGACTCCAAAGCACTCACTCTGCCATACTGACATTTGCTCAGATGGCAATAGATGATATTCTTCGCTTGAGAATCGAGTTGCTTGAATCTCTTCACATCAGCAGCATTGATCGTGGGAGTAACAGATGGAACACCGTTTTCCACAACGTACCAGAGATCGTTGTCAATAGCTTCAAGATGCATGTGCATCTTATTCTTCCAGTAGGGGTAATCCTTCCCATCGAAGGTAGGACAACCCGCGGAAACCTTGATCATACCTACAGTCGACATACTAGAACTCCAGGTGGTTAAACCAAAATCACATAAAACAAGGGAGTACCTCACTCTGATACCTATTGAAAGTGCGTTATATCGACTAGAGGGGGGTGAATAGGCATTTTTTATAAATTTGTCACTTTGGGAATTTCAACTTGAGGAATTTGATATGTGATGAATAACTAGCAGTGAAATAAGTACTCAAGTGCATGAGAAACATAGCAACAATAGAGTCATCATGATGAAATAAAACATGCGCAGATTACATGTAGCATGATACAGGATAAGTAGGTGAGGAACAAGGTAACTTGAATAATTTGAGGTGAGGAAATTGTGAAAGTCTTCAGTCAAATACTTCAAACAGTAAAGATCAATTTCATCAACAGGTATACGAGGAAATGAAAGGGCTGAGGAAATAGAACCAGGTAGCTCGATGAAGACAATGGTTTGATGACCCAGTTCCAACTGTTGTGACAGTCGTACGTCTGGTTTGGAGCGGCCTGGTATTTAAACCAGAGGACACAGTCCCATGACACACAAGTCCTTACCGTATTCTCCTTGAGCTAAGGTCACAAAGTCCTCGCCCAACACTCGTGGTAAGTTTCAGGGTAGACTTCCAAAACCCTCACAAACTGGTCACCCGGCGATCCACAATTTACTATTGGATACTCTAGACGAAGGTCACTTCGTGATCCCCAATTGACTATAGGATGCACTAGACCATGATGCCTAACCTTCTAGAAGATACACAGTCTTCAAAGGTAACAAGCGTTGGTTCCACACAGGAACAATTTCTTCAGTGATGCCCAATCGCTTTGGGTTTGGTGGTTTGGATTCGGGTTTTTCCTCACTGATGATTTTCTCTCAAAGTCCTCGGAGGATGGGTTGCTCTCAAATGACAAGTGCCAGTTCTCTCTCGGAGCAGCCAACCAACTAGCGGTTGTGGGGGTGGCTATTTATAGCCTGGGTGCAACCTCACATGATAAGACATAAATGCCACCAATGATATGACCATTATGTGGATAAGATAATTGGGGACAGATGGCGTAAAGCACAACAACGGTCAGAATTTCAAACTATGAAAGTCCTTAGGCTTATCATATTCCTCACTTGTAGAATTCACACTGGCGAAATCCTAACTCCTCAGTCAGACCAATTTCCTCACAGACCAGAAGAACTCCATCTCTGTCAGTGAAGAACTTGACTGAACTGTAAGAGATTTACAAAGGCTTCACTCGATGGATTGGATAGGTTGAGGCTTTTGAGTTGAGCATCAGTTGGAAATTTTCCTTAGTATTACCTCGGCCCCCTTTAACAATATGGTGTTTCCTATGACTCAAAGAAAGGAAACGAAACTATGAAAACAAAAGTCTTCATGCTTCATAGTTCTCGTTCATATCTTCATGGTCACACCAACTTCTTCATTTTCATAGTCTTCAGGAAATACCAAAGTCTTCAATAAAGTCTTCACCAAAGTCTTTAGTTGAAGACATACATTTTTAGGGGCCGATAATCTTCGAATATATCAAACTCCTCAGCGACTTATAGAGCCTGTGTACACTTACAAACACATTAGTTCCTTAACCTATAAGTCCTCAATACACCAAAATCACTAAGGGGCACTAGATGCACTTACACAATCAACTCATCACACTTCAGTCTGAGATACGATGCCTTATTGATGAACAAGAAAAGTATGATGCTGAATGCAAGGGCACCAAAGTAAGATTTGTCGAGGCTGCCCACGCTGCAGTTTAGGACCATAACGAGCGGGTTGCAGTTCGATCACAACCTCAAATTCCTCAGGCTGGAGAATCTTCTCAGCCTGCTGAAGAAACTGCTCCCGCAGCTGAAGAAATTCATGTTACTGAAGAACCTGTCAGGGCAACCTCCACTGTTGCCCCTAAAGAAATTGCCAGGCCAGTTGAAGCTTTTGCTGCGCCTGATGAAATTGAGACCACAAGGACGACTGCATCAGTCGTGCCTGAAGAAAATGCACCTCCTTCACCCTCTGTAGAAACAACAAAATCCTTAAGGGTGAAGAACATCAACCTTCCTTCTGCATCAGAAGTGAAGAAAACTAAGATTGCGGAGAAGAAGGCTGCACAAAAGAGAAAGGCATCAACTTCAAATTCCTCAGCAGTGAAGAAATTGAAGACACTGCCAAGTTCTTCAACTAAGCCGATTGATGCAACTCCCATTACCTCCATGCCACGTTATGAATTGGTACCATTTGGTGTTGACTATGTCATCCCAAATGATGAACAAGAAGAAATGGATCATTCTGCTGCTTCCTCGGAGCAGATTGATGAACAAATTGAAGTGGAAGAAAATGCTTCAACTCCACTGGTATCATCGCCCAGCCTCAGTTGACTGCTGATGAGGCCGGCGTTGAAGAAATGGAAGAGGATGTGGACATAGGAAACACAACTCCTCTTATCAATGATGAATATCGGGAAGCTGCACACACAAATTCTCCAATGACCACTCCTATGTCACAAATTCCTCAGTCTCTAGCCTAGACTAAAGAAATTCATACAGTATCTGATGATTTGGATGCACTTGTCCCTGAAGATATTCTAGCTGCGTCAGCTAAAGAAGTTGTTGCTCCAAATGCAACTGAGGAAACAAATATTCAAATTCCGTAGTCTAAAGAAGTTCCTCCGATGCCTAAGGAAATTGTGGGCCGCTTCAAACCAAACCTTCAGCCGAAGCCCAAGATGCCATTCAAAGGCTCAAAGCACCCCAAATTCCTCAAGACCAATTTCTTCAACGAGCACATCTTCTTCACTGGGCCAAATCCTTATGACTTGGCAAGGGCCGGTCGCACCACATTCTGGACACCCACGCAGATGAACTACTATGCATCAGTGTTGTTTGACAAGGAGAAAGTCTTCGAACACCAACAAATTCCTCATGCTAATATGGAAACTATTCCATGCTTCACACCAGTGCTCGAAGTTCTTCATGACGTTGGAATTCTTCCATTCTACATGGACATTTGTGATTGGAATGAAGAGCTGATTCTTCAATTCTATGCCACCTTGCACATCATAGGTGATGCCTCTGATATCAACTCTTGGGTCTTGGACTGGATGACTGGATCAACTCATTACACTGCTCCAGCCTCTGAACTGCTTTGATTGGTGCCAATTCCAATTCCCTCAGAAGGTGCAAGATGCCTATTTGATGAATCTCCTCTGCCCAACCACATGATGCAAGTGTTGATGACGCCTTTGGCTCCTGGAAAACCTCAAAGGGATACCTTCCTTGTGAATGATTTGCTCTATGGCCCAGGACCGTCTATCACATTCTGACCAAAACCCTCAGTCCTCAGAAGGGTCACAACTCTGAAGAAGAAGAAGTGGAGGGAATCATGAAGAACATGCTCTTCAACATCATTCAAGGATTCCCATCAACTACCATGATTTCTTCCTGAGGACTTTGGCGAATGCTTCTTGAGCCCCATTTTTAATTGAAGCCTTATGCTCCCTGGATCATGAAATTCATCAGATCAAGGTCTTCAGTTCCATTCAAGGCAGATTTTCAGAATCACTTCGGCTTTATGCCTCCTATTGAAGTCCTCAAGCACACACTTACTTCAGTTGAGGGAAAAGGCAAGGCATTCATTGATGAAGGTACTAGTCCATTGGATGGCCAATTTCACAAAGCTGCATCTTATTCCACCAATGATGACACTGCTACCCAAGACTCAGCTACAAAAGCCTCAACGCAAAAGCCTCAACAGTCTGCCCCTTGTGTAATTACTGACCGTGAGCTCCTTATAAGTCTTTATCAAAAGCCTCAACGCAAAAGCATCGGTTTGGTTCACTTCTTCAAGACATGACTATCGCGCACAACACTATGAATAAGAACCAATACTACCTTCATGAAGTCTTCAACCGAACTTGGGCTATTCTGTCCCTCCTCAAGACTTGTGAAGAACTCAAGGAGATGGACCTTGAGCAGAACCTTGACTGGGCTCGTCCTCTTCAGAAGAAATTCAAGAAAGTTCAAGTTCCTCAGCTGGTAACAAGCTCATATTCTTCATCGCGTGATGCAGATGAAGCTAAGGATATTGACGACATTGCGGCGGGCCCTCCATCGACAAACGGCCCAGACAATGCTAGCGCTCCTCCATCACCATCAAGATGAAACACTTCAAGGGGCGTTAGTCCTCAATTTTCGTCCCTTTTGGTCTTTGATGACAAAGGGGGAGAAAATTTGAATTAGTCTTCAAGCGGGTCTCTATATGGGCTGTTTTTTGTTTAAGTTATAACTCTCGCTCTTCTGAAGCATTTGTTGGTTGAGTTGTGAACTTAAGTCCGATGGTGGTCTGACTCTTTTGAACTGCTTTCCGCATAATATTTCCTCAAATTATCTTAATGCATGCATGTAAAATTTCGTCACACACCATTTTCATCATGCATTTCAAATACTTCATATCATATATTAAATGCGTGTATGAATTACAAGATATAGGGGGAGTTCTCCATGTTTTTAACCTGTCATGTGCATTTGCAGTCCAAAGATAATTCCTCAAATATGCACATCTTTAGGGGGAGTTCTTATATATCTTGCAATCAAATTCCTCAAACTCAGTACTTACACTTCATATTTTTATCCCCGTTGAAAACTCAACCTATTTGTGATCAATCACCAAAAAGGGGGAGATTGTAAGTGCATCTAGTGCCCCTTAGTGATTTTGGTGTATTGAAGACTTATAGGTTAATAGACTGATGCGTTTGTAAGTGTACACAGGCTCTATAAGTCGCCAAGGAGTTTGATTTTGGAGATTATCGACCCCTAAAAATGAATGTCTTCAACTGAAGACTTTGGTATTCTCCGAAGACTTTGAAAATGAACAAGTTGGTGTGACCTTGAAGATATGAATGAGGACGATGAAGCATGATTTTTTTTTCTTAGTTTCATTTCCTTTCTTTGGGTCATAGGAAACATTGTACTGTTAAAGGGGGCCGAGGTAATACTAAGGAAAATTTCCAACTGATGCTCATCTCAAAAGCCACAACCTATCCAATCCTTCGAGTGAAGCCTTTGGCAATCTCTTACGGTTCAGTCAAGTCCTTTAGTGACAAAGACAAAGTTCTTGTGGTCTCTGAGGAAATTGGTCTGATTGAGGAGTTAGGTTTTTGCCAGTGTGAGAATCCTACAAGTGAGGAATATGATAAGCCTGAGGACTTTCATAGTCAAAATTCCGACCGTTGTTGTGCTTAGCGCCAGCTGTCCGCAATCATACTATCCACATAACGGTCATATCACTAGGGGAATTTATGTCTTATCATGTCAGGTTGCACCCTAACTATAAATAGCCACCCCCCACAGTCACTACTTAGTTGGCTACTCTGAGAGAGAACTAACACTTGTCATTTGAGAGCAACCCATCCTTCGAGGACTTTGAGAGAAAATCATCAGTGAGGAAAAACCCAAATCCAAACCACCAAACCCAAAGTGATTGAGCATCACTAAAGTGATTGTTTCTGTGTGGAATTGATGCTTGTTACCTTTGAAGACTGTGTATCTTCCAGACGGTTAGGCGTCTTGGTCAAGTGCATCCTGCAGTCAATTGGGGATCACGGAGTCACCTTGGTCTAGAGCATCCAGCAGTCAATTGTGGATCGCCGGGTGACCAGTTTGTGAGGGTTTTGGAAGTCTACCCTGAAGACTTACCTCGAGTGTTGGGCGAGGACTTTGTGACCTTATCTTAAGGAGAGTACGGTAAGGAATGTGTGTGCTCTGGTTTAAATACCAGGCCGCTCCAAACCATACGTACGACTGTCACATCAGTTGGAACTGGGTCATCAAACCATTTTCTTCATCGAGCTACCTGGTTCTATTTCCTCAACCCTTTCATTTCCTCGTATACATGTTGATGAAATTGATCCTTACTATTTGAAGAATTTGACCGAAGACTTTCACAATTTCCTCACATCAAATTCTTCAAGTTACCTTGTTCCTCACCTGCTTATACTATATCATGCTACCTGTAATTTGTGCATGTTTTATTTCATCATGATGACTATGCTATTGCTATGTTTCTCATGCACTTGAGTACTTATTCCGCTGCTAGTTATTCATCACATTTCAAATTCCTCAAGTCAAAATTCCTCAAGTGATGAATTTGTAAAAATCGCCTATTCACCCCCCTCTAGTCGATATAATGCATTTTCATAATAAATAACAAACTAAACATATATAGAAATACAAAATATTGTGTACCAAAAAAATAAACTCAAATAACAATACATAGCAATGGCGTCAGCCACGTGTGCCAACAACGCTAGCAAGCACATCACCGCCCGTCAAATCCAACCATCCATATGCACATCCGGATCTATTCCCCACCAACCAACACCCCAAATCCATACCACCTTACCACCACCGCCAACGACCAAGCCCTCGGTCGCCGTCTCCATCTTTGGCTCTCCACTGCGTCATCTCCGTCTCCACGTCCACCATAACCATCGTTGTCTCCGCGCCTCAACCGGCGTCGTGTCCGTCTCCGCCTTCACCTCCCCTCATCTCTGTTGTATTCTTCTTCTCCGCCCCTCATCGTGGTCTCTGCTTCCACCGCCGCGCCTTCGCGGTGATCTCCACCTCTGTAACAGCCCATGACCAACACTCCAGAAGATTCAAGAAGATTCCCCTTTTGTTTCCATTCTCGTTTGTGTTGGTCTGGCTGTTGCATTCATCATCACATCATTCACATCATCTGCATAGCATTGTCTCTCGTTCTCAAAACTTGCATCCTTTCATAGTTGCCAGTTCTCTTCATTCGTGCCGTTGCCCGTTTCGAGACCAACCACATATGCACGTGCCCGCGGCATCGTTAAATAAAACCGTTTTTAAAGCACGCTAAAGATATTCTTGGATTGGGTCGAAACTTGGCGTGCGGTCTTGTTATGTTATAGGTAGACCGCCTGTCGAATTTCGTCGCGTTCCAAGTTCGTTTGTTACCCCGTCGATCAGTTGTAGCCGTGCTGTCATCGGTTATTCATCAGACATTTTTGGTGTTTGAAAACTTCGTGTCACGGGCCACAAACCTCCCTCTCTTCCCCACCTAGCCCATCTACACAGCCACCGTAGCCCTTTCCCCGATCCGGCCGTTCGATTACGATCGCACGGTCGAAATCGGCTCTGAAACTACTAACCCTAGCCCCTAAAACTATAAATAGATCCCCCTACCTAATTTGGCAGCTAACCATAATTCCCCTCAAAACCCATGCCAAACCTCCTCCAGCCGCCAGCCAGCCTCCTCCCTCTAGCCGCCGGGCCCGCCCAGGCCCATCTGAGCCCGCTCGGGCCCGATCTGGGATGAGTGCTACCGTCGCTCCTCCCGAGCTCCAAGCCGAAGCTCCCGCCCATAGCCGCTCGTCCCGTGCCTCTGAGCCCACGCCCATCACGGCCCGACCGTCGCCGGAGCCCCGACGAGCCGCCGCCGGCGAACCCCTACTGCCCTTGCGCTGTTCCTCTCCTTTCTCTCCTCTCCTTCCTCTAATCTCCCTCTCCCTCTCTCTCGCAGGGACACCGGCTGCCGGCCCACAGCTCGCCCTCGCCAAGAATGGGACCCGCCGCCCTGGATCTGGCCGCCCCGACCCTCCTCCGCCGCCTCCCGTCGGCAGCCGCCGCCGTTGGCACTGCCTCCCGCTCGGGATCGAGCAGGGCGAGGGTGCTCGCCCCTATCGCCTAGGTGGGCCGCCCCAGCGCATGTGGGCCTCGCCTGCAGCCCAGCCCAGCTCCCACTTCCCCCTGCCAGCTCCTGCACCGAATGGGCCAAGGCCCACGAGGTGAGCAGCCCCCCCACGCGTTTTTACGTGTGTAGGCCCAATTGCATGTTTTAAAAAAACATTAATAATTAATTAATTGTACGGCCTATTAAAAAAGGTTTTATATATGTAAATGCTCAGAAATATGCGTAGTTTAATTATACGACAATTCCATCCATGCTTAAAATATTTAACATGCCATTTTCTGCTATTTTGAATAATTGTCATGATGTTGCATTACGCATAATTACTTGACGTGCATCGGGATTAAGAAAACCATATATTAAAATGTTCATGTTATCGGCATCGTATTTTCATGCATGAAAAACCTGTTTATTGAATAGTGGCATTTGACTTGCATTTATGATTGCTAGTAGGTGATTAGGCCAAATACTTGCATAATTATCGTGACTTATTTTTCCACATGAACCTATGCATATTATATATGTTTTCGGGGTGCAAAATCCATAGAATTTATCTATGTATTTAGTTTTGTCATTTGATCATTTTGTGTGCATGTCATTTTTGCTGTGATGCCCTTTTGTTTTTTCGTGTGATTTAATACATGCATGATATGAAATAATTTTGAACATGGCATATGCCCTTCGATATGTGTCCTAGCCCCTGGACATTTTGCTTGCCATAGAAATGCATGTTAGGTGTTAGTTTTCTTGATGACAACATGCTATAAAAACTACTGTTTTGAGGGTCCAAAATATGTCCAAGTCTGGAATCTGTAATATTTTGTTGCTGTCTTGCCATGTGTTTTGCTAGTGATCAAGAACTCCTTTGGGGTTGGTGTAATAGAGTTATTTGTAGTAGATAATGTCCTCTAGCATACTGTTAAGTTTCATGCCATAATATTACCTGTAGCATATAATTTTACTACTTTCAATATGCCTTCATGATAAAAACTGCTCTGTCAAAAACTGCTATTTTCACTAAGTCTGAAACTGTTTTCAAGTAGCCATCTCGTGAGCATCCTACCATGTGATCTATGAATGTTTTGAGTATGATATATGAAGATGAAATGAAGTGTGTGTTATATGCTAATGACCCATGCTTAGTTTGTGCATTTTAGAATAGTGTAACTTGTTGTTTTCATGTGTGCAAAATGCTATGTTGCTGTTTTGGATAGATTTAGTATAAAACTTGTGGTGTTTGTGGTTGAATCGTAGCTCTATTTTGGACATGCCATATATGAAATTTGCTTAGAATATCATGCAGTTTCATAATAACTTGCTGCATTCATGATTTGAAATGTTTGTGATGGTATTTTCCGTGCATTGCATTCATGACATGTGCATCTTGTGTTGCTCATATCTTTTAGACCGTAGCTCCGTTTGAGATGTTCTATATATGTAAGTCGACTAGAATGACGTGTAGAATGTCGGTATGCTTTATTCTGTTGTTTAACAAATATAAAATATGATTAGTTCAGATCTGGACCAATTTCGAAATTAACAGATGAGGTCGTTTCGGAAATACCATAAGTTGTTTCCGACCTCATTAAAATGCCTAGATAGTATAGTTTACTTATGCTTCACCTCTTGCCATGCCTAACAACATTTAACATTGAAGTGTACCTAAACGAGACTGAACTAAATAATTCGAATGTGAATTTTCGTCAATATGCAACTCGTTGCATATTGAGCTTCACCTAATGTGTAGAAGTTGATTGTTGTGCTTGTCATGCATTGCATATTAAACCGCACATGCATCATATTTGTTTGCGCACCGTGTCATGCGTATGTTGTGTTGTATCTTGTGTTGATTGTTTGTTTTCGGATTGTTCCCTCTCAATAGAGTTCCGAAAGCGTTCAGAGTGTGAGGATTCATTTAACTATGTTGGCTCGCCTTCTTCATGGACTCGTTCTTCTTCCGAGCGGGATCTCAGGCAAGATGACACATTTCCCTGGATACCATTACTATCATTGCCATGCTAGATGTCTCGTTTTTATCGCTATGTCACGCTACCTACCACTTGTTTGTCAAGCCTCCCAACATTACCATGAAAATCCTCTAACCCTTCCACATCCCAGCAAACCGTTGTTTGGCTAGTTACCGCTTGCTCAGCCCTTCTTATAGCGTTTTCATGCTGTAGGTGCAATTGTTTCCATGTGTCAACATGGACATCCTTTTGTTATATCACAATATTGCTGCTATTTAATTTAATGCACATATATATTTGGTAAAGGTGGAAGGCTTGGCCTTTTGCTCGGTGTTTTGTTCCACTCTTGAAGCCCCTAGTTACTTGTGAACCGGTGTTATGTTCCATAATTGAGCACTCCTAACATGCTCGGGGTTGTTATGGGGACCCCCTTGATTTTCGTTTTGGGATAAGACTTGTCTGGCAAGGACCAACATTGGTACTACATTTGCCTAATAATTAATAAAATTGCATAGGGACCCGTCGGCACCCGTGGATAATTTAATCAACCCTTGGGCCAGTGCCCCTCATGAGTGTTGGTCCAACCCAGAGTAGCTTATTAACGCTACCCGGGGCAACTCGGTGTTTGGCATGGTAACCATCGCTCATCCGATTGTGCCCTGAGAACGAGATACGCGGCTCCTATCGGGATTGTCGGCATGTCGGGCGGCCTTGCTGGATTTGTTTTACCTTTCTCGAATGTCTTGAGTGAGGAACTCTGATCTTCTTCGGGCTATCTCGAGGTGTCGGATTTCCTTTGGAAGTGCCTGTTGGGGAACGTCGCATGGGAAACAAAAATTTTCCTACGCACACGCAAACCTATCCATGGTGATGAGCATCTACGAGAGGGAGAGTGGATCTACGTACCCTTGTAGATCGCTAAGCGGGAAGCGTTAAGAAACGCGGTTGGTGTAGTCGAACATCTTCGCGATCCAAATCGCCGAGCGTCCCGCGATCTCATCACGATCCGTCCCGCGATCCAATCACGATCCGTCCCGTGAACTCATCACGATCCGTCCCGCGATCTCATCACGATCCGTCTCACGATGTTGATCACGATCTGTCCCGCGAACTCATCACGATCCGTTCCGCGATCTCATCACGAACCGTCTCGCGATCTCGATCACGGTCCTTCCGATCTAGCGCCGAACGGACGGCACCTCCGCGTTCAGCACACGTGCAGCTTGATGACGATCTCCACCATCTTGATCCAGCAAGAGGAGGTGGAGAGGAGAGAGAGTTCACCGGCAGCGTGACGGCGCTCCGGTGATGGTGGTGGAGTGATTCCGGCAGGGCTTCGCCTAAGCGCCGCGGAAAACCGATCTAGAGGAGAAACTGTGCACCGGTGAAACGGGTAGCACGTGGCCGGAAATTCTGTCCAAAAACCACCCAATCCACTAGTATATATAGGAGGAGAGGAGAGGAGAGGCAGCCAAGGCCTTTGGGTCGGCCGAAATAGGAGGTGGGAAGAAATCCTACTTCACCTCCAATCCTAGTTGGAGTAGGATTGCCTCCTATTGGCTGATTTTCCACTTTTTGCTTTAGGACTTTCTCTCCTGCGCCATGGGCCTTTGTGGCTGTTTTCCCAGCCCACTAAGGGCTGGTTATTATTCTCCCACAGCCCATGGACCTCTTGGGGTCGAAATACCCCTCCCGGAGGCCTCCCGGTACACTACCGGCACTCCCGGTACACTACCGGCACTCCCGGTACACTACCGATGAGCCCGAAACTTTTCCGGAAACCAAACTGGGACTTCCTATATATGAATCTTTACCTCCGGACCATTCCGGAGCTCCTCGTGATGTCCGGGATCTCATCCGGGACTCCGAACAAACTTCGGTCACCACCATACATAACTCTACACTACCGAAACGTCACCGAACCTTAAGTGTGCAGACCCTGCGGGTTCGAGAACTATGTAGACATGACCGAGACACCTCTACGGTCAATAACCAATGGCGGGACCTGGACATCCACATTGGTTCCTACATATTCTACGAAGATCTTTATCGGTCGAACCTCTATGTCAAGGATTTAGTTAATCCCGTATAACGTCCCCTTTGTTCTTCGGTATGTTACTTGCCCGAGATTCGATCGTCGGTATCTCCATACCTAGTTCAACCTCGTTACTGGCAAGTCTCTTTACTCGTTCCGTAATACAAGATCCCGTGACTAACACTTAGCCACATTGCTTGCAAGGCTTGTTGTGATGTTGTATTACCGAGTGGGCCCTGAGATACCTCTCCGTCACACGGAGTAACAAATCCCAGTCTCGATCCATGCCAACTCAACAAACACCATCGGAGATACCTGTAGAGCACCTTTATAGTCACCCAGTTACGTTGCGACGTTTGATACACACAAGGCACTCCTCCGATATCCGTGAGTTGCATGATCTCATGGTCATAGGAACATATACTTGACATGCAGAAAACAGTAGCAATAAACTGACACGATCATATGCTATGTTTGTAGTTTGGGTCTTATCCATCACATCATTCTCCTAATGATGTGATCCCGTTATCAAATGACATCTCATGTCCATGGCTAGGAAACCTTAACCATCCTTTGATCAACGAGCTAGTCCATTAGAGGCATACTAGGGACATGGTTTTGTCTATGTATCCACACATGCATTTAAGTCTCCGATCAATACAGTTATAGCATGGATAATAAACGATTATCATGAACAAGGAAATATGATAATAACTAATTTATTATTGCCTCTAGGGCATATTTCCAACAGTCTCCCACTTGCACTAGAGTCAATAATCTAGTTCACATCACCATGTGATTCGCATTGTTATGAATCTAACACCCAATGAGTTTTGGGGCTCGATCATGCTTTGCATGTGAGAGAGGTCTTATAGTCAACGGGTCTGCGATATTCAGATCCGTGTGTACTTTGCAAATCTCTATGTCAAACTGTAATCACTGCTACCACACTCCACTTGGTACTATTTCCAAATGGCTGCTCCACTATACGTATCCAGATTGCTACTACTAGTCATCCGGATAGGTGTTAAAGCTTGCATCGACGTAACTCTTTACGACGAACTCTTTATCACCTCCATAATCAAGAAACATTTCCTTAGTCCTCTGGTTACTAAGGATAATTCCGACCGCTGTCCAGTGATCCACTCCTGGACCACTCTTGTACCCCCTGACAGACTCGTGGCAAGGCACACATAGGTGTGGTACACAGCATGGCATAATATAGAGCCTATGGCTAAGGCATAGGGGACGACATTCATCCTTTCTCTTTCTTCTGCCGTTGTCGAGCTTTGAGTCTCACTCAACTTCACACCTTACAAATCAGACGAGAACTATTTCTCTGGCTGATCCATTTTGAACTCTTTCAAAATCTTGTCAAGGTATGCACTCATTGAAAGTCTCATCAAGCATCTTGATCTATCTCTATAGATTTTGATGCTCAACAATTAGGTAGCTTTATCCAGGTCTTCATTTGAAAAACACTTTTCAAACAACCTTTTATGCCTTCCAGAAATTCTACATTATTTCCGATCAACAATATGTCAACCACATATACTTATCAGAAACTCTATAGTGCTCCCACTCACTTTATTGCAAATACAAGTTTCTCGTAAACTTTGTATAAACTACAAAAACTTTGATCACCTCATCAAAGTGTATATTCCAACTCCGAGATGCTTGCTTCAGTCCATAGAAGGATCACTGAAGCTCTCTCATCTTTTAGCATCCTTAGGACTGACAAAACCTTCTGGTTGTATCACATACAACCTTTCCTTAAGTAAACCGTTAAGGAAACGACGTTTTGACATCCATCTGCCAGATTTCGTAATTGAAAATGCAGCAACTGCTAACATAATTCCAACAGACTTTTAGCATCGCTACGAGTGAGAAAGCCTCCTCGCATTCAACTCCTTGAACTTGTCACAAACAACTTTGCAACAAGTCGAGCTTTACAAATGGTGATATTTACCATCAGCGTCTGTCTTCATTTTTAAAGATCCATTTGTACTCAACGACCTGCCGTCCAACGAGCAAGTCTACCAAAGTCTATACTTGGTTTTCATACATGGATCCTATCTCGGATTTCATGGTCTCATCCATTTGTCGGAATCCGGGCCCATCATCGCTTCTCCATAGCTCGTAGGTTCATCGCTGTCCAACAACATGACCTTTAAGACAGGGTTGTTGTACCACTCAAGAGCAGTACACGTCCTTGTCGACCTACGAGGTTCGATAGTAACTTGATCCGAAGCTTCATGATCATCATCATTAACTTCTTTCTTCAACTAACATAGGCTTCACAGAAACAACTTTCTGCGCTGCGCTACTCTGATTGAAACAAGGTTCAATAACCTCATCAAGTTCTATCTTCCTCCCACTCAATTCTTTCGAGGGAAACCTTTTCTCAGGAAAGGATCCATTCCAGCAACAAACACTTTGCACTCGGATCTGAGATAGAAGGTATACCCAACTGTTCTTGGCGTATTCTATGAAGATGCATTTGTTCGCTTTGGGTTTGAGCTCATTAGGTGAAAACATTTTCCACACAAGCTTCGCAGCCCCAAACATCAAGAAATGACAGCTTTAGGTTTCTATCAAACCATAATTCACACGGTGTCATCTCAACGGATTTAGATGGTGCCCTATTTTAAAGTGAATGCGGTTGTCTCTAATGCATAACCCTAAAACGATAGTATTAAAACGATAAGAGACATCATAGTATGTGCTATATCAAATAAGGCATGACTACGACGTTCGGACACACCATCACACTATGGTGTTCCAGGTGGCGTGAGTTGTGAAACAACTTTCACATTGTCTAAATTTGTATGCCAAACTCGTAACCCAGATATTCACCTCCACGATCATATCGCAGAAATTTTTATCTTCTTGTCACGATGATCTTTAAACTTCACTCTGAACTTTGCTTTGAACCTTTCAAACAATTCAGACTTGTGTTTCATTAAGTAAATATACACTATATCTACTCAAATCATCAGTGAAGGTAAGAAAACAATGATATTCACTGCAAGCTATAAACACTCATTGGATCGTATACATCAACATGCATTGTTTCCAATAAGTCACTTGCCCGTTTCATCAAGCCAGAAAACGGGGTTTAGTCATCTTACCAAAAGGCATGGTCCGCATGTCTCAACCGATTCAAAATCGAATGAGTCCAAAGATCCATCAACATGGAGTTTCTTCATGCGCTTTATACCAATATGACATTTAGCGGCAGTGCCACAAGTATGTGGTACTATCATTATTAACTTTGCATCTTTTGGCATCATTGTTATGAACATGTGTATTACTATGATCAAGATTCAATGAACCACACTTACTAGGTGCATGACCATTGAAGGTATTTATTCATGTAAGCAGAATAACCATTATTCTCTAACTTGAATGAATAACCGTGTTGCAATAAACATGATCTAACCACGTTCATGCTTCAATGCAAAACACCAAATAAAATTTAGGTTCGTCACTAATCCCGAAGGTAGAGAGAGCGTGCGATGTTTGATCATATCAACCTTGGAAACATTTCCAACACACATCGTCACCTCACACTTAGCTAGTTCTCCATTTATTCCGTAGCTTTTATTTCGAGCAACCGAACCGGTATCCAATACCCAGGTGCTACTAGGAGTACTAGCAAGGTACACATCAATAACATGCATATCAAATATACTTCTGTCGACTTAGCCAGCCTTCTTATCTACCATGTATCCAGGGTTGTTCCGCTTCAGTGACCGTTCTCCTCATAATGGAAGCACTCAGTCTCGGGTTTAGGTTCAACTTTGGGCTGCTTCACTGGAGCAGCAACTGACTTGCCATCCATGAAGTTTCCCTACTTGCCCTTGCCCTTCTCGAAACTAGTGGTTTTTACTAACCATCAACACTTTGATGCTCCTTTTTGACTTCTACCTTCGCGGTGTCAAAACATCGCGAGAAGCTCAGGAATCATTTCTATCCCTGGCAATTTATAGTTCATCACCAAGTTCTAGTAGCTTAGTGATAGTGACTTGGAGAACTATATCAATCACTATCTTATCTGGAAGATCAACTCCCACTCGATTCAAGCGATTGTGGCACCTAGACAATCTAAGCACATGCTCAACTATTGAGCTATTCTCTTTCGTCTTGCAAGCAAAGAATCTTTGTTTGAGATCTCATATCTCATAACACGGGCACGAGCCTGAGATCACAATCTCAGCTCTTAGAACATCTCGTATGTTCCGTGACGTTCAAAACGTCTTGGAGCCTCAATTCTAAGTCGTAATGCATGACGCACTAAACTATCAAGTAGTCATCAGAACGTGCCTGTCAGATGTTCACAACATCTACAGACGACGCTAGAGGGGGTGGCGTACCGAACGGTGCATTAAGGACATAAGCCTTCTGTGCAGCAATGAGGACAATCCTCATATCACGGACCCAGTCCGCAATATTGCTACCATCATCTTTCAACTCTATTTCTCTAGGAACATATAAAAACACACGGGAGCTACAGTGCGAGCTAGTAATCTACAACATAATTTGCAAAGACACTACTGACTATGTTCATGATAATGAGTTCAATTAATCATATTACTTAAGAACTCCCACTCAAATTGACATCCCTCAGGTCATCTGAGTGTCACATGATCCAAATTCACCAACTCGAGTCCGATCATCACGTGAGTTGAGGTGGCTTCAATGGTGAACATCATTATGTTGATCATATCTACTATATGACTCATGCTCGACCTTTCGGTCTCTTGTGTTCCGAGGCCATGTCTGTACATGCTAGGCTCGTCAAGTTTAACCCGAGTGTTCCGCATGTGCAAATCTGTCTTGCACCCGTTGTATGTGAACGTAGAGTCTATCACACCCGATCATCACGTGGTGTCTCAACACGACGAACTTTCGCAACGGTGCACACTTGGGGAGAACACAATTTATCTTGAAATTAAGTGAGGGATCACCTTATAATGCTACCGTCGTCCTAAGCAAAACAAGGTGCATAAAAGGATTAACATCTCATGCAATTCATAAGTGACATGATATGGCCATCAACTTGTGTTTAAGATCTCCATCTTCGAAACACCGGCATGATCTCCATCGTCACCGGCACGACACCATGATCTCCATCAACGTGTCGCCATCGGGGTTGTCACGCCCTGCATGCTTCTACTACTATTGCTACCGTAGCGATAAAGTAAAGCATTACATAGCGCTTTAATGATTGACACGCAGGTCATACAATAATTAAAGACAACCCTATGGCTCCTGCCGGTTGCCGTAATCACCGACATGCAAGTCGTGATAATCTATACATCACATGATCATCTCATACATCACATATATCTCATCATGTAATTGGCCATATCATATCACAACATACCCTGCAAAAACAAGTTAGACGTCCTCTAATTGTTGTTGCATGTTTTACGTGGCTGCTACGGGTATCTAGCAAGAACAATTCTCACCTACGCAAAACCACAACGGTGATACACTAGTTTGCTTTTCAACCTTCTCAAGGACCGCCTTTGTCGGATCCGATCCAACTAGAGTAAGAGAAACTGTCACCCGCAAGCCAGCTAAGCAACAAGTTGCATCGCGGGAACCGGTCTCTCGTAAGCGTACGAGTAATGTTGGTCCGGGCCGCTTCATCTCACAATACCGCTGAACCAAAATCCGACCAAGGGAGGAAGCAATCTAAGCATCAACGCCCACAAACCTTTTGTGTTCTACTCGAGATCTCATCGAACCATCAACCTAGCTCATGATGCCACTGTTGGGGAACGTCGCATGGGAAACAAAAATTTTCCTACGCACACGCAAACCTATCCATGGTGATGAGCATCTACGAGAGGGAGAGTGGATCTACGTACCCTTGTAGATCGCTAAGCGGGAAGCGTTAAGAAACGCGGTTGGTGTAGTCGAACATCTTCGCGATCCAAATCGCCGAGCGTCCCGCGATCTCATCACGATCCGTCCCGCGATCCAATCACGATCCGTCCCGTGAACTCATCACGATCCGTCCCGCGATCTCATCACGATCCGTCTCACGATGTTGATCACGATCTGTCCCGCGAACTCATCACGATCCGTTCCGCGATCTCATCACGAACCGTCTCGCGATCTCGATCACGGTCCTTCCGATCTAGCGCCGAACGGACGGCACCTCCGCGTTCAGCACACGTGCAGCTTGATGACGATCTCCACCATCTTGATCCAGCAAGAGGAGGTGGAGAGGAGAGAGAGTTCACCGGCAGCGTGACGGCGCTCCGGTGATGGTGGTGGAGTGATTCCGGCAGGGCTTCGCCTAAGCGCCGCGGAAAACCGATCTAGAGGAGAAACTGTGCACCGGTGAAACGGGTAGCACGTGGCCGGAAATTCTGTCCAAAAACCACCCAATCCACTAGTATATATAGGAGGAGAGGAGAGGAGAGGCAGCCAAGGCCTTTGGGTCGGCCGAAATAGGAGGTGGGAAGAAATCCTACTTCACCTCCAATCCTAGTTGGAGTAGGATTGCCTCCTATTGGCTGATTTTCCACTTTTTGCTTTAGGACTTTCTCTCCTGCGCCATGGGCCTTTGTGGCTGTTTTCCCAGCCCACTAAGGGCTGGTTATTATTCTCCCACAGCCCATGGACCTCTTGGGGTCGAAATACCCCTCCCGGAGGCCTCCCGGTACACTACCGGCACTCCCGGTACACTACCGGCACTCCCGGTACACTACCGATGAGCCCGAAACTTTTCCGGAAACCAAACTGGGACTTCCTATATATGAATCTTTACCTCCGGACCATTCCGGAGCTCCTCGTGATGTCCGGGATCTCATCCGGGACTCCGAACAAACTTCGGTCACCACCATACATAACTCTACACTACCGAAACGTCACCGAACCTTAAGTGTGCAGACCCTGCGGGTTCGAGAACTATGTAGACATGACCGAGACACCTCTACGGTCAATAACCAATGGCGGGACCTGGACATCCACATTGGTTCCTACATATTCTACGAAGATCTTTATCGGTCGAACCTCTATGTCAAGGATTTAGTTAATCCCGTATAACGTCCCCTTTGTTCTTCGGTATGTTACTTGCCCGAGATTCGATCGTCGGTATCTCCATACCTAGTTCAACCTCGTTACTGGCAAGTCTCTTTACTCGTTCCGTAATACAAGATCCCGTGACTAACACTTAGCCACATTGCTTGCAAGGCTTGTTGTGATGTTGTATTACCGAGTGGGCCCTGAGATACCTCTCCGTCACACGGAGTAACAAATCCCAGTCTCGATCCATGCCAACTCAACAAACACCATCGGAGATACCTGTAGAGCACCTTTATAGTCACCCAGTTACGTTGCGACGTTTGATACACACAAGGCACTCCTCCGATATCCGTGAGTTGCATGATCTCATGGTCATAGGAACATATACTTGACATGCAGAAAACAGTAGCAATAAACTGACACGATCATATGCTATGTTTGTAGTTTGGGTCTTATCCATCACATCATTCTCCTAATGATGTGATCCCGTTATCAAATGACATCTCATGTCCATGGCTAGGAAACCTTAACCATCCTTTGATCAACGAGCTAGTCCATTAGAGGCATACTAGGGACATGGTTTTGTCTATGTATCCACACATGCATTTAAGTCTCCGATCAATACAGTTATAGCATGGATAATAAACGATTATCATGAACAAGGAAATATGATAATAACTAATTTATTATTGCCTCTAGGGCATATTTCCAACAGTGCCTAGGAAGATCACGAGATCCGTGGTTGAGGTTATTCCTGCTGCGTGTGGTTAATTTGTGATGGATGAGTTGGAGCATCCCTGTAGGGTTAAATCTTTTCGAGAAGTCGTGCCCGCGGTTATGTGGCAAACTTGGATATTTTGTTTAACACCCGGTCATAGCAAACTTGAAGTAAACTCTAATAAAATACACCAACTGTGTGTGTAATCGTGACTGTATCTTTTCATGAGTTCTTATCCGAAAGAGAACACGGTGGGGTTATGTTTGACGTAAGTAGGTGTTCAGATCAGTTAGTGATCATTGCTAGTTTACGTACGTTATGCGTAGACCACCATACTTTACTTTCTGTACTCGTAAGTTAGCCACACAAATAAATGCTTAGTCACTTTCTACAGCCTCACCACTTAACCATACCTCACCTATTAAGCTTTAATAGTCTTGATACCGTTGGAAATGAGATTGTTGAGTCCCTATGGCTCACAGATTACTACAACAACAATTGCAGGTACAGGTAATGCGATGATTTGACATGAGCGCGATGTTTGTTTGAATTGGAGTTCTTCCTCTTCTTATTCTTCTTCATCAATCTAGGATGGGTTCCAGGCGGCAGCCTAGGTTAGTAAGGGTGGATGTTATTTTATCGTTTGATTTCGTCCGTAGTCGGACCCTGCTCTTCTGTATGAGGATTGATTATGTTGTTGTGTTGATGTGACTCTGATGTAGCTTGTGGCGAGTGTAAGCCAATTCCATATACTCATCTCTTTTGTACATGTACTTGTAATGATATCCATTCTTGTAACACGACGAGATGCGCTTCTATCCTTGTCGAGGCCCTCGTGCCGAAATAAGGATAGGACCGCATCTTGGGTGTGACAAGTTGGTATCAGAGCCTGTACCGACCTAGGAGCCCCTTGATTGATCGAACTTGGCCGAGTCGAGTCTAGTGAAAAAAAACTGTTTTGAGTCTAGTTATATCGGAGAGTAGGTTTCTTTTTACTCCTCTTCTATGTTGTGGTGAGGAATTTTGACTTAGGAATTTTGTTTCTACTCCTCTTCTCACTAAATTTTTTTAGGATCACGCGGGTATTTTGGAAACTATATGATGCCGATGTGACAGAGTTCTATCTTGGTGCTTCCTGGCTGACTTGATTTCGTCCGGGGAGTTGAGCTCCGAGGGATTCTTGGCACATTGTTATTATTCAGTTTTCTTAGTATCTCAGGACGGAGGATGTTCGAATTGCTTCAATACTTATCTTGGTGAGATAAGGTCAGAGTCACCCAGTACTTGGGAGGCGTCCGGGATACCACCATGGTTTAGTATCGTTGTGAGTTCGAGGATTCGAATTAGATGAATTTGCGAAAGCCTCTGGTTATGGGTTGAAGGAAGGATGGATACAGTTGGGGTGTAGGTTTTCTAGTTGTGTGAGATATTTCCTCCTTGTATCCCCCACACCAGATTGCATAACCAGAAAATTTTCAGAAGTTCTTAGGTGGGAATTCAAGTAGGTACCTAGGATTATATTTCCAACAAGTGCATAGTGGGTATGTATTTGTTCTGACTTCTTCCTTAAGCATCATCCTTTGTTTTGTTTTGAATATGGTAGTTCGAGTTGCTTCGATGTCAAGTGGTGATTTCATATCTTTCCTAGGAAGTGTTCTCATATTTCCGTGGGCATGATAATTCTTTTGCCCAATCAAGTTATCATATCAATTCTTTTCCTACCGGTGTGCTTCTCTTCAAGATAATTCTATCCTCTTCAATATTGCAAGATCAATTCTCATTTTTTTCCGGAGTTCGTCTAATATGTTCCAAGTTTTCTTTGTTTTCTCACCCTCCCGCCCTTTTTCTTCAATGATTAAATTCTCATCCAAGTGCCTTTTCTATTCATGTGATGCTTCAGCTATCATTTCGTTTGTATTGTATCTGGCAATTTCTTGTGTTGATTCTCAAGAGTTTCAATTTCAAACCTATCCTCATATTCCTAGTTCTTGTTGCTATTCTTCTCCGGTGGATTCAATTCAAGTTCTTGGTGTTCATCATATCATTTTCATTCTCTATTTGCTCTCCCATGTTGGAATTCCTTATCAAGCCTCTCTTGCTTATTCTTATCTCCATTCTATTCGGTGTGCTGAAGATATCTCAGAAGACTTCCATTTCCATTCATAATCCTTTCAATTATTTCAAGGGTCTCTTATCATCAACTTCTTAATTTTTCCGGTGCAATCTCTCTCTCTAAGCAATTGTTTCAATGGTGGTTTCTTTTGAGTGGGCCCATAACCCACAGGTTTTTTCTCAGGATCTTACCTGACTCTTCTAATCTTTTCGGAGATGTCCTCAAGTTCTTTTCAAAGATGATGTAAGAAAGATTTTCATCAGTCATATTCCTCTTCCATGATCGCTTCTAAATCATTTTCATTGTTGGCTCAACCTTTTCTTTATTCATTGTTCCGGAGTGTCTCAGTAATTCGTGGTGGTGTCTCTCGTCATCATCCTCAGTGTTGAAGACCGAAGGAGTGGTTCTCTTAAATCTTTGCTCATTCTCTTGAAGATTCATGGTCTCAGCTTTGTGCTGTCATCTCAAATTGTTTTTGATCATGAGAAATTTCTCCCATATCTATCCGGTTCTTTCAGAATTGTTTTCATTTCTTGATCCTCTGAAGGCCATCATTTCAGAAGATTTCTTCGTTCTTAGTTTTCAGCTTTCGTTCTCAAATTCTTCTCGATTGTTGTTCCTTCGTTCGTATCTCACTATTTTGGTGCCTTTTCAGTTTCTATTAGGCAAATCTTGATCTGTTCATTCTCATGTGTCCTCTTTAGTTTCTAATTCTTCCCGGTGCTTCGTTCAAGTTTTCTATTAGGAGGATCATGCTCTCTTTGTTCTCATGTTATATCATCCATTTGCATTATCCTCTTTTGTTTTGAATTCTTTCCGGTGTATCGTTCAAGACCTCTTCAAGTTTGTGCTCTATCTATCTTTCCTATCTTTTCCAAAAGAATAAGTTGTGTGCTAAATCCATTGCTTGTCATCAATTTAACTTGATGAAGGGTAAGCATAATATAAATCTTATTCTTGTTTCATCCAAGTGATCTCAATCCTTCTTTCGGAGTTGTTCATGATATCAAATTCCTTATCCCAAGTGGTCATCTTTATTTTCCGAAGTTCCTAGTTTTTTCTCAAGTATCTTGTCGCTAAGCTCCATATAATTCATAGCAAGGCCTCAATCTTGTTCTTTTGCATCCTTCAATTCTTTCTATCATCCTTTCGATTTAGAGTTCTTCCGGAGGTTCTTCATGGTGGTTCATCAAGATTTATTTCATTTTCAAGTGCTCTTCAAGATTCTTGTTGGAGGTGCTCAAGTGTTCTTTATCTTGGATTTCTAAGTTCAATTCTTTCTCCATTGTATTTTGAGATGGTGTTATTAAATTCTTGATCATGAGGATTCTCGAAGGGAAATTGTGAAGAATGAGATAAGTAAACCCGTCTTGTCTTCTCGGAGTTATCTTGGGTTGGATTTCACCTAAAGCATTTCCTAAGGATTGTTGCTATCACGGTGTTATAAATGATCCAAGTTTTCTCCTTCTCCTCTTGGTGAAAGAAGTTTTGCATATCTTGTTGCTCTCAAGCAATAAATTGTTTCTGTTGTGGCAGGTTGTCACCTCATAATTTTGAGATGTTTCCCACAAGCCCATAACAAGCTATTCTTTCGTTGTTGATTTTTTCAACAACCCCATTCAATCTCTTCTTGTAAGATGCTCCTCAAGTTCAATGGTGGTAGAAGTTGTCATTTTTCTTCTCCGTTCTCTTCTCTCCAAAGATCTAGCTTCTATTCTTTGGTTCTGGAGGCATAGTGGTGTTGCTCTTGTCAACTCTCATATAGTTTGATTAAGATCATGTTCTTTCTTTGCTTATTCATTTAACCGGAGTGTTGTTTTCTATTCAAGTTCTCTCATCTTATTAAATTTTGCTTCTCTATCCTACCGAAGTGCTGCCGAAATTTCTTTTGAACTCTTTCTTGTTCCTCATGTCGTTCTTCATCTCTTTCCTACCTTCATGATCATTGGTTTCACTCGTTTGTCTAAGAAGCAACTAAGTTTACCTCTTGCTCTTTCTCTTCCCCTTTTCATTCTAGATCTCGAGACGAGATCCTCGTGTAGTGGAGGAGAGCTGTAACAGCCCGGGACTGATGCTCCAGAAGATTCCAGAAGATTCCCCTTTTATTTCCAATCTCGTCTATGTTCGTCTTGTTGTTGCATTCATCATCGCATCATTCACATCATCTGCATAGCATCATATCTCATTTTCAAAACTTGCATCCGTTTGTAGTTGCCAGTTCTCTCCGTTCGTGCCATTGCCTGTTTCGAGATCAACCACACATGCACGCGCCCGTGGCATCGTTAAATAAAACCTTTTTAAAGCATGCTAAAAATATTCTTGGATTGGGTCGAAACTTGGCGTGCGGTCTTTTTATATTGTAGGTAGACCACGTGTCGAATTTCGTCGCGTTTCGAGTTCGTTTGTTACCCCGTCGGTCAGTCGTAGCCGTGCGGTCATTGGTTATTCGTCGGACGTTTTCGGTGTTTAAAACTTCGTGTCACGGGCTACAAACCTCCCTCTCTTACCCACCTAGACAATCTACACAGCCACCGTATCCATTGCCCTGATCCGGCCGTTCGATTACGATCGCACGGCCGAAATCGGCTCCGAAAACTGCTAACCCTAGCCCCTAAAACTATAAATAGATCCCCTCCCCTACCTAATTTGGCAGCTAACCCTAATTCCCCTCGAAACCTGTGCCAAACCTCCTCCAGCCGCCAGCCAGCCAGCCAGCCTCCTCCCTCCAGCCGTCGGGCCCGCCCAGGCCCATCTGAGCCCGCCCGGGACCGATTTGGGCTGAGCGTTGCGTCGCTCGTCCTGAGCTCCAAGCCAGAGCTCCCGCCCATAGCCGCTCGTCCCGCGCCTCCGAGCCCGCACCCCTCGCCGCCCGACCATCATCGGAGCCCCGACGAGCCGCCGCCGGCGAACCCCTGCTGCCCTTGTGCCGTTCCTCTCCTTTCTATCCTCTCCTTCATCTAATCTCCCTCTCCCTCTCTCTCGCGGGGACTCCGGCCACCAGCCCATAGCTCGCCCTTGCCGGGAACGAGACCCGCCGCCATGGATCTGGCCGGATCCGACCGCCTCGACCCTCCTCCGCCGCCTCCCATCGGCAGCCGCCGCCGTTGGCTGCCCAGCGCCGCCGCAGCTGGCCCTGCCTCCCGCTCGGGATCGAGCAGGGCGAGGGCGCTCGCCCCTGTCGCCCAGGTGGGCCGCCCCAGCACGCATGGGCCTCGCCTATAGCCTAGCTCCCGCTTCCCCCTGCCAGTTCCTGCATCGAATGGGCCAAGGCCCACGAGGTGAGCAGCCCCCCCCCCCCCCACGCGTTTATTTTACGTGTGTAGGCCCAATTGCATGTTTTAAAAAACATTAATAATTAATTAATCGTACGACCTGTTAAAAAGGTTTTATATATGTAAATGCTCAGAAATATGCGTAGTTTAATTATACGACTATTCCATCCATGCTTAAAATATTTAACATGCCATTTTCTGCTATTTTGCATAATTGTCATGATCTTGGATTACGCATAATTACTTGACGTGCATCAGGATTAAGAAAACCATATATTAAAATGTTCATGTTATTGGCATCGTATTTTCATGCATGAAAAACATGTTTATTGAATAGTGGCATTTGACTTGCATTTATGATTGCTAGTAGGTGATTAGGCCAAATACTTGCATAATTATTGTGGACTTATTTTTCCACATGTACCTATGCATATTATATATGTTTTCAAGGTAGAAAAATTCATAGAATTTATCTGTGCATTTAGTTTTGTCATTTGATCATTTTGTGTGCATGTCATTTTTGCTGTGATGCCCTTTTGTTATTTTCGTGTGATTTAATACATGCATGATATGAAATAATTTTGAACATGAGATATGCCATTTGATATGTGTCCTAGCCCCTGGACAATTTGCTTGCCATAGAAATGCATGTTAGGTGTTACTTTTCTTGATAACAACATGCTATAAAAATACTGCTGTTTTGAGGGTCCAAAATATGTCCAAGTCTGGAATCTGTAATATTTTGTTGCTGTCTTGCCATGTGTTTTGCTAGTGATCTAGAACTCCATTGGGGTTGTTGTAATAGAGTTATTTGTAGTAGATAATGTCCTCTAGCATTTTGTTAAGTTTCATGCCATAATATGACCTGTAGCATATAGTTTTACTGTTGTCAATATGCCTTTGTGATAAAAACCGCTCTGTCAAAAACTGCTATTTTCACCAAGTCTGAACTGTTTTCAAGTAGCCATCTTGTGAGCTTCCTACCATGTGATCTATAAATGTTTTGAGTATGATATATGAATATGAAATGAAGTGTGTGTTATATACTACTGCCCCATGCTTAGTTTGTGCATTTTAGAATAGTGTAACTTGTTGTTTTCATGTGTGCAAAATGCTATGTTGCTGTTTTGGACAGATTTAGTATAAAACTTGTTGTGGTGTTTGTGGTTGAACCGTAGCTCCGTTTTGGACATGCCATATATGCAACTTGCTTAGAATCTCATGTAGTTTCATAATAACTTGCTTCATTCATGATTTGAAATGTTTGTGATGGTATTTTCCATGATTGCATTCATGACATGTGCATCTTGTGTTGCTCATATCTTTTAGACCGTAGCTCCGTTTGAGATGCTCTATATATGTAAATCGACTAGAATGACGCGTAGAATGTCATGGTATGTATTATTCTGTTGTTTAACAAATATAAAATATGATTAGTTCAGATCTGGAACAATTTCGAAATTAACATACGAGGTCGTTTTGGAAATACCATAAGTTGTTTCCGACCTCATTAAAATGCCTAGATAGTATAGTTTACTTATGCTTCACCTCTTGCCAAGACTAACACCATTTAACATTGAAGTGTACCTAAACGAGAGTGAACTAAATAATTCGAATGTGAAGTTTCGTCACTATGCAACTCGTTGCATATTGAGCTTCACCTAATGTGTAGAAGTTGATTGTTGTGCTTGTCATGCATTGCATATTAAACCGGACATGCATCATATTTGTTTGCGCATCGTGTCGTGCATATGTTGTGTTGTATCTTATGCTGATTATTTGTTTCCGGATTGTTCCTTCTTGATAGAGTTCCGAAAGCGTTCGGAGTGTGAGGATTCATTCGACTACGTTGGCTCGTCTTCTTCATGGACTCGTTCTTCTTCCGAGCGGGATCAAAGGCAAGATGACACATTTTCCTGGATACCATTACTATCATTGCCATGCTAGATGTCTTGTTTTTATCGCTATGTCACGCTACCTACCACTTGTTTGTCAAGCCTCCCAACATTACCCTGAAAAGCCTCTAACCCTTCCACATCCCAGCAAACCGTTGTTTGGCTATGTTACTGCTTGCTCATCCCTTCTTATAGCGTTTCTAGCTACATGTGCAATTGTTTCCATGTGTCAACATGGACATCCTTTTGTTATATCACAATATTGCTGCTATTTAATTTAATGCACATATATACTTGGTAAAGGTGGAAGACTTGGCCTTTTGCTCGGTGTTTTGTTCCACTCTTGCCGCCCCTAGTTACTTGTGAACCGATGTTATGTTCCATTATTGAGCGCTCCTAACATGCTCGGGGTTGTTATGGGGACCCCCTTGATTTTCGTTTTGGGATAAGACTTGTCTGGCAAGACCCAACATTGGTACTACATTTGCCTCATAATTAATAAAATTGCATAGGGACCCGCCGGCACCCGCGGATAATTTAATCAACCCCCTGGCCAATGCTCCTCATGAGTGTTGGTCCAACCCAGAGCAACTTATTAACGCTACCCGGGGCAACTCGGTGTTTGGCATGGTAACCATCGCTCATCCGGTTGTGCCCTGAGAACGAGATACGCGGCTCCTATCGGGATTGTCGGCACGTCGGGCGGCCTTGCTAGATTTGTTTTACCTTTCTCGAACGTCTTGAGTGAGGAACTCTGATCTTGTTCGGGCTATCTCGAGGTGTCAGATTTCCTTTAGAATTGCCTAGGAAGATCACGAGATCCGTGGTTGAGGTTATTCCCGCTGCGTGTGGTTAATTTGTGATGGATGAGTTGGAGCATCCCTGCAGGGTTAAATCTTTTCGAGAAGCCGTGCCTGCGGTTATGTGGCAAACTTGGATATTTTGTTTAACACCCGGTCATAGCAAACTTGAAGTAAACTCTAATTAAATACACCAACTGTGTGCATAACCGTGACTATTTCTTTTCATGAGTTCTTATCCAAAAGAGAACATGGTGGGGTTATGTTTGACGTAAGTAGGTGTTCAGGATCAGTTAGTGATCATTGCTGGTTCACGTCCGTTATGCGTAGACCACCATACTGTACTTTCTGTACTCATAAGTTAGCCACTCAAATAAATGCTTAGTCGCTTGCTGCAGCCTCCCCACTTAACCATACCTCATCTATTAAGCTTTAATAGTCTTGATACCCTTGGAAATTAGATTCCTGAGTCCCTGTGGCTCACAGATTACTACAACAACAGTTGCAGGTACAGGTAATGCGATGATTTGACGTGAGCGTGATGTTTGTTTGAATTGGAGTTCTTTTTCTTCTTCATCATCAATCTAGGATGGGTTCCAGGCGGCAGCCTGGGTTAGCAAGGGTGGATGTCATTTTATCGTTTGATTTCATCCATAGTCGGACCCTGCTCTTCTGTATGATGATTGATTATGTTGTTGTATTGATGTGACTCTGATGTAGCTTCTGGCGAGTGTAAGCCAATTCCATATACTCATCTCTTCTGCACATGTCCTTGCAATGATATCCATTCTTGCAACACGACGAGATGCGCTTCTATCCCTATCGAGGCCCTCATGCCAAAATAAGGATAGGACCACATCTTGGGCGTGACAACCTCCACCACCGCCGTCAAGGACCCGCCAGCCCTGTCGTCTCCATCGCTGGTGAGTTTTAGTGTAGTTGTAGTGTACAGTTGTTAATGTAAATGTAGTGTAAAATTGTACTATAATTATAGTGTACAGTTTGTAGTGAGATTATCATATATAAGATTTTATTCTAGTTTAATTGTAGAACTTAGTGTATTTTTAATGTAAGATGGTAGTGTAGTTCTAGTGTAAGAATGTAGTGTAAATTTTTAGGGTAATTGTACTCTCAGATTTTAGTCTAGTTGTGTAGTGCAAATTTTTAGAGTAATTATAGTGTCCGATTTTAGTGGAGTTGTAGTGTAGAGTTTTTTAGTGAGATTTGCAGTGCATAATTTTTAGTGTAATTGTAGTTACAGCTAGTGTAGAAACTTCTATTGTAGTGTAATTGTAGTTGTAATGTAAGAATTCAGTGTAGTTGTAGTGCAAAATATTGTAGCGTATGTTTAATTACATTGTGTAGATTGTATATGTATATCAGTGTTGCAGGTAAAGTCAGATGTCTTCGAAGTTTCATGGTGTGCCGTAGAAGGGGACAAAGTACTATGCAATCATCACAAAGGACAATGTCATCCACCAGCTTGGCCACTGGGACACCCCCAGAGTTAGCGGTCCGCGCCTATGACGCAAAGGTGGTTGGGTATCATAAGGAAAAAAGCGATTCTAAACTTTCCTGAATATTATGAGTACGCACAGTTCCTCACGCCAGAGAACATAAGGATATGCACTAGGGCTGAGGAGAAGGAGAACCTCCAGGCTGAGCAACAATTGTTCGACTCATTATTGATGAATCTTGCGAGAGATGACAAACTCTTAGAGACCAACAAGATGGTGCTCCTTCAATATGCAACGAGGAAGAGTGCAGAGGAGGATCCCGTAGATTGGGATAAGCTCGCAACACATGAGGAGGAGGAGGAGGAGATTCAGCCACTGCAGAGTTGTTGTAGGTCTGCCAGGGACGACCACGAGGCCGCCCCCTCTAGCGAGTAGCTTGCTAGGTGGACGTAGCACTAGCTATTTTGTATATGAATCATTGCTTAAATTTATGCATGTTATTATATGTTTGAACTGTGTACCATTTGTAGAATTTCTTAATTAGTAGTATATTCTGTATTTTGATGTGTTAGTTATTTAGTTTAATGATCTATGCTTACTTTGGTCAACGATACTGAAAGTAGTAAATGCATGCCCCGTGTGAGATCTATGGTGTATTTATATGCCAGAAGGATAGGGAGTTCTTTATTGATCTTCCGAAATACTTCATCACTAAGATGGTATATATATGATTTACATGTTCTAATTCAGTTTCATATATGTGGTACGGTTTTGGCCGAAATTGTCTAACTAGTGATTTTTTACAAATTTTCTGAAGTCATCCCTTCTGGGGCAAGGTGTGACTTCTTAGAGAAGTTTCGATTTCTGCTTGATCCAACCATCACATTCCAATGCACCCTCATGAAGATGCTGACGGCCCAACGCTTCAGTTGTCCTATCACCAACGAGTCAAACCACACCTATTTTGGTTGCCCTGGTTGGACAACTCTTGCAACTACTTACGATATGGAAGCTGGGGAGAGAGCCACGCTCTACCTCGATTACGATCATGACGAGATCATGGTCTACTACAGGCCTGCTGGCAGCGATGATGGTTCACTTACTCTAGACTATGATCCTGAGGCCTCCCGTCGAAATGTCAAAGTAGCATAGCTAGTATGCATGGATGCATGGCATATCTCATGTTGTTACCATCTCCGGTTTAGTTAAACTTGTGTACTTGTGTTATTTGCCTATTTTTGATACTTTTTTAATAATGTCAATAAATTTATACTATTGAACTTAGATTCTGGTATTTGCATTGTATTGTTAATTACTGTATTAAAACTTCGATTATGCTGTCATTTTGGTTGGATCGCGTTGTTGTGCATATTTGGTTTAAATTTGAAAATGAAATGGTTGGCGTCGCACTAACATGCAATGCCACTACTGACACATATTACTGCTGGTGTTGGTCAGGTGGCACATCATAAACATGTCAAATACTGTCGGTGTTGTCTCCAATGCCAACACTATTTTTTAATAGTGGCGCCATATTGGTGGCGTCAGGTTTCCATGCCAGCAAGGCCATTTTTGCCACGTCATAACAAGGCTTTTCTGCACTAGTGAATGCACAAAACTCAGAGGCAGTCCCATTACGCTTCCAAATTTGGTCAGCAGCTGGCAATCTGTCGCGCATGGCCTACCACATAAAGATTTTAATTTTAAAAGGAAATCTAGCCTTCCAAACTCATTGAACCTATTAGAAACAACACCTTGCACCAATTTATTGTAAATAGACTTCACCAAGAAGCGACCCGATTGTGAGTGAGGCCAAATCACCGCATCAGCCATCTCACAAAGAGTGACAAGGATATCAACAATACGATGATAATCCTCGAACTCTTTAGGAGACAGCATCCGATGAAGACCAAGATCCCAATTCCTTCGTGAGATATCCGAGATGAAGATCCCGGTATCATAACAATAAGAAACAATGAAGGCAATGGCGAACAAAGTGGCCCATCCCCAATGCCGACAATCCAACCAAATCAGATTTACCATCACCAACAGAAAACTTGACGAGAGATCTAAATTCATCTTGGACCTTAAAAAGTTGGAGCCAGAATTGAGAACCACTAGCGGCAGAAGTAAAAGGGGGGCTACTAATGGGGAAATATTTGGCTTTGAGAATGTCCAACCACATAACCCCACGTTTCATAGATAAAATTCTCCACCACCATTTAACAATTATGCATTTTTATAGTAGAGGTGTTGATGATGCCTAACCCCGATGGTTTTTTGGGCGGCACATAATTTTCTAGTTAACAAGCTTATATTTCTTCTTGGTATCCGCGGTATTTGAGTAAAGACCGTTATTGTGTTCGTCAAAAACGGCATGAGTACCTTCGGATAGTCAATAGAAACCCAACATGAACATTAGAAAAGAAGATAGACATGCATTAATAAGACAAAACTATGCCAACCGAAGAGTTGTATCTGTCCCTCCAAGGCATGGCCATGTTCCCCACCTTGATCATAGAAGGAGCAAATCCCTAGCACACATCTTAAAGTGAGAAATAGTAAGATCCAAGTACTTAAAGGGAAAAGAACCTAAAATACGATTAATCAACTCTACTAGCCTCATCATGAGAGGCACCCGCGAGGATGACCTCACTTTTTGAGAACTTAATATTCAGGCCAAAGAAAGCCTTAAAGCAAAGAAGAAGAAATTTCAGGTTTGAAATACACAAGTCGTGTTTTCTACCAGGATTATTGTATCATCAACATATTGAAGGTGAGCGACACTAGAGGGGACAAGGATCAAAATAACAGTATATGACCTGCCACATCAGCCCTATTCAGGATACATGAGAACACATCAGCGACAAAAAATGGAAGGAATAGTGGAGATAGAATCTCCATGTATAGTTCCACACCCATTGGGGGAGGACGGTTCAACCACCCTACTCACAAAAACTGCAGTGTGCCCCCACAGACGAACTACGTAAGAGGATGAACATAGGCCCCATCAAAGCCTGTGGCAAGTAACACATCTCGTAAAAAATTCTAGCTCCCTGAATCATAGGATTTTTCAAAGTCCGACTTAAGGATAATAGCCTTGGAACCCCTGGATCGAAGATCGTGTGGAATCTCATGTAAGCTAAGAATCCCATCAATAATAAACGGGCCTTTAATAAATTCAGTTTTGTGTGGTCCAATCACCATGTGGGCCACAAGAGTAAGACAAGTAGTAAAGACTTTGGAAGGGAATTTTGCCATATTATTGATAAGGGCGATCGGTCTAAATTTTCGAAATGAATCAACCCCTTTAACCTTAGGAATAAGATATATACCCGCATAATTTAGTGTAGAGATATCAACCACCCCAAGAAAAACCTAGATAATCGCACACCGGAGAATTCAACTCCTAACATAATTTCTTGAAGAAAGTAATAGAAAAGCCATTTGGGCCCAGAGCAAAATTAGATTATAACGTGTCCACTGATGTCTACTATGCAACTTTATTCTGGTAGACATTGTTGGGCCTCCAAGTGCAGAGTTTTGTAGGACAACAACAAATTTCCCTCAACTGGATGACCTAAGGTTTATCAATCCATGAGAGGTGTATGATGAAGATGGTCTCTTGATACGTCTCCAACGTATCTATAATTTTTGATTGTTACATGCTATTATATTATCAATCTAGGATACTTTATATGCAATTATATGATATTTTATATCATTTTGGGGAACTAACCTATTAACCCAGTGCCAAGTGCTAGTCGATATTTTCTAGGTGTTTTTGGTTTTCCAGGAAATCTGTACCAAAAAAAGTCCAAATGCTACAAAGTTTTTAATTTTTTTGGACAAAAGAGACCCAGGAGGCTTCGGGAGGAGTCGGGAAGCCGCACGATGAGGCCACAAGGCAGGTGGGCACGCCCAGGGGGCAAACGCGCCAACCTACCTTGTGGGCCCCAGGTGGCTCCGATTGACCTAATTCCACTTTGATAAATTCTCGAATATCATGAAACCAATAGAGAGCCACCCAAAACACTTTCTCCGCCGCTGTGAGCCTGGTTCCAACGGGAGGCCAACTGGAGCCCTTTTTCGCTGATTTGTCGGAGGGGGAACCGATCATGGAGGCCATCTACATCAACCTTGTTGCCTCCATGCTGATGTGTGAGTAGTCCACCACAGATCTACGGGTCCATAGATAGTACCGAGATTTATTATTCTCTCTTTTTGATCTTCAATACAAAGTTCATCTCGATCTTCGCCGTGATCTATTTAATGGAATCTTCTTTTGCAGTGTGTTTGTTAGAATCCGATGAATTGTGGGTTTATGATCAGATTATTCATGAAGAGTTATTGAGCCCCCTCTGAATTTCAATATGCATGATATTATAGCTTTGTATTTCTCTGCGATATATTGTTTTAGTTTGGCCAACTAGATTGGTTTATCTTCAGTGGGAGTGTTGAGTTGTAATGGGTTCAATCTTGCGGTGCTCTATCCTCGTGATAGAAGGGGTCAAGACACATATTGGTATTGTTGCCATTAAAGATAAAACAACAAGGTCTGAACATATTTATTTTCGTACTTTGTATACATCATGTCATCTTGCTCCAAGCATTACTTCGTTTGTCATGAACTTAATACCATAGATGCATGTTGGATAGTGGTCGATTGGTGAAGTTTATGGACGTGGTGCAGAATTGTTTTGGTCTAGTTGTTTATGGAGTGGTGCCTATATATTGTTGGAAATATTCCCTAGAGGCAATAATAAATTAGTTATTATAATATTTCCTTGTTCATGATAATCGTTTATTATCCATGCTATAATTGTATTGATCGGAGACTTAGATGCATGTGTGGATACATAGACAAAACCATGTCCCTAGTATGCCTCTAATAGAATAGCTCGTTAATCAAAGATGGTTAAGGTTTCCTATCCATGGACATGAGATGTCATTTGATAACGGGATCACGTCATTAGGAGAATGATGTGATGGACAAGACCCAAACTACAAACGTAGCATATGATTGTGTCAGTTTATTGCTACTGTTTTCTGCATGTCAAGTATTTGTTCCTATGACATTGAGATCATGAAACTCACTGACACTGGAGGAGTACCTTGTGCGTATCCAACGTTGCAACGTAACTGGGTGACTATACAGGTGCTCTGCAGGTATCTCCGAGGGTGTCTGTTGGGTTGGCATGGATCAAGACTGGGATTTGTTACTCCGTGTGACGGAGAGGTATCTCAGGGCCCACTCGGTAATATAACATCACAATAAGCCTTGCAAGCAATGTGACTAAGTGTTAGTCACGGGATCTTGTATTATGGAATGAGTAAAGAGACTTGCCGGTAACGAGGTTGAACTAGGTATGGAGATACCGATGATCGAATCTCGGGCAAGTAACATACCGAAGAACAAAGGGAACATCATACGGGATTAACTGAATCCTTGACATAGAGGTTTGACCGATAAAGATCTTCGTAAAATATGTAGGAACCAATATGGGCATCCAGGTCCCTCTATTGGTTATTGACCGTAGAGGTGTCTCGGTCATGTCTACATAGTTCTCGAACCCGCAAGGTCTGCACACTTAAGGTTTGGTGACATTTCGGTAGTATAGAGTTATGTATGGTGGTGACTGAAGGTTGTTCGGAGTCCTGGATGAGATCCCGGACATTACGAGGAGATCCGAAATGGTCCGTAGGTAAATATTTATATATATGAAGTCCTATTTTGGTCGCCGGAAAAGTTTCGGGCTCATCGGTAGTGTACCGGGAGTGCCGGGAGTGTACCGGGAGACCATCAGGAGGGGTATTTCGACCCAAGAGGCTACATGGGCTGTGGGAGGATGAATACCAGCCCTTAGTGGGCTGGAGGAAGTCCCACAAAGGGCCCATGCAGCTGGGAAGAAAATCCCAAAAAGGAAAAAGATGGAAAAAGGCAAAAAGGGCTAAATTAGGAAGGAGTCCTAATCCTACTAGGAGTGGAGGACGAGGACTCCTCCCTCCTAGTTCGGCCGACCCAAGGGCTGGCTCCTTATGATCCAAGCCTCCTCCTCCTGTCCTCCTATATATACTAGAAGGTTTTAGGGTTTTGGCACCAGATTTTCAGCCCCGTGCTACCTGTTCCTCTAGTGCATAGTTTCTCCTCTAGATCGGATTTCTACAGTGCTTAGGTGAAGCCCTACCGGAATATCTCCACCACCATCGTTGGAGTGTCGTCATGCTGCTGGAGAACTCTTCTACCTCTCCGCTCCCTCTTGCCGGATCAAGAAGGCAGAGATCGTCATCGAGCTGTACGTGTGCTGAACGCGGAGGTGCCGTCCGTTTGGCGCTAGATCGGAAGGACCGTGATCAAGATTGTGAGACAGATCGTGATGAGATCGCGGGACGGACCGTGATGAGTTTGCGGGACTGATCGTGATTGGATCATGGGATGGATCGTGATGAGATCGCGGGACATTCAGCGATTTGGATCGCGAAGAGGTTCGACAACACCAACTGTGTTTCTTAACGCTTCCCGCTTAGCGATCTACAAGGGTATGTAGGTCCACTCTCCCTCTCGTAGATGCTCATCACCATGGATAGATCTTGCGTGTGCGTAGGAAATTTTTTGTTTCACATGCAACGTTCCCCAACAATGGCATCATGAGCTAGGTCTATGTGTAGATGAGATCTCGAGTAGAACACAAAGAGTTTGTGGGCGTTGATGCTTAGATTGCTTCCTCCCTTGGTCATGTTTTGGTTCAGCGGTATTGTGGGATGAAGCGGCCCGGACCAACCTTACTCATACGCTTACGAGAGACTGGTTCCATCGACTTATGTGTAACCTCGTTGCACAAAGATGGCTGGCGGGTGTCTGTTTCTCCTACTTTAGTTGGATCGGATTCGACAAAGGCGGTCCTTAAGAAGGTTGAAAAGCAACTTATGTATCACCATTGTGGTTTTTGCGTAGGTGAGAATTGTTCTTGCTAGATACCCATAGCAGCCATGTAAAACATGCAACAACAATTAGAGGACGTCTAACTTGTTTTTGCAAGGTATGTTGTGATGTGATATGGCCAATTACATGATGAGATATATGTGATGTATGAGATGATCATGTTTTGTATAGAATATCACGACTTGCATGTCAATGAGTACGGCAACCGGCAGGAGCCATAGGGTTGTATTTAATTATTGTATGACCTGCGTGTCAATCATTAAGCGCTATGTAATGCTTTACTTTATGGCTAAACGGTAGCAATAGTAGTAGAAGCATGGTGGGCTCGACAACCTCGATGGCGACACGTTGATGGAGATCAACATGATGGAGATCATGGTGTCATGCCAGTGACGATGGAGATCATGCCGGTGCTTTCAAGATGGAGATCAAAAGCACAAGTTCATGGCCATATCATGTCACTTATAATTTTCATGTTATGTTAATCCTTTTATGCACCTTGTTTTGTTTAGGATGACGTTAGCATTATAAGGTGATCCCTCACTTAATTTCAAGATAAATTGTGTTCTCCCCGAGTGTGCACCGTTGCAAAAGTTCGTCATGTCGAGACACCACATGATGATCGGGTGTGATAGACTCTACGTTCACATACAACAGGTGCAAGCCAGTGTTGCACATGCAGAACACTCAGGTTAAACTTGACGAGCCTAGCATGTACAGACATGGCCTCGGAACACAAGAGACCGAAAGGTCGAACATGAGTCATATAGTAGATATGATCAACATGATGATGTTCACCATTGAAACCACCTCAACTCACATGATGATTGGACTTGAGTTGGTGAATTTGGATCATGTGACACTCAGATGACCCGAGGGATGTCAATTTGAGTGGGAGTTCTTCAGTAATATGATTAATTGAACTCATTATCATGAACATAGTCAGTAGTGTCTTTGCAAATTATGTTGTAGATTACTTGCTCGCGCTGTAGCTCCCTTGAATTTTGATATGTTCCTAGAGAAATAGAGTTGAAATATGATGGTAGCAATATTGCAGACTGGGTCCGTGATCTGAGCATTGTCCTCATTGTTGCACATATGGCTTATGTCCTTAATGCACCGCTCGGTGCGCCAACCCCTCTAGCGTCGTCTGTAGATGTTGTGAACATCTGACAGGCATGTTCTGATGACTACTTGATAGTTTAGTGCATCATGCATTATGACTTAGAATTGAGGCTCCGAAACGTTTTGAACATCATGGAACATATGAGATGTTCTAAGAGCTGAAATTAGGATCTCAAGCTCATGCCCGTGTTGCGAGATATGAGATCTCCAACAAGATTATTTGTCTGCAAGATGAAGGAGAATAGCTCAATCGTTGAGCATGTGCTCAGGTTGTCTGGGTGTTACAATCGCTTGAATCGAGTGGGAGTTAATGTTCCAGATAAGATAGTGATTCATATAGTTCTCCAAGTCACTGTCACTAAGCTACTAGAACTTGGTGATGAACTATAAAATACCAGGGATAGAAACAATGATCCCTGAGCTATTTGCGATGTTTGACACCGCGAAGGTAGAAATCAAGAAGGAGCGTCAAGTGTTGATGGTTAGTAAAAATCACTAGTTTCAAGAAGGGCAAGGGTAAGGAGGGAAACTTCATGGATAACAAGTCAGTTGCTGCTCTAGTGAAGCAACCCAAGGTTGAACCCAAACCCGAGACTAAGTGCTTCGATTATGAGGAGAGCGGTCGCTCAAGCAGAACAACCCTAGATACTTGGTAGACAAGAAGGCTGGCACGTCGATAGAAGTATATTTGATATACGTGTTAATGATGTGTACCTTGCGAGTACTCCTAGTAGCACCTGGTTATTGGATACCGGTTCGGTTGCTAAATGTTAGTAACTCGAAATTAAAGCTACAGAATAAACGGAGAACTAGCTAAGGGTGAGGTGACGATGTGTGTTGGAAATGTTTCCAAGGTTGATGTGATCAACATCGCACGCTCTCTCTACCTTCGGGATTAGTGACGAACCTAAATAAATGTTATCTGGTGTTTTGCATTGAGCATGAACATGATTAGATCGTGTTTATTGAAACATGGTTATTCATTTAAGTTAGAGAATAATGGTTATTCTGTTTACATAAATGATACCTTCAATGGTCATGCACCCAGTGAGAATGGTTTGTTGAATATTGATCATAGTCATACACATGTTCATAACATTGATGCCAAAAGATACAAAGTTAATAATTATAGTACCACATACTTGTGGCACTGCCGCTAAATGTCATAATGGTATAAAGCGCATGAAGAAACTCCATGCTTATGGATCTTTGGACTCATTCGACTTCGAATCGGTTGAGACATGCGAACCATGCCTCTTGGGAAAGATGACTAAGGACCCTTTTTTCCAGATGGATGGAGCGGGCAAGTGATTTATTGGAAATGATACATGTTGATGTTTGTAATCTAGTGAGTCTTGTAGCGTGCGGTGGATATCGTTATTTTCTTACCTTCACTGATGATTTGAGTAGATATAGTGTATATTTACGTAATGAAACACAAGTCTGAATCATTTGAAAGGTTCAAGAAAATTCAGAGTGAAGTTTAAGATCATCGTGAAAAGAAGATAAAAATGTCCGCGATATGATCGTGGAGGTGAATATCTGAGTTACGAGTTTGGCATACAACTTTAGACAATGTGAAAGTTGTTTCACAACTCACACCACCTGCAACACCATAGTGTGATGGTGTGTCCGAATGTCATAGTTGTGCTCTATTGGATATGGTGCGTGCTATGATGTCTCTTATCGTTTTGCTACTGTAATTTTGGGGTTATGCATTAGAGACAACTACATTCACTTTAAATAGGGCACCATCTAAATCCGTTGAGATGACACCATATGGTTGATAGAAACCTAAGTTGTCATTTCTTAATGTTTGGGGCTGCAACACTTATGTGAAAAAGGTTTTCACCTAATGAGCTCGAACCCAAAGCGGACAAATGCATCTTCATAGAATACCCTAAGAATAGTTGGGTAAACCTTCTATCTTAGATCCAAGCATAAAGTGTTTGTTGTTAAAACTGGGTCCTTTCTCGAGAAAGAGTTTCTCTCGAAAGAATTGAGTGGGAGGAAGATAGAACTTGATGAGGTTGTTGAACCTTTGTTCAACCAGAGAATAGCGCAGCGCAGGAAGATGTTTCTGTGAAGCCTACGTTAGTTGAAGAGGAAGTTAATGATGATGATCATGAAGCTTCGGATCAAGTTACTATCGAACCTCGTAGGTCGACAAGGATGTGTACTACTCCTGGGCGGTACGACAACCCTGTCTTGGAGGTCATGTTGTTGGACAACGATGAACCTACGAGCTGTGGAGAAGCGATGATGGGCCCGGATTCCGAAAAATGGTTAGAGGCCACGAAATCCGAGAAAGGATCCATTTATGAAAACCAAGTATAGACTCTGGTAGACTTGCTCATTGGATGGCAGGTCATTGAGTACAAATGGATGTTTAAAATGAAGACAAATGCTCATGGTAAATGTCACCATTTGTAAAGCTCGACTTGTTGCCAAGAAGTTTACGACAAGTTCAAGGAGTTGACTGCGATGAGACTTTCTCACTCGTAGTGATGCTAAAGTCTGTTGGAATTATGTTAGCAGTTGCTGCATTTTTTCAATTATGAAATCTGGTAGATGGATGTCAAAACATCTTTTCCTTAACGGTTTACTTGAGGAAAGATTGTATGTGATACAACCAGAAGGTTTTGTCAGTCCTAAGGATGCTAAATGGTGTGCGAGCTTCAGTGATCCTTCTATGAACTGAAGCAAGCATCTCGGAGTTGGAATATACACTTTGATGAGGTGATCAAAGATTTTGAGTCTATACAAAGTTTACGAGAAACTTGTATTTACAATAAAGTGAGTGGGAGCACTATAGAATTTCTGATAAGTATATGTGGATGACATATTGTTGATCGGAAATGATGTAGAATTCTGGAAAGCATAAACGGTTGTTTGAAAAGAGTTTTTTCAAAGGAACACCTGGATAAAGCTACCTAATTGTTGAGCATCAAGATCTATAGAGATAGATCAAGATGCTTGATGAGACTTTCAATGAGTACATACCTTGACAAGATTTTGAAAGAGTTTAAAATGGATCAGTGAGAGAAAGAGTTCTTGCCTGATTTGTGAGGTGTGAAGTTGAGTGAGACTCAAAGCTCGACAACAGCAGAAGAAAGAGAAATGACGAATGTCGTCCCCTATGCCTTAGCCATAGGCTCTGTATAGTATGCCATAATGTGTACCGCACCTGTGTGTGCCTTGCCATGAGTCCGTCAAGGGGTACAAGAGTGATCCAAGAGTGGATCACTGGACAACGGTCAATATTATCCTTAGTGACTAAAAGACTAAGGAAATGTTTATCAATTATGGACGTGATAAAGGGTTCGTCGTAAAGAGTTACGTCGATACAAGCTTTAACACTAATCCGGATGACTCTTAGTAGCAATCCGGATACATATAGTGGAGCATCCATTTGGAATAGTACCAAGTGGAGTGTGGTAGCAGTGTTTACAGTTTGACATAGAGATTTGCAAAGTACACACGGATCGGAATGTCGCAGACCCGTTGACTATAAGACTTCTCTCACATGCAAAGCATGATCGAGCCCGAGAACTCATTGGGTGTTAGATTCATAACAATGGGAATCACATGGTGATGTGAACTAGATTATTGACTCTAGTGCAAGTGGGAGACTATTGGAAACATGCCGTAGAGGCAATAATAAATTATTTATTATCATATTTCCTTGTTCATGATAATCGTTTATTATCCATGCTATAATTGTATTGATCGGAGACTTAGATGCATGTGTGGATACATAGACAAAACCATGTCCGTAGTATCCCTCTAAGAGACTATCTCGTTAATCAAAGATGGTTAAGGTTTCCTAGCCATGGACATGAGCTGTCATGTGATAACAGGATCACGTCATTAAGAGAATGATGTGATAGATAATACCCAAACTACAAGCGTAGCATATGATCGTGTCAGTTTATTGCTACTGTTTTCTGCATGTCAAGTATTTGTTCCTATGACCATGAGATCATGCAACTCACTGACACCGGAGGAGTACCTTGTGTGTATCAAACGTTGCAATGTAACTGGGTGACTATAAAGGTGCTCTACAGGTATCTCCGAGGGTGTCTGTTGGGTTGGCATGGATCAAGACTGGGATTTGTTAATCCGTGTGACGGAGAGGTATCTCAGGACCCACTCGGTAAATACAACATCACAATAAGCCTTGCAAGCAATGTGACTAAGTGTTATTCACGGGATCTTGTATTACAGAACGAGTAAAGAGACTTGCCGGTAACGAGGTTGAACTAGGTATGGAGATACTGACGATCGAATCTCGGGCAAGTAACATACCGAAGAACAAAGGGAACATCATACGAGATTAACTAAATCCTTGACATAGAGGTTCGACCGATAAAGATCTTCATAGAATATGTAGGAACCAATATGGGCATCGAGGTCCCGCTATTGTTTATTGACCATAGAGGTGTCTCGGTCATGTCTACATAGTTCTCGAACCCGCAGTTCTGCACACTTAAGGTTTGGTGACATTTCGGTAGTATAGAGTTATATATGGTGGTGACCGAAGGTTGTTCGGAGTCCCGGATGAGATCCCGGTCGTCACGAGGAGCTCTGGAATGGTCTGGAGGTAAATATTGATATATAGGAAGTCCTATTTTGGTCGTCGGAAAAGTTTCGGGCTCATCGGTAGTGTACCGGGAGTGTGGGTAGTGTACCGGGAGACCATCGAGAGGGGTATTTCGACCCAAGAGGCTACATGGGCTGTGGGAGGATGAATACCATCCCTTAGTGAGCTGGAGGAAGTCCCACAAAGGGCCCATGCGCCTGGGAAGAAAAAGCCAAAAAGGAAAAAGGTGGAAAAAGGCAAAAAGGGCTAAATTAGGAAGGAGTCCTAATCGTACTAGGAGTGGAGGAGGAGGACTCCTCCCTCCTGGTTCGGCCGACCCAAGAGCTGGATCCTTGGGAGTCAAGCCTCCTCCTCCTCTCCTTTTATATATACTAGAGGGTTTTAGGGTTTTGGCACAAGATTTTCAGCCACGTGCTACCCGTTCCTTTAGTGCATAGTATCTCCTCTAGATCGGATTTCTGCAGTGCTTAGGCAAAGCCCTGCCGGAATAGCTCCACCACTATCACCGGAGCGCCATCACGCTGCCGGAGAACTTTTCTAATTATTCACTCCCTCTTGTTGGATCAAGAAGGCGGAGATCGTCATTGAGCTGTACGTGTGCTGAACGCGGAGGTGTCGTCCGTTCGGCGCTAGATCGGAAGGACCATGATCAAGATTGCGAGACGGATTGTGATGAGATCGCGGAACGGATTGTGATGAGTTCGCAGGACGGATCATAATTGGATCGCGAGACAGATCGTGATGAGATCGTGGGACGCTCGGTGATTTGGATCGCGAAGACGTTCGACTACACCAACAGCGTTTCTTAACGATTCCCGCTTAGCGATCTACAAGGGTATGTATATCCACTCTCCGTCTCGTAGATGCTCATCACCTTGGATAAATCCTGCATGTGCGTAGGAAATTTTTTGTTTCCCATGCTACATTACCCAACATATATATGATCATTGTTGTGAATAAGCATGGCATAAGTCAAAACTATGAGCAATTCTATCAATTGTCCAACAGTAATGTGTCTACCCACCATATGCTACTTTCAAGAGAGAAGCCTCTAGCAACCACTATGGCCGTCGATTCTACTTAAACAAAAAGACAAAGAAATTACCTTTCTATGATTTCTTTACTTTTATTTTATTTTGCATTTACAATAACTATTTTATCAAGATTTTATCCTTGCAAGTAATGAGTACAAGAGGCTTGACAATCTTCTTTCTCGTGTGGGTGCAAGTGTTTGGTTTTGTGTGTGTAGGTGATGTTTAAGGGAATTTGCATTGGTTTGATAACCTTGGTTCTCATTGAGGGGAATACTTATCTCTAGTGTATTTCATTTCCTTTCCTCTTCGTGGAAAATCCCAACATAGCTCACAAGTAGCATATCTCTCAATCAACCCTCAATCAAAGACAAGCAATCTCTTGTGTTCCCAACACACCCAATACATTGGCAAATTGTATAGGTGCACCAGTTCAGCGAAGAGATGGTGATGCAAGTGTAGTATGGATAGTAGAAATAGCTTTTTGTAATCTGAAAATATAAAAACAGCAAGGTAGTGAGTAGTAAACAATGAGTAGAATGATATATCAATGGATGGAAATAAGGCCAAGGGTTAATACATTCACTAGTGCAATCTCTCAACGGTGCTAACATAATTGAATCATATAACCACCCCTCAATGTGCGAAAAAAAATCACTCCAAAGTTCCTATCTAGCGGAGAACATAAGATGAAATTGTTGTAGGTAGCAAAACCACGTCAAAGTTATCATTTCCGATCAATCTATCGAGCCATCCTATAAGTGTTGCAAACAGCCCTAGTGTTCATAATAGAATAACACCTATTATACCCATCAATCAACTCCAATGTCACCTAGATACTCCAATGTCACCTCAAGTATCCATGGGTTAATTCTTTTCCATGCATCAAACAATTTCAGATTCATCATATTCAACCCAACACAAATAACTTCAAAAAGTACCCCGAGATTTCTATTGTAGAAAGTAGGACAAGAACATGTATCAACCCATATGCATAGATTACCCAATGTCGTCGCGGGAATCCACAAGTTGATAACCAAAACATATATCAAGTGAATCAATAGAACACCCCCATCACCACGAGTATCCACATGCAAGACATGTATCAAGTGTTCTCAAATCCAAAGTATTCAATCCAACATAATGACATCACAAAGGGAAAGAATCAATTCATCACATCAATATAGCAAGGGAAAAACACCATATGATCCAACTATATATATTAACAAAGCCCGTGATACATCAAGATCGTGCCATCTCAACAACACGAGAGAAAGAGAGATCAAACACATAGATATTGGTATATACCCTTGGACCGAGGATGAACTACTCCCTCCTCAACATGGAGACCGCTGGGATAATGAAGATGACCTCCAGTGATGATTTCCCCCTCCCGCGGGACACCAGAAAGGGCTTCGGATGAGATTTCTTCGATACAGAGAGTTGCGCGATGAAGTAGAAGTTCTAGGTTAACTTTTGACGGTTTATGAATATATAGGAATTTTTGGTGTTGGAATCATGTGAAGAGGAGCCACAGGGGGCTCACAAGGTACCTGGGCACGGCCACCCCATGAGTAAGCCCAGGTGCCTTGTGGGGGCACATGTGGGTCTTCTAGTACTCCCTCGAACCTTCTCGGTTCCCTTTCCTTCGAGAAAAAATCGTAAAAATGTTTCGTTTAATTCTGAGAATTTTCATTTTCAGCACAGGAAAAAACCCACGGCAATTCTGCTAAAAACAACATAAGTTCAGGTAAGTTCCAATTAAATCATATAAAGTGCATCAGAACCATATAAAAATATTGTAAACATGGGTAAATATGGCATGAATACTTCATAAATTATCGATATGTTGGAGATGTATCAGCATCCCCAAGCTTAATTCCTACTCGTCCCCGAGTAGGAAAATGATAAAAGAAATAATTTATAAAGTGTGAATGCTAACATAGTCAATAAGTTTAATCAATGATAATTTCAATCACTTTTCCTAGCATCATAAACAACAATTCTTTCTCATAAAATCACCATGATAAAGTAGCAATCAATTCACATGTCATGGTTAAAATAATGCATTCTCTTGAAACTTAACAACCTATGTTCTTAGTCATCAAACAGTTATAGTTCTACAAAGTCTAAGTAAGATCTCACATACACAATTATCATATAATCTTTTATGATGGTTGGTACTCAAAGCATATTTTTAGAACAAATAACATTCATCGAACATAGAGAAAGATAGGGCTTAATGTTTCACCTCCCAACACACTTATCCTAAAGATAATTGTCAACAATAATAACTTATGATCAAATATATTTGACTGGATATATGTGTTTGGATCTTTTCCCACCACATGATGCTTGCCAACTAGAGATTGAGGTTGGAATTAGGAGTTGACACAACATGAAAAGTAAATAACATGAAAATAAATAGCATAAAAGTAAATAGAATTTCCCTTCGCAAAGGGAAGCAGGGATTTATAGAGGTGCTAGAGCTCATTGATTAAAACAGATATGCATATATTTTTGGTGGTGTGCCTTTCATGTCAACGTTACGACAAAGGATTTCATTATCTTCCATGCTAAACAAATTAATGGAGGTTCTCAAATGAAATTGAAATTTTACCCCCCCCCCTCCACCATTCAAAAACATTCCATGTCTTATCGAATCCACGGGTGCCCTCCAAACAATCGACTTTCTAGGGTGAGTTTTTGTTTATTTATTTTTGTATTATGTTAGGACTGGGCATCCTTTTTACCAGCCTCTCTTGTGCAATGACAAGTGAATAAGAACTCACCATGAGTTAAAGACACTTATCATGGAAGATACTAACCGCCCCATCACTACATGAGCGGTACGGGCACAAATAACATATATTTATTTTAAGGTTTTAGAGATGGCACATGCAAATTTACTTGGAATGGTAGTGAATTACCATATATAGGTAGGTATGGTGGACCCTCTTGAAAGAAACTTGGCTGAGGGGTTTTGGATGCACAAGTAGTATCTCTACTTGGTATGAAGTTTTGGTTAGTAAAGGGTTCTAAACAAGCACCACATGTTGGAGGATCCATAACAATATAACTTCTATGCGAATATACCCAAACATAACTCTTTGTGTTGTCTTCCTTGTACAACTTCAACTAATTTTATCAAGTTGAAAAATACAATTAATGGGTATTCACAATCATAAAATATGTCCAAGATGATATATTTGGATGTGAAATTCTCTTCCTTATATTAATCATTCATGAATTGCTTGTATGACCAATATTATGATTGTCAAACTTCAATAGATTTTACTTCTAAATCAAATGTGAAACTACTGATAAGCATAAAGCACGTGAATAATTTTAGATTTATTATTTTTCATTCATTCACAATTTACTCTCACGATACAAGCGAAGCAGAAAAGTAAACATCAAACTACTCTCAAAGATATAAATGAAGATCAATGAGTAGTCAAACAATCAAGTAGCTATGTGAGGATTCTATCTCAATAAAGATTAATAGATCTGAGTAATTTATTAAAACATAAAACAAAACAAAAAATACAGTCCTAGAATAACACATATCTCGTGAACAAATAATAACTTAGGCTCAACATAGGCTAATATTTGTTGACGAAGAGAGGTGGGGTGCCTAACGTGGCATCTCCAAGCTTAGATGCTTGAGACTTCTTGCAATGATGACTTGGGGATACTTGGGAATCCCCAAGATTGAGCTCTTGTGCCTCGTTAATTCCTCTCATATCACGATTTCCAAAATCTTAAAAGCTTCATCCACACAAAACTTGACAAGAACTCATGAGATAGGTTAGCGCACATAAGAATAAATCGACACTTTATCTACTCCAAGAAAATTTGCACAATAATTTTCAAACATTATCTACTATTTACTATCATTTACACAATTTATATCTACTAATATAAGCTATGGAAACTATACGAAAAGTAGATAACAAAACTATGACATCAATCTGTCTAAATAGGATAGCTGATAGCAATTAATTCAAAATGTGTACTTATGTAACTCAATAAATTCTGAAAATTTAAGACATGATAAAAATAATATTACAATACTATGTAAAAAATCAGAAACTTTCCATCTTCCAGTAAAATATGAAAATTCAAACACTACCGCGAAAGTTACTGTTTTTATACAGCACACATCAAACATGCAAATCAAGTATCCTAAAGGCAATTCTTAATTTTTATTATTGAAAAACATGATTATAAATAACAGAGAACAGAGAACAACAAAATAAAATGATTTTCTAAGCAAAATACATATTATGTGACGAATCAAAATGTAGCTCCAAGTAAGATATATACCAATAGTGTTGAAGACGAAAGAGGGGATGACTTCCGGGGCATCCCCAAGTTTAGATGCTTGAGTCTTACTTGAATATTATCCTGGGGTGCCATGTGCATCCCCAAGCTTAGGTTATATATTTTCACTCCTTATTCTTCTCATATCGGTATCTCACCCAAAACTTGAAAACTTCAATCACACAAAACATAACGAAACTCATGAGATGGGTTAGTGTAATAAAAATAGATCATTCACTTAGGTAGTGTCAAGACAAGATTCATAATTTTTCTCACATAATGACTACTATATTATATCATTCCCATTATTTATATAAATATATAAGCTATGGGAACACTAAAACAAGCAAACTATGCATCCAAAACAAAATCTGTCAAAAACAAACACTATGTAAAGATTTGCACTAAAACCATATTTCCCTACCTCTGGAAATTCTGAAAAATTAGGACAACATAGGGAATTTGTAGAGAAATACTTGTAAAAAATGAGAATATTTTTACACTCGAGTAAAATCAAGGAAATTATATACTCGAGACAAAAGTTTTTGTTTTTACACATAATCAAATCAACATGTGTCCACACTATCCCAAAGGCTTTACTTGGCACATTGTTGAATTAAAAGTCACAAAAATGATTACTACAATAGCTTAATAATGTGAACACACAAAAACATTAAGGATAAATAATGGGTTGTCTCCCAACGAATTCTTTTCTTTAATGCCTTTTAGCTAGGCATGATGATCTCAATGATGCTCACATATGAATAGTAAATGAAACATACAAAAGAACATCATGAATCACATGAAAAGCACATTTAAGTCTAACCCGCTTCCTATGCATAGGGATTTTGTGAGCAAAAAATTTGTGCAAGAATGAACTAGCATAGGGAGGCAAACAAGTATAACTTCAAGACTTTCAACACATAGAGAGGAAACTTGATATTATTGAAATACCTACAAGCATATGTTCATCCCTCATAATGTTTTTCAGTAGCATCATGAAGCAATTCAACAATATAACTATCACATAAAGCATTCTTTTATGATATACAAGCATAGGAAATTTATTACTCTCCACATAAGCAAATTTATTCGCATACATAATAATGGGAGCAAACTCAACAAAATAAATATCATGAGATACTTGAGTGACATAACCAAATTGAAAATTAAAATCATGATGACAAGTTTCATGGGTATCATTACTATTTATATTATACATGTCATCACCATAATCACATAGATAGGATGCATGCTATCATCATAATAAATTTGCTCATCAAAACTTAGAAGACTAAATATATCATCTTCATCAAACATTGCATCCCCAAGCTTATGGCTTTGCATATCACTAGCAACATGGATATTCAGAGAATTCACACTAACAACATTGCAATCATGCCCATCATTCAAGGAACTCACATTAAACATTTTGTTAAATTATTCCTACAACAATTGAGCACACTTTTCCAAACCATCATTTTCACGAAAGACATTATAAAGATGAAGCATATGAGATAGCCTATATTATATTTTTTGTAATTTTATTTTATAAACCAAACTAGTGAAAAATAAGAAACTAAATGATTCAGTTGCAAGATCTAAAGATATACCTTCAAGCACTCACCTCCCCGGTAACTGCGCCAGAAAAGAGCTTGATGTCTACTACACAACTTTATTCTTGTAGACGTTGTTGGGCCTCCAAGTGTCGAGTTTTGTAGGAAAACGACAGATTTCACTAAAGTGGGTGACCTAAGGTTTATCAATCCATGGGAGGTGTAGCATGAATATGGTGTCTCTCAAACAACTCTGCAATCAGATACAAGCAATCTCTTGTGTCCCCAACACACCCAATACAATGGAAAATTATATAGGTGCACTAGTTTGGTGAAGAGATGGTGATACATGTGTAGTATGGATAGTAGAAATATGTTTTTGTAATCTTAAAATATAAAAACAGTGAGAAAAATGATATATCAATCTTTGGAAATAAGGCATAGGGTTCATACTTTCACTAGTCCAATCTCAACAGTGCTAACATAATTGAATCATATAACCATCCCTCAACATGCGACAAAAACACATGCAAAAGTTCCTATCTAGCAGAGAACATAAGATGAAATTGTTGTAGGTAGCAAAACCGCCACAAAGTTATCCTTTCCAATCAATCTATTGAGCCATCCCTATAAGTGTCACGAACAACCCTAGAGTTCGTACTATAATAACACCTATGGTATGCATCAGTCAAGCCTAATGTCACCTAGATACTCCAATGTCACCTCAAGTATCCGTGGGTTAATTATTTGACATGCATCAAACAATTTCATATTCATCATATTTAATACAACGCAAAGAACTTCAAAGAGTACCCCTAGATTCTATCAGAGAAAGTAGGACAAGAACGTGTATCAACCCATATGCATAGATTACCCCCAGTTGGTTACCAAAACACATATCAAGTAAATCAATAGAACACCCCATTGTCACCATAGGTATCCACATGCAAGACATATATAAAGTCTTCTCAAATCCAAAGTATTCAATACAACATAATGAGATATCAAATGGAAAGACTAAATTCATCACATCAAGATAGCAAGGGAAAAATACCATGCGATCCAACTATATTAACAAAGCCCGTGAGATAGCAAGATCGTGCCATCTCAAGAACACAAGAGAGAAAGAGAGATCAAACACATAGCTACTGGTACATACCCTCATCCCCAAGGGTGAACTACTCCCTCCTTGACATGAAGACCGCCGAGATGATGAAGATGGCCTTCGGTGACGATTTCCACCTCTGACAGGACACCGGAAACGACTTCAGATGAGATTTCATTGATGCAGAGAGTTGCGGTGGTGGAGCGGAAGTTCTAGGTTAACTTTTGGGGGTTTCTTAATATATAGGAATTTTTGGCATTGGAATCACGCGAAGAGGAGCTAATACATCTCCAACGTATCTATAATTTTTGATTGTTCCATGCTGAAAAATTATCATTCTAGGATACTTTTTGGGCATTTGTTTACCAATGTATAATATTTTTGAGCACTAACCTATTGACCCAATGCCCAGTGCCAGTTGTTGTTTTCTGCATGTTTTTCACTTTTTATATTTACACTACCAAACGAAGTCCAATTGCGATGAAACTTTTTCATGATTTTTTATGGACCAAAAGAAGACCTGGAACCTTCGGGAGGATGTCAGGAGTCACATGAGGGCCCCACCATGGCCTCATCGGGCGTCTCCCGATGTTCCTATTTGTCCTATAAATTCTCTAATATCCCCAAAACCCTAAGGGAGCTCCCGAAACACTTTTTCCGCCGCCACAAGTCTCTATTTCGATAGGATCCCATTAAAGCTCCATTTCGGCACCCTGCCTGAGGGGGATCGATCATGGAGGGCCTCTTGATCGACCTTGCTGCCTTCATGATGATGTGTGAGTAGTTCACCAAAGACCTACGGGTTCGTAGGTAGTACCAAGATCGCAATCTCTCTCTCTTGATCTTCAATACAATGTTCATCACATCTTTGCCTTGATCTATCCGATGTAATCCCTTTGTATGGTGTGTTTGTTGGGATCCGATGAATTGTGATTTTATGTTCAGATTATTCATGAAAAGTATTTGAGTCAAACCTGAATACCAAGATTCTTATTTGCGTGATCATTATAGATTTGTAATGCTCTCCGATCTATTGAGATATTTTGGCCAACTAGATTAATATTTCTTCAATGGGAGTGGTGCGTTGTAGTAGGTTCAACCCGGCGAGTTTCTATATCCCAATGACAGAAGGGGAAAAGTTGCATCTTTGTGTTTATGCTACTAAGGATAAAGATGGGGTTTATGCATATTGATTGAGTTTACTTTGTCTACGTCATGTCATCATTCTCCAAGCATTACTCTATTTTACTTAATACTCTATGCATGCTGGATAGTGGTCGATGAGTGGAGTAATAGTAATAGGTGCAGGCAGGAGTTGGCCTATTTTCTTATGACATGATTCCTATATACACATGATCATTGATGTGAAAATCGCATAACTATTCGCTTTTCTATCATTTTACCAACATTAATTTGTCTACCCACCGTATGATAGAGAAATAGCATACGGTGACATATATGTTGTTATTAATTACCCTTGGTGGTTTTGGTAATTAGTATCAACAATGGCCCCCAGGTCGACTAGAAATCGCAGAAATTTACATGATCATTAAGAGATGCCACTAGAGAAATAGCATACGGTGACATATATGTTGTTATTAATTATCAAAACCATCAACGGCCCCCAGGTCTATTCACTTATATAATTACAAATGCAACTATTACCTTGTTGTTACTTATTTGATTTTATTTTATGTTGCAATTTACAATTCTCTACAATTATCTACACAACTCATTTACTTGCAAATTGAAAGCACATTTGCTCCCTTGGTGGTTTTGGTAATTAATAACAACATATATGTCATTGAACTAATGTTTCCATGAAGCATGTTTCAGGAAAACTTCAATGATGGGTTGCCAAAAGGATTGTGGAATACCCCAAGATACAAGGAAATTGATTGGCAAATCTTCAAGCAAAGGACTCTACATTTTCCTTTTGTGAGAAATCACTTTGAGTCCATACGAAAGCCAATACTATCAAAAGGGGGTAAGGTTTTGTTGGTGAACAAAATGCTCATATGTGCACAAGTGATAGTCATCACATACACCCACAAGCTCTTCTACAAAAGTATGTCCCAAAGCCAAATATTCAAAATCGGTGCAACCAAGACTTTCCACTCGGTGCCACCGATTCTCAGCCTCAGATAGACTCAGCCAAACCCTACTTCGGTGCCACCGAGTTTGGCTTGCCAACTTCCTGTTACGCAAGTTCACAAAATCGTTCCCACCAAGTTTTGTGAATCGGCGTCACCGAGTTTGGTAATCTCACCGTTGGTCACCTTATCGGTGCAACCGATTTGTATGTATCGGTCTCATCGAGATTTAAAAGTTGCTACCTTTGAGGCAACTCGGTACCGCCGAGATTTACACATAGGTGTCACCGAGTTTGACTTATTAGGTGTAACGGTTGGATTTTTGGAGATGTGTTAGTGGATCTAGTGCCCCTTAGTGATTTTGGTGTATTGAAGACTTATAGGTTAAGGTACTGATGTGTTTGTGAGTGTACACAGGCTCTATAAGTCGATGAGGAGTTTGATATATTCAGAGATTATCGACCCCTAAAAATGTATGTCTTCAACTGAAGACTTTGGTGAAGACTTTGTGAAGGCTTTGTTGAAGACTTTGTGAAGACTTTGCTGAAGACTTTGGTATTCCGTGAAGACTTTGAAAATGAAGAAGTTGGTGTGACCTTGGAGATATAAACGAGGACTATGAAGCATGAAGACTTTGTTTTCGTAGTTTCATTTCCTTTCTTTGAGTCATAGGAAACACCGTACTGTTAAAGGGGGCGGGGTAATACTAAGGAAAATTTCCAACTGATGCTCAACTCCACAATCCTCAACCTATACAATCCTTCAAGTGAAGCCTTTGGAAATTTCTTGCGGTTCAGTCAAATTCATTAGTGACAGAGACGAAGTTCTTCTGGTCTCTAAGGAAATTGATCTGATTGAGGAGTTAGGATTTCGCCAGTGCGAATTGCCTACAAGTGAGGAACATGATAAGCATGAGGACTTTCATAGTTTGAATTCTGACTGTTGCTGTGCTTAGCGCCAGTTGTCCCCAATCATTCTTATCCACATAACGGTCATATCATTGGGGGCCTTTATGTCTTATCATGTCAGGTTGCACCCTGGCTATAAATAGCCACCCCCACAACCACTAGATGGTTGGCTGCTCCGAGAGAGAACTGACACTTGTCATTTGAGAGCAACCCATCCTCCGAGGACTTTGAGAGAAAATCATCAATGAGGAAAAACCCACAAACAAACCACCAAACCCAAAGTGATTGAGCATCACTGAAGAAATTCCTATGTGGAACCGACGCTTGTTACCTTTGAGGACTGTGCATCCTCCAGACGGTTAGGCATCATGGTCAAGTGCATCATGTAGACAATTGGGGATCACGAAGTGACCTTTGTCTAGAGCATCCAGCAGTAAATTGTGGATCGTCAGGTGACCAGTTTGTGAGGGTTTTGGAAGTCTACCCTAGAGAATTACCATGAGTGTTGGGCGAGGACTGTGTGACCTTAGCTCAAGGAGAATACGGTAAGGACTGTGTGTCCTGGGACTATGTGTCCTCTGGTTTAAATACCAGGTCGCTCCAAACCAGACATACGACTGTCACAGCAGTTGGAACTGGGTCATCAAACCATTTTTCTTCATCGAGCTACCTGGTTCTATTTCCTCGACCCCTCTATTCCTCATAAACTTGTTGATGAAATTGATTGTTACTATTTGAAGAATTTGACTCAAGACTTTCACAAATTTCCTCACCTCAAAATCTTCAAGTTACCTTGTTCATCACTGCTTATCCTGTGTTACGCTACTTACAAGGTGTGCATGTTTCATTTCATCATGAAGGCTATTGTGTTACTATGTTCCTAATGCACTTGAGTACTTATTTTGCTGCTAGTTATTCATCACATTTCAAATTCCTCAAAGTTGAAATTCCTCAAGTGATGAATTTGTAAAAATTGCCTATTCACCCCCCTCTATTCGATATAACACACTTTCAATTGGTATCAGAGCAAGGTACTCCCTTGTTCTGTGTGATTTTGCTTTAACCACCTGGAGTTCTAGTTATGTTGACTGCAGGTATGATCAAGGTTTCCGCCGGATGTCCTAACTTCGATGGGACGGACTACCCCTACTGGAAGAACAAGATGCGTATGCACCTTGAAGCTATTGACGACGATCTCTGGTACATTGTGGAAAATGGTGTACCCTCTGTCACTACCACTGTTACTGCTGCTGATGTGAAGAGATTCAAGCAACTCGACTCTCAAGCGAAGAATATCATATTTGGCCATCTGAGCAAAGGTCAGTATGGAAGAGTGAGTGCTTTGGAGACTGCTAAGCTTATCTGGGATAGGCTGTCCAAAGTCAACGAAGGTGTTTCCACTCAACGTGACTCTCGTGTTGATGTTCTTCACAATCTCTTCAACCGCTTCAAGAGACTTGACAATGAAAATGTTTAACAAACTTTTGATCGTCTTCCTTATATCTCCAATGAGCTTTAAGCACTGGGTGCCACCGATATCACTAACCATGAAGTGGTGAAGAAACTGCTAAGATCTCTTGACTCCTCATTCGATACTCTGGCTTTGATGATTCAAGAACATGGAGACTACAAGTCACTTGATCCTGCTGATATTCTTGAGAGACTCAATACTCATGAATTCCAACAAGCTGAGAAGAGAGACCTCTACGGGCCAAGCATGGAAGATCTCGTGCTCTGAAGGCAAAAGCAATTTCCTCATCCGAGAAGAAGATTCTGATAGCAGCCTTGGTGATCCTGAAGAACTAAGTCAGGAATTGTCAATGCTCGTGAGGAAATTCTAGAAGTTCTCAAGGAGAGGTGGATTTGGAAATTCATCAAAAAGTGGCTTGAGGAAATCAGATTCCTCAAAAGACTACAAGAAAAGAACCTGTCATCATTGCAAGAAGCCTGGTCACTTTATCTCTGACTGTCCTCTCTGGGAAAAAGATTCAAAGAAGAAGAAGAAATACAAGGATGATAGTTCTGATGACTCGAAGAAAAAGAAGAAATCTTCAAAGTCCTCATTTGCAAAGTCCTCATCTTCAAAGTCCTTAAAGCGCAAGAAGAATGGTTCCAGAAAGGCTCGAGCATTCATCGGCAAGGAAATGGATTCTGAGGAAGAATATGAAGAAGAGGAAGAATCTGAGGTGGAATCACAATCTGGTGTCGCTAGCCTTGCTCTCGCTACTGCCTTCGTTAGCAAGTCCATCTTCAACAATGAAGAATATGAATACTCCAACGACTCTGACGTCAGCAATGATGATTATGCTCCCACCTATTGCTTCACGGCAAAAGGCTCAAAGGTACACGAACATCATTCCTCTTCTAAATCAAGTGAAGGTGAATCTGATGAATTTGTGAAACCTAGCTATGCTAAACTTGTTAAGCTTGCCACTAAGCAACAAAGTGCACTTGAAAAGCTTCAGAAAATGCTAGACAAAAGCGATGATCTGTTGAACGATGAAGTGGATCAGACTCAAACTTCGTCTGACGATCTCAAAAGTCTTCAGACAAAGTATGATAACCTTCAGAATCATCATAACGACCTCTTAGCCGATCATGAGAAGATTTCTTATGAATTTCTTCAAAGAAAGCAAGATCTTGAGAAACTGAGGGTGTCACATGAGGATCTCCAAAGGGAAAACGATTCCTTACATGCTCAACAGATCAATACCGCTCAGGAAGAATTTGTTCCACCTTGTTTGAAATGCATCGAACATGAAACTGCTAATTCTTCACCTAAATGGTCAAATGATTCTATTACTGCAAATTCTTCAACTATTCTGGTGGTCTCAAATTCCTCATCTGAGGATACCAAGTATCACTGACAAAAATGCAGGGTTGAAGGAATTGTATGTGACAGGCATGTACAAAAGTCTCAAAGGACATCAAACCCTTTGTGATCTCCTCAAAAAGCAGATTCTGAACAGGAATCCTAGGAAAGAGGGTATTGCCTTTGTGAGGAAACTCAATGTTGATGGATCCTACTAGACACGCAGTACCCCAAAACCTCATGGATTGCTACGAAAGGACCTGCTGTAGATCCATCCACTTTATCTGGCTTTACTTGTGAAACTTCATATTCCTCTGATGAGTCACTTGACTCCAACTACAAATTCTTCAAAAATCAAAAAGGTGAAGTATTTGCTAGATTTGTTGGAACTAACTACAGGAACGGTTCTCCTATGAAGAAAATCTGGCTTCCCAAGAGCTACTTACAAAATCTTCAAGTGAATGTTCTCACGACACCACTCATGAAGAATAGGAACCCCAGATCAAATTCCTCATATGGACCAAAGTCCTCACTTGAACCAAATTCCTCAAATGGTCAAAAATATCATTATCGCGCTAATGCTTCTGTTTCATAGGGAAAATCTAAGAGTTATGAATATGTGCATTATTCTTACAACCATTATGTTCATAAGTCCTCGAAGAATTTCTCTGCTTATTCATTTTAGTACTCTCACCCTCTCCCTGTGAAACGAAGTGCAATTGCTTCAATGCCTCCCTTCTCATATGGTGCTTGCAGAATGATGAACTCTTTGACACCCCTCCAGATGTGGGTGGTGAAGAAATTGAACTAATTTCTTATCCAGGGTCAGGTCTCCAGATGAATTTGAACATCTGATGAATTTGCTGAAGACCTGATGAAATTCTTGAAAGGACGCAAGCTAACCTTGTAGAAATGAATTCTTCATTTCTCACGTCCCCACACTACTCGCTCACTATCTTGTGTGATGAAATCATGTCTGCTGAAATTGATGTCATATTCTTCACTCTGAAGCATATGAGTTCGTAAGTTGTACTAATTCATCTGCAGGATGATACTCCAAAAGCTACTGAGTGGGTCCTCGATAGTGGATGCACAAACCACATGACTGGTGACAAGAATCTACTGATGAATTTGCCACTTGGTCCATCTCATCTGAAGCATATCACCTACGCAGACAAAGGAAAAAGCAAGGTACTGGGTCTAGGTAAGGTTGCAATCTCAAAGGACCGAACCATGGATAACGTGATGCTTGTTGAATCCCTTGGGTTCAACCTTATGTCTATCTCAATGCTTTGTGATCTTGATATGATTGTCGTATTTGGAAAATATCTTTGTGTTGTCATCATGGAATCTGACAATTCCAAAGTCTTCGAAAGCTTTAGGAGAGGAGACTTGTATATTGTTGACTTCTCTATAGGTCCTCAGCCTGCCACATGCTTACTTGCAAAGTCCTCAGAAGGCTGGCTATGGCATCGATGACTTGGACATGCTGGTATGAGGAACTTGCACACGCTCGTGAAGAAAAAGCATGTCATTGGCATCAAAGGTGTCAAATTCCTCAAGGACCACCTCTGTGGTGCATGTGAGTCTGGAAAGATGACCAGATCCAAGCATCCCTCAAAGACAATCATGACCATAACACAACCTTTTGAATTGCTTCACATGGATCTCTTTAGTCCCACTCATTACTCCACACTAACAAATTCTTCAAGTTTATATGGCTTTGTCATTGTTGATGATTACTCTCAATACACTTGGGTGCATATTATTCTGTACAAGACTAAAGTGCAGGATGTCTTCAGAAGATTTGCTTCAAGGGCCTCCACCAACTTCGGCAACAAGATCAAGTATATTAGGAGTGATAATGGGACTGAGTTCAAGAACACTAATCTTGATGAATACCTTGATGAACTTGGTATTACTCATGAGTTATCTGCCCCTTATACTCCTCAGTAGAATGGCGTCGTGGAGCGCAAGAATAGGACTCTTTTTGAGATGGCTCGCACCATGCTTGATGAATACAAGACTCCTCGTCGCTTCTGGCCTGAGACAATTGATATTGCATGCCACATCATCAACAGGGTATATCTTCACAAATTCTTGAAGAAGACTTCGTATGAACTTATGACTGGCAAGAAACCCAATGTGTTATGACTGGCAAGAAACCCAATGTAAGTTATCTCAAAGTCTTCGGTGCAAAATGCTAGATTAGAGATCCTCACAACAGTTCAAAATTTCCACCGAAAGCACATGAAGGTTTTATGCTTGGTTACGGAAAAGACTCGCACACCAACAGAGTCTTCAACACCTACCACCACAAGGTTGTTGAAACTGTAAATGTGCGGTTTGATGAAACTGGTGGCTCACAAAGAGAGCACCTGCCTTCTGTGTTAGATGAACAGTCTCCTGAGGAATCCATTAAGCTGAAGGTTACCAAAGATGTCATACCCGCTGAGGAAGTCATTCCAACGAATTAAGACATTCATGTCGATACACCTGAAGAAAATGGTACTGAGAAAATCCTCAGCCACGTCAACCTGCTCATCCAAGAGTTGCAAATGAAGTGCAGATTGACAAAATCATCAATGACATCAATGCACTAGGTCCTCTCACTCACTCAAAAGCTTCACATTTAACTAACTTTTGTGGGAACTTTGCCTTTGTATCTATCATAGAGCCCACCAAAGTTGATGAGCCTGAGTGGATTCAAGTTATGCAAGAGGAATTGCATCAATTCAAGCTCAACAACGCGTGGGAACTTGTCAAGCGGCCAAATCCTCGCAAGCATAACATCATAGGTACCAAGTGGATCTACCGCAACAAGCAATACACACAGGTTGAGGGAATTGACTTTGATGAAACTTTTGCACTTGTTGCTAGACTTGAAGCTATTCGCATATTGCTTGCTTATGCTAACCATCATGATATCATATTATATCAAATGGATGTGAAAAGTGCATTCCTCAATGGTAAGCTTGAGAAAGAGGTATATTTTGCTCAACCCCCAGGTTTTGAAGACCCTAAGCATCCTGACAAAGTCTTCAGACTCAACAAGGCCCTCTATGGCCTCAAGCAGGCCCCTCGGGTGTGGTACGGCACTCTGAAGAAACTCCTCATGAAGAAAGGCTTCAAACTTGATTCACTCGACCCAACTATTTTCACAAAATCCTATGACAATGAACTGTTCATATGCCAAATATACGTAGACGATATTATCTTTGGCTGTACTGACAAACGTTACAGTGATGAATTTGCCTATATATGAGTGAAGAATATCAAATGTCTATGATGGGAGAGTTGAAATTCTTCTTAGGCCTTCAAATTCGTCAGCAAGACAATGACATCTTCATCTCAAAAGAGAAATACCTCGAGGTTCTTAGGAAATTCGACATGCAAGATTGCAAAGGCGTCAAAACTCCAATGCCATCAAAAGGCCACCTCTGCACTAACAAAAATGGTAAATATTATAATCAGAAGGTATACCGCTCCATGATTGGCTCATTATTGTATCTATGTGTATCTAGGCCTGATATTATGCTAAGTGTTTGCATGTGTGCCCGATTCCAAGCAACACCGAAGGAATCACACCATAGGGCTGTGAAACATATTCTTCGATACTTAGCTCACAAACCAACACTTGGATTATGGTATCCCAAGGGCTCAAATCTTCACCTCGTCGGATACTCTGATGCTGAGATCATGTGGATTGCAAGTCAACCTCAAACACATGTCATTTCCTCGGACGATCCTTAGTCTGTTGGTCCTCGAAGAAGCAGAACTGCATTTCACTCTCTATTACTGAAGCTGAGTACATTGCTGCTGGCTCATGTTGTGCTCAGTTACTATGGATGAAGCAAACCCTCAAGGACTACGGCATCAAGTTGAAGAATTTGCCTCTCTACTGCGATAACGAGAGTGCCATCAAGATTGCTTACAACCCAGTTCAGCACTCCAAGACCAAGCACATCTAGATTCGTCATCACTTTCTTCGAGATCATGTACTCAAGGGCGACATCTCCATCAATCACATTCCCACTGAAGAACAACTGGCCAATATCTTCACAAAGCCCTTGGATGAAAAGAGATTTTGCAAGTTGCGGTGTGAGCTAAATATCTTAGAATCTTCGAATGTTCTTTGAACAAGGACACATAGCCTAATACTTGCAAAATTCATGACTTAGATGTGCAACACACGAAGTAACGTTTTTCTTCAATCAATGAAGAATAACCCTCTAAGTGTGATGAAATTAATGAAGAATTTGATACTCAGAACCCTACGACAATTGTACGCGGTGTCTGAAATCATCATTCTTATACGGTGGGTCAAGCCACCAACCAAAGTTGAAATTCTTCAAAATTGAGTTTTTTGTCATTTTGCAAATTCTTCAAATTTTCAAATTCCTCAAGTTTGCAAATTCCTCAACTTTTCAAATTCCTCAACTTTTCAAATTCTTCAAAGTTTGAAACTCGTGTTCTTCATTGAATATATATATATGAGTTTTCAATGTCCTCAACATCATTCACTTATTGCTAATTCTTCAAGTTAATTTTCATCTAAGTGAATGAGATCGGACCCCTTCCCCCTTTATGCTAAACTCAACCCAGTCTGTTCACAAATTCTTCATATGTGTTCTACTTTGAAACTCGTTCAAAGTCTTCACTATGTCCTTGACAGCTGAAGAATTTGTGAACGAAAACTTTGAAATTTTCACTATCAAAATTTTCGGAGGTTCCTGCTCAAACGGTTCCGATTCACGAGTCTGGATAACCCACGATCCCTCACTATCGCCACTTCTCAGTACGTGGGTGACACCTGTCACGTGGAGAACAAGGCTCAGGGGCAATCCTGTCCAAAATCTTCGGGCAGATTGCTTTTTGCTTCCACTATAAATACCCCTCCCCTTCCACTGTGGTCAGTTACTCCTCATCTCTACTCTCTCTCACGAGCTCCAACCAGGCGCCGCCGCTAAAGTCATCGACGCTGGTGTGGAAGAGCTTCATTGCCTCAACCTCGCTGTCGTCGTACTCGCATCGGCCGCGGAAGTCTTCATCCCACCGCCGTTGTAGCTGTCTCCCTCTGCCAAGCTAGGGCGTGGGAGATCTGGACTAACGAACTTCCTCAATCTCATCTCATAGTTTGTCGTGTTCTTCATCAGGGTAAATAAAATTTATTTTTACTGCCCTTATTCGATCTTCAAGATTTCCCAAATCTTCAGAAAGGTGTTTATTCTTCAAGAATCTCATTCTAAAGCACCTTACATGTTCGTACACTTGATGACTCTCTCTAAGTTATGATTTTCTTCAAGATTCCTCAATTGTGTGAATCCTCAAAATTTGCACAACTCTGGAACCTAAGACAAAGAACACTTAGTGAAATTCCTCAAGACACCAATGGTCAAATTCCTCACACCTATTTTTATTGAAAAATTTCTGAGAACGCATATGACCTCTTCAAATTCCTCGTACCTATACTCTGTTCACAGGTACAACATGTCCGCTGATGAATCACTAGGTTCTCATCAACTTAACTCAATTGCAGCGTTCCTTGAGGAAAAATTGTGTACTTCTTCAGGGTCCTCAAGAGTTCAAATTCCTCATCTAAAAAAATGGCTAACGGAAAGAAACCTCAGAAATGTGGAAAGAAGGCTGAACAGAATATAGCGTTTGAGATACCTGAACATTTGTATGTTGTCTACTGTACACCTGATGAATCCATTCATAGCAAAGAGACAAAAGAACAGAGGAAAATCAGAATCCAGATGATTGAACGGAGATGGGTGAAGGAATGGAAGGAGTATCGCCATGTTACTCCCAAATACATGAAGAAATTCGCTCTTAAACCCCCATGCAATAGGCCTCCTCCAGCTGATGATCAAGAGGTTGATCCCTCAAGAATTGCTCGGGGTGAAGACTTTCCAAATAAATGGAAAAGCGTCAACTCAAACTGCAGAGAGCTGCAGAAGCTGCAGTGAGGAAATTCAATGAAGACTCTACTGCCGCTGTCACTGTTGGAGCCTCATCTAGTGCTTCGAAGAAATCAATGATGAAGAAATCTGCTGTGAAGACAAGTTCTTCAACCTCAAAACCATCACAGCAGATTCCTCAAGTCCAAAGGCCTCAACCTTCAAAGGCCTCAGATGCTGGTACTGTTGCTGCTCAGTCCTCAGCTGCAGCTGCAAAGTCCTCAACCCCTATGCATCTGGCATCATGTAAGAGGACTGAGGGATTCCCAAAAGTTCCAAAGATCTCGACAAGCCCCTCTACTACAGCAAAGTCTTCAACTAGCCCTACAGTGTTGAAGCTGAAGAAAACTGCTGGACGCGGTCAAAGACCAAGTCCTCACACAAGCAAAGATGTGGTAACGATACCCTCAGGATCTGAGGATGATGATGAAGCTATTGATGAAGAACTTGAACAAATCATCAGAGATTGCTAGCAAAAAGCTGCAATAGCCAAAGGCAGCTCTGTTCCTCTCATGCTGGACCCCAAGATGATCCTCAATTTCATTGATATATGGCATGAGGATCCAAACACCCCCACTTTCTTCACTGAACCTGCCTCTTGGTGTGGACCATGTCCTCACCCACTTCATTTCTAAAGAAAAATGGAAAAGAGAACAATCTCAGAGAGCTAAGAGGAACAGGGCTCGAAAAGAAAAGTTTCTGAGAGACAATGTGATGAACTTGACCCCAAATCAACTCATCATAGTTCAGTCTGAAATTTGCTCCCTCTTTGAGGATCAAGAAAGATATGATGTTGAATGGAAAGACACTAAAGTGAGATTCGTGAGGGCTGCTCAAGCTGCTGTGAAGGACCACAACACAAGGGTTGCAGCTCGATCTCAACCTCAAATTCCTCACGCTGATGAAAATGTTCATGCGGCTGAAGAAGCTCAGCCTACTAATGAAAATGCTCATGCACCTGAAAAAACAGCCAGCACTGCTAAAGAAAGTCAGACCGCTGATGAAGATGCCAGGACAACCTGCACTAATGTGCCTAAAGAAACTGCCAGGCCAGCTCAAGCTTTTGCTGCGCCTGAAGAAACTGAACCCACCAGGACGACTGCATTAGTCATGCCTGAAGAAGCTCCGGCTGCTAGGGAAAAGACTCTAAAGAGAAAAGCATCTATGTTAGTGTCCTCAGCTATGAAGAAGTTGAAGACTGTGAAGACAAGCTCTTCAACTGGACCCACGGATGCTACTCCAATCTCCTCTGCACCTGCCTATGAAATTATTCCTTTTGGGGTTGACTATGTCATCCCAGATGAAGAAGAAGAAGATCATTTTGCTGCTTTGACAAAGTAGATTGATGAAGAAATTGAGGTTGAAGAAAATGCTTCAACTCATCAGGTATCATCGCCCCAGCCTTAGTTCACTGTTGAAGAGGCGGATGTCAAAGAAATTGATGAGGATGTGGATATTGGCAATACAACTCCAATCATCCATGATGAATATTGGGAATCTGCTCACCCAAATTCACCAATGAACACACCTCTGTCACTAATTCCTCAGTCCCCAGCCCATACTGAAGAAATTCATGAAGAGTCTGCTGATTTGGCCGCCAATGCCACTGAAGAAATTCCAGTTGCATCAGCTGATGACTTTGCTGCTCCAACTGCTATTGAGGAACCTGCACTTCATGTTCCTCAGACTGAAGAAGTTCCTCCCATGCCAAAAGAGATCAACGGCCGCTTCAAGCCAAATCTTCTACCAAAGCCCAGAATGGCGTTCAAAGGCTTAGCACGCCCCAAATTCCTCAAAAGCAATTTCTTCAATGAGCGCATGTTCTTCACAGGTCCCAATCCTTAGACTCAGCAAGGGCTCGACGAAGCAGATTCTGGACTGCAACTCAGATGAACTACTATGCATCAGTCTTGTTCGACAAGAAGAAAGTCTTCGAGCACCATCAGATTCCTCATGATGATATGGAAACACTTCCATCATTCACGCCGATGCTCCAAGTTCTTCACGATGCAGTCATTCTTCCTTTCTGCATAGACATCTGCGACTGGAATGAAGAACTCATTCTTCAGTTCTATGAACACTGCACATCAATGGAAATGCTTCAAACATCAACTCCTGGGTTTTGGACTGGATGACAGGATCAACTCATTTCACTGCTCAAGCTTGTGAATTACTTCAGACTGTCCCAGTTCCAATTCCTTCAGATGAAGCTCATCGACTGTTTGATGAACATGCACTTCCAAATCAAATGATGCAAGTGCTGATGAAGACATTGACTCCTGGAAAGCCTCAATGGAAAACCTTCCTTGTGAAGGATTTGCTATATGTGCCCAGGATGGTCTACCGCATACTCAAAATACTATATGTCCTCAGAAGGGCCACAATTCTGAAGAAGAAGAAGTGGAGGGAGTCATGAAGAATATGCTCTTTAACATCATTCATGGGATTCCCATCAAATTCCACGATTTCTTCATGAGGACATTGGCCAATGCCGCTTTAGCTCCATTTGAACAGAAGTCTTATGCGCCTTGGATCATGAAATTCATCAGGGCAAAGTCTTCAGTTCCCTTCAAGGCTGATTTCCAGAATCACTTTGGCTTCCTGCCTCCAATCGAAGTCATCAAGAGCACAATTGACTTAATGGAAGGAAAAGGCAAGGCTGTCATTGATGAAGGCACTTGTCCATTGGATGGACAGTTTCGCAAAGCTGCTTCCTTCTCCACCAATGACGACACTTCAACTCGGGACTCGGAAGCAAAGGCCTCAGCTCAAAAACCTCAAGAGTCTGCCCCACGTGTAATGACTGATCATGAGCTTCTAATAAGTCTTCATCAGAAGGTCGATCGCAATCACAAGTGGGTGAAGCGTCAACTTGGTTACATTGTGCAAAATATGAATGTGACGCTTAACACTGTGAAGAGGAATCACTACTATGCGCATGAAAACCTCAACCGCACTTGGGCCATATTGTCTCACCTCAAGTCTCCTGAAGAACTGAATGAGCTGGATCTTGAGGAAAATCCTGACTGGGCTTGTCAACCAAACAAGAAATTCAAGAAAGTCCAAGTTCCTCTGATGGTCACAAGTTCATATTCTTCATCATGTGAGAGAGATGAAGATGAAGACATTGACGACACTACAGCAGGCCCTGCATCGACAAACGACCCCGACAACGCTGGCGCTCCTTCCTCACCAACACGATGAAATTCTTCAAAGGGTCGTTAGTCCTCACTTTTTCGTCACTTTTGGTCTTCGATGACAAAGGGGGAGAAAATTTGAGTTAGTCTTCAAGCAGGTCTCTATATATAAGGGCTATTTTTGTTTAAGTTACAACTCTCGCTCTTCTGAAGTTTTTGTTGATTGAGTTGTAAACTTAAGTCCGATGGTGATCTGACACTTTTGAACTATTTCCTCGCATGTTTATTTCCTCAAGTACCTTAATGCATACATGTTGAATTTCGCCAGACACCATTTTCCTCACGCATTTCAAATTCTTCATATCATATGTTCAAATGCGTGTATGAATTACAAGATATAGGGGGAGTTCTCCATGTTTTAACCTACCATGTGCATTTGCAGTCCAAAGCAAATACCTCAAATATGCACATCTTCAGGGGGAGTTCTTCTATATCTTGCAATAAAATCCCTCAAACTCAGTACTTTCACTTCATATGTTTATCCCTGTTGAAAACTTAACATATTTGTCATCAATCACCAAAAAGGGGGAGATTGTTAGTGCATCTAGTGCCCCTTAGTGATTTTGATGTATTGAAGACTTATAGGTTAAGGTACTAATGTGTTTGTGAGTGTACACATGCTCTATAAGTCGATGAGGAGTTTGATATATCTAGAGATTATCGACCCCTAAAAATGTATGTCTTCAACTGAAGACTTTGGTGAAGACTTTGTGAAGACTTTGCTGAAGATTTTGTGAAGACTTTGGTATTCCCTAAAGACTTTGAAAATGAACAAGTTGGTGTGACCTTGAAGATATAAATGAGGACTATGAAGCATGAAGACTTTGTTTTCGTAGTTTCATTTCCTTTCTTTGAGTCATAGGAAACACCGTACTATTAAAGGGAGCAGAGGTAATACTAAGGAAAATTTCCAACTAATACTCAACTCCAAAATCCTCAACCTATACAATCCTTCGAGTGAAGCCTTTGGAAATCTCTTGCGGTTCAGTCAAATTCATCAGTGACAAAGACGAAGTTCTTGTGGTCTCTGAGGAAATTGATCTGACTGAGGAGTTAGGATTTCGCCAATGCGAATTGCCTACAAGTTAGGAACATGATAAGCCTGAGGACTTTCATAGTTCAAAATTCCAACCGTTGCTGTGCTTAGCGCCAGCTGTCCCCAATCATTCTTATCCACATAACGGTCATATCATTAGGGGCATTTATGTCTTATCATGTCAGGTTGCACCCTGGCTATAAATAGCCACCCCCACAACCACTAGATGGTTGGCTGCTCCAAGAGAGAACCGACACTTGTCATTTGAGAGCAACCCATCCTCTGAGGACTTTGAGAGAAAATCATCAGTGAGGAAAAACCCACAACCAAACCACCAAACCCAAACTGATTGAGCAACACTGAAGAAATTCCTGTGTGGAACCAACGCTTGTTACCTTTGAGGACTTTGCATCCTCTAGACGGTTAGGTGTCATGGTCTAGTGCATCCTGCAGAAAATTGGGGATCACAAAGTGTCCTTGGTCTAGAGCATCCAGCAGTAAATTGTGGATCGCCGAGTGACCAGTTTGTGAGGGTTTTGGAAGTCTACCCTAAAGACTTACCACGAGTGTTGGGCGAGGACTGTGTGACCTTAGCTCAAGTAGAATACGGTCAGGATTGTGAGTCCTAGGACTGTGTGTCTTGGGACTGTGTGTCTTGGGACTGTGTGTCCTCTGGTTTAAATACCAGGATGCTCCAAACCAGACGTACGATTGTCACAACAGTTGGAACTGGGTCATCAAACCATCGTCTTCATCGAGCTACCTGGTTCTATTTCCTCAACCCCTCTATTCCTCATAAACTTGTTGATGAAATTGATTGTTACTGTTTGAAGAATTTGACTGCAGACTTTCACAAATTTCCTCACCTCAAATTCTTCAAGTTACCTTGTTCATCACTGCTTATCCTGTGTCATGCTACTTACTATTTGTGCATGTTTCATTTCATCATGAAGACTATGTTGTTACTATGTTCCTCATGCACTTGAGTACTTATTCCGCTGCTAGTTATTCATCACATTTAAAATTCCTCAAAGTTGAAATTCCTCAAGTGGTGAATTTTTAAAAATTGCCTATTCACCCCCCTCTAGTCGATATAACGCACTTTCAAGATGCCTAAATATACCCCTCCACCACCACTCACTCGAGAGAGAAGCACTCAGAACAGTTCCCCACTCATACCTACTGATTTTCTAAGAGAGAGCCACCTACTCATGTGTTGAGATCATGCCATTCCATTCCTACCATATGAATCTTGATCTCTAGCCTCCCCAAGTTGCTTCCCACCCAATAAACCTCTTCCACCATAGCCAAATCTGTGAGAGAGTGATTGTGTGTTGAGGAGTCTATCATCTTGAAGCACAAGACCAAGGAGTTCATCGACATTATCGATCCTATTACCTTTGGAGGTGGTGCCTCCTAGATAGGTTAGGTGTCGCTTGGGAGCCTCCTACTTCGTGTTGTGGAGTGAACCAAGAAGTTTGTAAGGGCAAGGAGATCGCCTACTTCGTGAAGATCTACCCCGAGTTAGGCTAGTCCTCCGTGGACGTAGGACATCATGGTATAGTCAAGGTTGCTTCTTCGTGGAACCCTCCGTGGGTAGAGCCCTCCATGGACTCTCGCGACCGTTACCCTTTGTGGGTTGAAGACTCCATAACTGTAGATGTACGACAGCACCACCTATCGGAACCATGAGAAAAATCATCGTGTCGCCAATTGCGTTTGATATTCCTACCCTTCCTTTACTTACATGCTTGTCTTTACTTTCCGTTGCTACACTCGTAGACATATATGGGTACGATGTACTTGACATACTATGAATGCTAAAATCTGCCAAGACTTAAAATAGGGAAAAGGTAGATTTTTAATTGGTCAAGTAGTCTAATCACCCCCGCCCCTCTAGCTCTACTTTCGATCCTACAAATGGTATCAAAGCATTGGTTTCCATTGCATTGGTCTCACAACCTAGGAGAGTATGGCGTCTAGTGAGGGAAATGATCAGTAGAGGTCCATACTTTGATGGCACTAATTTCGCTTGTTGGAAGCACAAAATGAAAATGCATTTGCTTGGTCATAACCCCGTCGTTTGGGATGTTGTTCATGTTGGATTGCAAGGTGAATTCTTTGCGGATGGAAGGGAACCGGATCGCAAAGCGACTGCGGATGAATTGAAGATGTTGCAACTCAATGCTCAAGCATGTGACATTCTCTACAACTGTCTATGCCCCAAAGAATTCAACAAAATCAGTTGTCTTGAGAATGCAAAAGAGATTTGGGACACTTTGGTTGATATGCATGAAGGTACCGAATCTTTGAGAGAATCCAAGTTGGATGTTCTTCAAAGTCACCTTGACAACTTGAAGATGAAGGATGGTGAAGGAGTCACTGAGATGTACTCTAGGCTAGCTCTCATCACCAATGAGATTGCCGGCTTAGGAAGTGAAGAAATGACCGACAAACTCATCATCAAGAAGATACTTCGAGCCTTGGATGATCGATATGACATTGTATGCAAATTGATCCAAATGATGCCCAACTACAAAGATCTCAAGCCAACGGAAGTTATTGGAAGGATTGTTGCTCATGAGATGGCACTCAAGGACAAGGAAGAGCTTCGCCACAAGTCTAGCGGTGCTTACAAAGCCACAAGTGATGCTCCTGCTACCTCAAGAGACAACCTGGTCACAAATGAAGAGATAAGCCTCATGGTCAAGAAATTCAACAAGTTCTACAAGAATAGAAGCAAATATCGAAGCTCCAACTCAAGATATGAAGAGAAGCGTTCGTCAAGTCATGACCGAAACTGCTACAATTGTGGGAAGTCTGGGCGCTACTCCAATGAGTGGATGGCTCCTTACAAAATGAAAGAAGAGTCACCAAGAAGATGCAGCTCAATAGATGAGTCACCTTGAAGAGAGAGAAGGAGTAGGGATGATCGTTATGAACGAAGACCCTCAAGGAGAAGTAGGGACTCAGAGAAGAAAGACAAGCACACCAAGAGCTACTCGAGAAGAAGACATCAAGCTCATGTTGGTGAATGGGTTTCCGGCTCCGAATCCGACAATCACTCCGAGAGAAGCTATCACTCCAACTCCGACTATAGTCAAGATGAAGGTGTTGTCGGACTTACACTAGTGACAACCGACTCCTATGACATATTTGATTCACCAAATGAAGGGAGTGGACATTGCTTCATGTCTAAAGGCCCCAAGGTATCACACCCCGAGTATCTTGATTTCAATAGTGATGAAGATGACTTGTTAATTGAAGATGACTTGCTATTTGACAAATCTAGTAATGTTAGTCAAAGTGAACTTGCTAGTAATCACTCTAGTCTAGATAAGTCGTGCGATGATGATAAGTTGAAAATACAATGACTAAATCAAGAACTAAAAACTCTTAAGTTAGCTCACGAGTCAACTCTAGAGGATAATAGAGAGCTTGTAAGGACACATGAGAAGCTCTGCTTTGAGAAGCTCGATTTGGATCAAGAGCATGAGTTCCTTAAAGCTATTAATGATGACCTTCAAAAGTAGACTTCCTCTTATCTAGCCAAGCGACTTATCTTGTCTACGTTCATGCCACAAGTTAAGTCTAAGCAAGCTAGTAACAAAGGAAAGAAAGGTACTTCAACTAGTAGCAATAAAAATGATAAATCCAATGATATTGCTTCTAGTAGTTATCTTGATCCCACTAACTCTTCTCTTAGCCAAGTTACACTTGAGCAAGAAAATGAACTTTTGAAGGGGATTATAGAGAAAGGTATCTACAAGAGTCTTGAAGGTTGCAAGTAATTTGAGGAGATTGTACGCAAGCACAGAGGATACCCTAAGAATCTTGGTGTTGGCTACTTCAACGCTAATGGAGTTGAATGGGAAGAAGGTTAGTATCCCAATCCTAAGTTTGTTCCTCAAAAGGAGAAGTATGAAAATACTCTCCCCAAGGGAACAAAAGCACAAGATGACCTTCTACCACAAGACCCCAAGCTCAAGGGCAAGAACAAGCTTCAAGAGGACATTGAATCATATTAAGATGAATCCTGAGCTTTGATGAAGTGGGCTCCCAAGGCTACTACAAGCTCAACTTCTACAAGAGCTACTTCAACACCAAGGATCCCCATCAACTAGATGTGGGTCCCCAAGAAGAAGAACTAGAGAAGTTCTTGAGGGGCGACTCCGCCAATGAAATCCACTCATATTCATTATTGGCAAGAACTAGTTGCAATCAACATCTACATCATGCAATAGTTCAAGGAGTCACACATTCCCTCAAATGTAAGCAAGGGACAAGGTAATCAAAAAATCAATGGACATCATCATATATGCTTTGCACTCCATGTCCATAGATATCCTTGTATTTGTCTCTTGTGTCTTGCGACTAACCCATGTAGGTGAGAATAGAAATGAAACAACAAGGATGCTCCCAACTCATGGTGATCTTCATCAACTTTGAGCATCCACCACTACTTCGCCTACATGAAGTCTTCATCGACAAAACCCAAGGTTAGTTTATCCCTCCTATTGGGGATGTCACATCAAGGGGGAGGTTTACTCTAAGACTTGATTTAAAGCATCTCATAGTATGTGATAACATTAAATGCTTTATGTAAAAGTGGTAACCCCACTTGTGCTTAAACGATGAGTATGACCTATGATCAAGTATTCTTACTTGGCTCCTAAGTCAATATAATCATATATAGATGACTCCGTCATCGCCAAAGTGCTTGTTAGATGGTAATGGGTTTGTGCATGTTTTCCATGTTTTCATTTGACATCTTATTGTTTGAGCATGTTGGTCTGCATTGATTTACTCATTCGAGGATATCCAATTGTTGCTATTTGGCTTTTGATTTTTCATTTGCCAATTGGATATGCAAGAATACCCAGGACCACTCCTCTAGCTATCTATGCTTTCTCACCTCATATTCTATTCATGCTACATCACAAAATTTGAACAAGTACTTTTTGATCTCTCTGTGTGAGGAGCACTCGGAGTTCCGTATCGACAAAGGACTAGCCATTAATACCTCCCAAGTGCATCTCGGTGGAACCAACTCCAAAATCTCGGTCTCACCGAATGCCTTGGGTTGATCTGGTTTTTCAATCTCGGTACTGTCGATTCCATATTCTCGGTTACACCGAGCTTCCCTGTCACTTGATAGTTGAGAAACTCGATGACACCGAAAATGTAGAATTGGTGTCACCAACAATGATGGGTATATATGTTGTGTACCCCGACGGTTTGAAAACCAATCTTCAAACATCACACCTCAAAACCCTAACTGCCGAAGAAGGACCCCCTGGTCATCGCCCTTGTCTCCCCGCGCTCCTCCGCCGCTGGGATCTTCGCAGTCGACGGGAATCTTTGCCGCCGTCCATGCCATAGAGGATCCATCACCGAGCTAGGGTATGGATTCAACCCTTCTTGCAGTCCCCATCCAAATCTTGCGCAATGAAGCTTATTCCATCGGTAATCCACCGTTTGCACATATTTCTATCCACATAAAAACTCAATAGAGTAGCGGACGATTGAATTTCTAGGGTTTGCCTTCCGCACGATGAAACTCGATGGAACCGAAGTGAACAAATCGGTGTCACCGATTTGTTATCTATGCTGCTGAGAACTTTCTTGGTGAAACCGAGTACTTCTTTTCGGTCTCACTGAAAGGAGTGCCAAGTTTTGGCTAATGAGAAACTCAGTCTCGGTAGTACCAATGTTGTTGCTTCGGCTGTACCGATTTTCATGTGACAGAATGTAATCTTTAGAAATTCTTAGTTCAAACTTTCAAAATCTTTGCATTTTTTGATGACTTATCCTATTCCACTATTCTCAACTCTATTCACAAGGTCAGACATGTTAGATGCTGAAGATAGCCAGAATCTGCAGGAGCAGAATGTCGATATGAGTTTAGGCACTAGTCCTGAGTCTAGCTCTTCCTCAGATCCAGGCACTCCCAGTTCTCATGGGTTGCCTAAGGATGCAACAAGGACGAGGAAGAGGCAGAATTTTGATGAAGAAAATTCTGATTTTGTGCCTGAGGAGGTTCTTGCTACAAAGCAAGAGAAGGCTGCAAAGAAGTCCGCTAATGAAGCTACCTCATCTAGGAGGGTAGTCAGCAAGGTATATGCACCTCCAAAGACTTTCAAAGCACATGAAAGTGCTAGAGATACTATGTCTATTGAGCTCCCAAAGAAATATTTTTCTAAGAAGGCAGGAGATAAGAAGACAGCTAGGAAGAGGATCATTCATGTTATTGGCAGGCTTACCTCTATATTTGAGGATCCATAGGAGGTTGCTGGCGATGCTGCTGAGGAGGAGGAGGAGGAACCTGTTGTCAAGGCCCCTCCCAAGAAGAAGCAAGAGAAGCTTATGGTAGATGCTATGCCTAAGCCTAGTCCCTCTAAGAGCACCAAGGCTGCATCCAAGAAGGTTGCTGCAGGGAAGTCCAAGAGGACTACCAGAGATATTCCTGCTGCTGAGAAGAACAAGACATCAAATTTTAGAGAAGCAGATGATGATGATGCTATGTCAGTTTTGATGAAGCTTAGACCTCACCTTCCTGAACACAATGCCAGCCACCCAGTTGCTGAGGATATGAAGAAGAGGAAGGATTCATGTTTGAGGGCATGGAGAGCTATTGATCAATATGCCCAGAGGAGAAAAATTGTTGTCGACTATAGATTCTACACCAAGGAGCAGCAAGACTTCTATGAGACGATCTTGCTTGACAAGAGTCCTACAGTCAGTGATATGAGATACGTTGACTGGAATTATATCAAGGCAAATGAGAACTATTTCCCATGTGTGCAAGACAACTTCCACTGCATTGGACTTGATCAGTTTGTTGGCAGAGAGTTCACTACTTAGAATGATGAGATGATCATGCAGTTCTACTCCACTGCTCACTTCTATGGAGATGGCAGGATAGTATGGATGATTGAAGGAGCAAGATACAAATCTACAGTTGATGAGTGGGCTACCATCTTAGGGGTCCTAGAGGTACATGATGGTGACTTGGATGTCTACTCTGAATCCAAGGAGAGACACAATGCTATGAAGGATATGTACACTGCTATCCTAGCTGCTAACTGATACATCTCCAACGTATCTATAAATTTTGCTTGTTCCATGCTGTTATATTATCATTCTTGGATGTTTTACAATCATTTTACCACAACTTTATATTATTTTTGGGACTAACCTATTAACCTACAGCCAAGTGCTAGTTTCCTGTTTTTTTCGTGTTTTTGGGTTTTACAGAAAAGAAATATCAAACGGAGTCCAAATGTAATAAAAATTTACGGTGATTTTTTTGGACCAGAAGAGACCCACGGAGGATCGGAGTTTGGCCAGGAGACCCACGAGGCAGTCACAAGCCTCAGGGGCGCCCCCCTAGGCGTGCCAAGCAGGCTTGTGACTCCCTCGTGTCCCATCCAGACTTATTTCCACCACCATAAATTCCTATAAATACCAAAAAACCCAACGCAGAACCTAGATCGGGAGTTTTGCCGCCGCAAACCTCTAGAGCCACGAAAAACCAATTAGGAGCCCGTTCCGGCACCCTGCCAGAGGGGGAAACCATCACCAGAGGTCATCTTCATCATCCCGGCGGTCTCCATGACGAGAAGGGAGTAGTTCACCCTCAGGGCTGAGGGTATGTGCCAGTAGCTATGTGTTTGATCTCTCTCTCTCTCGTGTTCTTGAGATGGCACGATCTTGATGTACCGCGAGCTTTGTTGATATAGATTGAATCATATGGAGTTTTCCCCTCTCTATCTTGTTGTGATGAATTGAGTTTTCCTTTTGAAGTTTACTTATTGGACTGAGTCTTTAAGGATCCGAGAACACTTGATGTATGTCTTGCAATAGGATATATATGGTGACAATGGGATGTTCTATTGATACACTTCATGTATGTTTTGGTGATCAACTTGCGGGTTCCGTGACCTTGGGAATCTATGCATAGGGGTTGGCACATGTCTTCGTCTTGACTTTCTTGTAGAAACTTTGGGGAACTCTTTGAAGTTCTTTGTGTTGGATTGAATATAATGAATCTGAAATTATGTGATGCATATCGTATGATCAAGCCCACGAGTACTAGAGGTGACATTCGGGTATCTAGGTGACATTAGGGTTTTGGTTGATGTGTGTCTTATGGTGTTATTTTAGTATGAACTCTACAGCTATTTGTGACACTTATAGGGATAGCTCATAAGATTGATCGGAAAAGATAACTTTGAGGTGGTTTCATACCCTACAATAATTTCTTCATTAATTCTCCACTATTTGTGACTTTGGAGTGAACTCTTTGTCACACGAGAGGTATTTACATATGATTTAACTATGCCAATATTGTTGAGAGAAATTGCACTAGTGAAAGTATGGACCCTAGGCCTTGTTTCCAAGCATTTATACAATGTTTGGCTCGCTGTTTACTATTTGTTACCTTGTTGTTTTTATATTTTCAGATTACAAAAACCTATATCTACCATCCATATTGCACTTGTATCACCATCTCTTTGCCGAACTAGTGCACCTATACAATTTACCATTGTATTGGGTGTGTTGGGGACACAAGAGACTCTTTGTTATTTGGTTGCAAGGTTGTTTGAGAGAGACCATCTTCATCCTATGCCTCCCACGGATTGATAAACCTTAGGTCATACACTTGAGGGAAAGTTGTCGCTGTCCTACAAAACTCTGCGCTTGGAGGCCCAACACAAGTCTACAAGAAGAAGGTTGTATAGTAGACATCAAGATCTTTTCGAGCGCCGTTGCCGGGGAGGTGAGTGCTTCAAGGTATATCTTTAGATCTTGCGATTGAATCTTTTAGTTTCTTTTTTTTCACTAGTTTGGTTTTATAAAAGAAAACTATAAAAATGTAATTGAGGTTGCCTCATATGCTTCATCTTTTTAATGTCTTCCGTGAAAATGATGGAAAGGAAAATTGTGCTCAAGTGTTAGTAGAAGAAGTTATTAAAATGTTTGGCACTAAATCTTTGAGTGATGAGCATGATTGCAATGTTGTTAGTATGAATTCTTTGAATATCCATAGTACTAATGATGATTGCACTAGTCATGATAAAAAGATTTCTTATAAGCATGTCAATTTTTGTTGAGTGCATAGAGTTTGTCAAGACATGCCAAAAAGGGAAGATAGATTTTGTAAGAGGCATAAGTATTTAGAAACTAAATGGTTGCAAGAGAGGCTATATGTTTGTGCTGAAAGATTTAATATTTATCACCGTCCTTGTGAACTTTGTAATGAATGTGGTCAGTTAAATCTCCAATGCAAATTGTTTCATGATCGAATCATGTCCAAAAATTGTGATAACTTGATTTCCCTTGCGCATCATAATGAACTTAGTTTGCTTCTGGGCTATGAAGAAATGAAACGTATAACTAGGGGTATCCCAGAATATAATCTTAAGAGATTTCTTGATTTTGATCTAAAGGAAATTTATATGTATTGTGCGGTAAATTGCATTGAGAATCCATATATTGCCAATTACTTAAAGACAAAAAAACAATTAGAAGAGGAAGAGAATACTAATGAAGGGGAAGAGGTTTCCCAATATCTTCCTATTTTTTCTTATGATAAATCAGGTAACGAGGAGAAGCTTCTTATTCAACCAACCTCTTCAAAAAGAAGTTTGGAGGAATTAAATAAGGCCACGCATAATGTTGCGAACAAGAAGAAAAGAAGTAAATGTAAAGGTAAAGAGGTATCTCTCCCAAATAATGTTGCTCCCATTATTGATAGTCCTCATGAGAATGAATCAAAAATAGTTGTGGAATACAGTACACTTGAGGACGATTTTGTTATGCCTATTTCTTGATGTGATAATTATGATTAGGAGGATAATGGTACTTCTTATAATCTTGAAAATATTTATGGCACCAACTTGGAGGATGATGATAATAATTGCTATACTATTGGTGTTATTCATACCATTAATGATGAGAGTGAATATGTTTATGATATACAAATCCACAAGCTTGGGGATGCTATGTTTGACGACAATGAAACATTTGCGAATTTATTTGCTGCAATTAATGTTTGTCCCAAGCTTGGGGATGCTATTATTAATGAAGATGATATTTTTATTCCCCCTACTTTGAATGATCAAATTTGTTATAATGATTGCATGCCTCCTAGTTATGATGATTATTGTGATGATACTTATGCAATGAAAAAGAGTGATGATTACTATTATAATACTTGTCATAATTATGAATATCCTTTTAATAAATATTACTCTTTTAGTGTGGAACCAATTTTTACTATTCAAGTCTTTTATGATACTCCCACTATTAGTCATGAGAAGAAATTTGCTTATGAGGAGAGTAGTAAAATTTCTATGCTTGTAGATCATGAAAAGAATGCTTTATGTTCTGGTTATCTTGTTGAATTACTTCATGGTGCTACTGAGAATTATTATGAGGGAGAAACATATGCTTATAGGAATTGCAATAATATCAAGTTTCCTCTCTATGTGTTCAAATTCTTGAAGATATGCTTGTTTTATCTTCCTATGCTAGATGATTCTTGCTCCCATAAATTGTTTGTTCACAAAATCACTATGCATAGGAAGTGGGTTAGGATTAAATGTGCTATTCATATGCTTCATGATGCTCTCTTTGTGTTTCAATTCTTATCTTTCTGTGAGCATCATTGAAATCATCATGCCTAGCTAAAAGGCATTAAAGAAAAGCACTTGTAGGGAGACAACCCAACACTTTTACTTTCTGTTTTTGTGTGTTCACATGATTAAGATACTTTATTAATCATGTTTTGTGTCTTTTATTTCACTAAAGTGCCAAGTAAAGCCTTTGGGATAGTGTGGATACTTGCTTGTTTATTCTGTGCAAAAACAAAAAGTTTTGCGTTCAGTATATGAATTCTCTAATTTTACTGAAGCATCAAAAAATTCTGATATTTTTACAAAAACTTTATATGAAAATTAGTTGAGTTTTCCTAAATTTTAGTAATTTTTAGAGTCAGTTAAGTTTGGTGATCATTCAGATCTTTACAGACTGTTCTGTTTTTGACAAATTCTGTTTTGCATGCATAGTTTCCTTGTTTCAAGTGTTCCTATAGCTTATATTGAGTAATATAAATTGTGGGAATGATGTAATACAGTAAGTATCATGTGGTAACAATTATGAATATTTTCTTGACAATACCTAAGTGAATAACCTATATTTACTACACTAACCCATCTCACGAAGTTCCGTTAAGTTTTGTGTGATTGAAGTTTTCAAGTTTTGGGTGAGACACCGATATGAGGAGAATAAGGAGTGACAATAACCTAATCTTGGGGATGCCCAAGGCACCCCCAAGGAAATACTAAAGGAAGACTAAAGCTTCTAAGCTTGGGGATGCCCCGGAAGGCATCCCCTCTTTCGTCTTCAACACTATCGGTATATCTTACTTGGAGCTATATTTTTATTCCTCACAAAATATGTGTTTTGCTTGGAGTGTCATTTTTTTTATGTTATGTGTTATTTATAATCTAGTTTTTCAATAAAAATTTCTAAGAATTGCCTTAGGATGCTTGCATTGCGTGTTTTGATATGTGATGGGTAAAAAGAGAAACTTCTGCTGTAGTGTTTGAATTTTCATATTTTACTGGAATGTGAAAAGTTTCTGAATTTTTACACAGTGTTTTAATATAAATTTTATAGAATTTCCTAAATTTTCATAATTGTTTTAGTTACATAAGTACACTGTATTCATAAATTGCTACAGACTGTTCTGTTTGGGCAGATTGCTGTCATAGTTTTGTTATCTACTTATCCTATACTTTCCATAGCCTATATTGGTAGATATAACTTATGGAAATGATAGTATATAGTACCTAATGTTTGAAAATTATTACGCAACTTGTCTTGGCAGTACATAAAGAGTTGATTTATTATTATGTGTACTAACCTATCTCACGAGTTCCTTTTGAGTCTTGTGTGGATGAAGTTTTTGAGAATAGGTGAAACCGGGATATGAGAGGATTGAACGAGATACAAAATCTCAAGCTTGGGGATGCCCAAGTCACACCAAGTAAATATTTCAAGAAGTCTCAAGCATCTAAGCTTGGGGATGCTACGCATCCCACCTCTCTTCATCAACAATTATCGGTCAGCCTATGTTGAGCCTAAATTTTTATTCATTCACATGATGTGTGTTATTCTTGGAGTGCTATTTTTCTTTTGCTCGATGTTTGAATAAAGTACTCATATATGAAAATATTTATTGAGGGAGAGAGAGTCTTCACATAGCTACTTAATTGTTTTACTACTCATTGATCTTCACTTATATTGTTTGAGCTAGGCAATGTTGTTCTAGTGCTTCACTTATATCTTTATAGTGCATGGTTGTGTTATATTTTATAGAAATTATTGAACTCTCGTACCTCGCTTATATTATTTTTAGAGTTTCTTAAAACAGCATGGTAATTTGTTTAGGTTATGAATTTAGTCCTAATACAATGGACATTCAAGAGGGATATAATAAAAACTTTCATATTAAGTGCATTAAAAACTATGAGAAGTTTGATTCCTTGCATATAGTTTTGAGATAATAGGGATGGTAATATGAGAGTCATGATAGTGAGTAGATGTGAATTGGAAGAGATACGTGTGTTAAAGCTTGTGATTCTCGTAGCATGCACGTATGGTGAACCGTTATGTAACGAAGTCGGAGCATGATTTGTTTAATGATTGTCGACCTTTGTGTGAGGGTCAGGAGCACGCGATGGTTAACTCCTACCAACCTCTTCCCTAGGAGCATGCATCTAATGCTTTGTTTGATAACTAATAGATTTTTTCAATAAGTATGTGAGTTCTTTATGACTAATGTTGAGTCCACGGATTATACGCACTCTCACCCTTCCACCTTTGCTAGCCTCTCTAGTACCGCACAACTTTCGCCGGTACACCAAACCGTCCTTCCTCAAAAAAGCCACCATATATTCCTCAAAACAGCCACCATACCTACCTATTATGGCATTTCCATAGCCATTCCGAGATATATTGCCATGCAACTTCCACCATGTAGTTTTTCTATGACTTCCATCATCACTTCATATTGCATATAGAGTCATATCTTGTCATAGGAATAGAGTTGTAATTTAATTTTCTTTGAGTTATAAGTAAATAAAAGTGTGATGATTTTTCATTAATAGAGCATTGTCCCGTGAGAGAAAAAGGATGATGGAGGCTATGACTCCCTCACAAGTTTGGATGAGTATCTGGACTTTACAAAAAATAAAAGAGGCCAGCGAAGCCCAAACAAAAAAAGAGGCCAAAGAAGCCCACCAAAAAAAGAGAGAAAGAGAGAAGGGACAATTGCTACTACCTTTTTCCACACTTGTGCTTCAAAGTGGCACCATGATCTTCATGATAGAGAGTCTCCTATTTTGTCACTTTCATATAACTAGTGGATATTCATTATGCATGACCACTTAGTTTTCTTTTTGAGCTTTCATACACTTATAGCTCTAAGTGCATTTGTTGCATGGCAATCCCTACTCACTCACATTGATATCTATTGATGGGCATCTCCATAGCCCGTTGATACGCCAAGTTGATGTGAGACTATCTTCTCCTTTTTCCCCTTGCACCTCCTCCATATTCTATTCCACCTATAATGCTATATCCATGACTCATGCTCATGTATTGCGTGAGAGTTGAAAAGGTTTGAGAACACCAAAAGTGTGAAACAATTGCTTGACTTGTTCATCGAGGTTGTGCATGATTTAGATACTTTGTGTGGGGAAGATGGAGCATAGCCAGACCATATGATTTTGTAGGGATAACTTTCTAAGGCCATGTTATTTCGAAAGGACACGACTACCTTGTTGGTGTGCTCGAAGTATTACTGTTTTATTTCAATATTAGACTATTGTTTTGAATCTTACGGATCTGAATATTCATGCCACAATAAAGAATATTACATGGATAAATATGTTAGGCAGCATTCCACAAGCAAAAATTCTGTTGTTATCATTTACCTACTCGAGGACGAGCAGGAATTAAGCTTGGGGATGCTGATATGTCTCCAATGTATCTATAATTTTGCTTGTTCCATGTTGTTATATTATCATTCTGGGATGTTTTACAATCATTTTACCACAACTTTATATTATTTTTGGGACTAACCTATTAACCTAGAGCCCAGTGCCAGTTCTTGTTTTTCCCGTGTTTTGGGGTTTCACAGAAAAGGTATATCAAACGGAATAAAAATTTACGGTGATTTTTTTGGACGAGAAGAGACCCACTGAGCATTGAAGTTGGACCAGAAGACCCACGAGGTAGTCGCAAGCCTCAGGGGTGCGGCCACCCCCCTGGGCATGCCCTGTAGGCTTGTGACTCCCTCGTGGCCCATCCTAACTTATTTCCACAGCCATATATTCTTATAAATACCAAAAAAACCAACGCAGAACCTAGATCGAGAGTTCTGCTGCCGCAAACCTCTAGAGCCACGAAAAATCAATTGTGAGCTCATTCCCGTACCCTGCCGGAGGGGGGAAACCATCACCGGAGGCTATCTTCATCATCCCGGCGGTCTCCATGACGAGGAGGGTGTAGTTCACCCTCGGGGCTGAGGGTATGTACCAGTAGCTATGTGTTTGATCTCTCTCTCTCTCGTGTTCTTGAGATGGCACGATCTTGATGTACCCCGAGCTTTGTTGATATAGATTGAATCATATGGAGTTTTCCTCTCTCTATCTTGTTGTGATGATATGAGTTTTCTTTTTGAAGTTTACTTATCGAATCGAGTCTTTAAGGATTCGAGAACACTTGATGTATGTCTTGCGATGGGATATCTGTGGAGACAATGGGATGTTCTATTGATACACTTGATGTATGTTGTGGTGATCAACTTGCGGGTTCCATGACCTTGGGAATCTATGCATAGGGGTTGGCACAGGTCTTCGTCTTGAATTTTCGGTAGAAACTTGTTGGGGAACATTGCATGGGAAACAAAAAATTTCCTACGCACACGCAAGATCTATTAATGGTGATGAGCATCTATGAGAGGGAGAGTGGTTCTACATACCCTTGTAGATCACTAAGAGGGAAGCGTTAAGAAACACGGTTGATGTAGTCAAACGTCTTCACTACCCAATCATGATCCGTCCCGCGATCTCATCACAAGCCGTCCCACGATCCCATCATGGTCCTTCCGATCTAGTACGAATGGATGACACCTCCGCGTTCAGCACACGTATAGCTCGATGACGATCTCCGCCTTCTTGATCTAGCAAGAGGGAGAGGAGAGGTAGATGAGTTCTCCGCCAGCACAACGGCGTGGTGGCAGTGGTGGTGGAGCTGTCTTAGTAGGGCTTCGCCAAGCACAACCGAGACGATCTAGTGGAGAACAGATCTAAAGGAAGAGAGAGGGAAACATGTGGCAATTCTTAAGTACGGCTGCCCTCTGTAACACCCTGTTACGCCTGGCGGGATCTAGACTGGCCCCACAGACCAACACTAGTCTTTCATGCGCACTTTGTCCTCACTCGTGCGCACCCGGGACCAACTTCCTGATCGGTCACCCATCCTAGAATCGCTCCAAGCCAAGCACGCTTAACTTTGGAGTTCTTTTCGAGTGGGCTTCCAGAAAAGAAGGAATTCCTTGTTGATATGAGTAGTCTATCATTCCTATTAAGCTAGGCTCTCACATACACCCCCACTCAAAGGAACCGACGTCCTCGTCAGCCCATCAGGAACGTTCCCTTTTGGCACACGTATGTGCGTCCAGTCCGGCACATGTGCCATGTTGTGTGCCACGACGGGCCACACACGCCATGCGCCACATGCACGTGCACCTGACCCGTGCATGCCCGTGTAACAGCAAGGGTTGGCTCTGATACCAATTGTAACACCCTGTTAGGCCTGGCGGGATCTAGACTGGCCCCACAGACCAACACTAGCCTTTCCTGCGCACTTTGTCCTCACTCATGTGCACCCGGGACCAACTTCCCGATTGGTCACCCATCCTAGAATCACTCCAAGCCAAGCATGCTTAACTTTGGAGTTCTTTTCGAGTGGGCTTCTGGAAAAGAAGGAATTCCTTGTTGATATGAGTAGTCTATCATTCCTATTAAGCCAGGCTCTCACACCCTCCCTCTCCTCATCTATATATAGGGGAAGGGAGGAGGGGTGGTGCCCCCTAGATCCAATCTAGGGGGCGACGGCTAGGGTAGATAGGGTGCCCCCTAGGGAAACCCTAGGGTGACTTGGCCCCCAAGCCAGGTGGAGGGAACCCTAGAGGGTGCACCCCACCTCTCCTGGTTATGTGAGAAAGGGTGAGCGGGGCGCACAACCCCTTAGTGGGCTGGGTTTCCCCTCCCTTTGGCCCATGAGGCCCCCCAACACTTGTCGGGGCCCCCGAAACCCCTTTCGGTACTCCTAGTCATAACTTGGTACCCCCAAAATGCTTCCGGACTCTGATTACCTTCGTTATATATCGATCTTCATCTCCGGACCATTCCGAAGTTCCTCGTCACGTCCGAGATCTCGTCCGGGACTCCAAACAACCTTCGGTCACCAACACATATAACTCAATACTACCGAAACCTCACCCAACCTTAAGTGTGCAGACCCTCCAAGTTCGAGAACTATGTAGACATGACCGAGACACCTCTACGGTCAATAACCAATAGTGCGACCTGGATGCCCATATTGATTCCTACATATTATACGAAGATCTTTATCAGTCGAACCTCTATGTCAAGGATTCAGTTAATCCCGTATGTTGTTCCCTTTGTTCTTCGGTATGTTACTTGCCCGAGATTCGATCGTCGGTATCTCTATACCTAGTTCAATCTTGTTACCGGCAAGTCTCTTTACTCGTTTCATAATACAAGATCATGTGTCTAAGACTTTAGTCACATTGCTTGCAAGGCTTATATTGATGTTGCATTACCAAGTGGGCCCTGAGATACCTCTTCGTCATACGGAGTAACAAATCCTAGTCTTGATCCATGCCAACCCAACAGACACCCTCGGAGATACCTATAGAGCACCTTTATAGTCACCCAGTTACGTTGCGACGTTCACACAAGGTACTCCTCTGGTGTTAGTGAGTTGCATGATCTCATGGTCATAGGAACAGATACTTGACATGCAGAAAACTGTAGCAATAAACTGACACGATCATATGCTACATTCATAGTTTGGGTCTTGTCCATCACATCATTCTCCTAACAATGTGATCCCATTATCAAATGACATCTCATGTCCATGGCTAGGAAACCTTGAACATCTTTGATCAACGAGCTAGTCTATTAGAGGCATACTAGGGACATGGTGTTGTCTATGTATCAACACATGTATCTGAGTTTCCGATCAATACAATTATAGCATGGATAATAAACAATTATCATGAACAAGGAAATATGATAATAACCAATTTATTATTGCCTCTAGGGCATATTTCCAACAGTCTCCCACTTGCACTAGAGTCAATAATCTAGATCACATCACCATGTGATTTACATTGTTATGAATCTAACACCCAATGAGTTCTGGGGTTCGATCATGCTTTGCATATGAAAGAGGTCTTTAGTTAATGGGTCTGCGACATTCAGATCCGTGTGTACTTTGGAAATCTCTATGTCTTACTGTAGACACTGCTACCACGCTCCACTTGGAGCTATTCCAAATGGCTACTCCACTATACGTATCTAGATTGCTACTAAGAGTCATCCAAATTGGTGTTAAAACTTGCATCGACATAACTCTTTACGATGAACTCTTTACCACCTCCATAATCGAGAAACATTTCCTTAGTCCTTTAGTTACTAAGGATAATTTTGACCGCTGTCCAATGATCCACTCCTGGATCACTTTTGTACCCCTTGATGGACTCATGGCAAGGCACACCCAGGTGCGGTACACAGCATGGCATACTATATAGAGCCTATGGATTAAGCATAGAGGATGACCTTCGTCCTTTCTCTTTCTTCTGTCATGGTCGAGCTTTGAGTCTCACTCAACTCCACACATTACAAATCAGGCAAGAACTCTTTGTTTCACTCATCCATTTTGAACTCTTTCAAAATCTTGTCAAGGTATGTACTCATTGAAAGTCTTATCGGACATCTTTATCTATCTCTATAGATCTTGACGCCCAACAATTAGATAGCTTTATCCAGGTCTTCCTTTGAAAAACTCTTTTCAAACAACTGATTATGCTTTCTAGAAATTCTACATTATTTCCGATCAACAATATGCCAACCACATATAGATATTAGAAATTCCATAGTGTTCCCACTCACTTTCTTGTAAATACAAGTTTCTCATAAACTTTGCATAAACCTAAAAACTTTGATCACCTCATCAAAGCGTATATTCCAACTCCGAGATGCTTGCTCCCACCCATAGAAGGATTGCTGGAGCTCGCACACCTTTTAGCATCCTTAGGACTGACAAATCCTTCTCATTGTATCACATACAACCTTTCCTCAAGTAAACTGTTAAGGAAATGATGTTTTGACATCCATCCGCCAGATTTCATAACTGAAAAATGCAGCAACTGCTAACATAATTCCAACAGACTTTAGCACCGCTAACGGTGAGAAAATCTCATCATAGTCAATTCCTTGAACTTGACGAAAACTTATTTGTGACAAGTCGAGCTTTATAAATGGTGACATTCACCATTAGCGTCTGTCTTCATCTTAAAGGTCCATTTGTACTCAACGACCTGTCGTCCAACGAGCAAGTCTACCAAAGTCTATACTTGGTTTTCATACATGGATCCTTTATCGGATTTTATGGCCTCTAACCATTTGTCGGAATCCGGGCCCATCATCGCTTTGCCATAGTTCGTAGGTTCATCGTTGTCCAACAACATGACCTGTAAGACAGGGTTGTTGTACCACTCAGGAGTAGTACGCGTCCTTGTCGACCTATGAGGTTTGATAGTAACTTGATCCGAAGCTTCATGATCATCATCGCTAACTTCCTCTTCAACTAACGTAGACTCCACAAAAACATCTTTTTGTGCTGCGCTACTCTATGGCTGAAACAAAGGTTCAACAACCTCATCAAGTTCTATTTTCCTCCCACTCAATTCTTTCGAGAGAAACTCTTTCACGAGAAAGGACCCAATTTTAGCAACAAACACTTTGTACTCGGATCTGAGATAGAAGGTATACCCAACTGTTCTTAGGGTATTCTATGAATATGCATTTTTCCGCTTTGGGTTCGAGCTTATCAGACATCAGTGTCGCATTCCCAAACTCTAAGAAATGACAGCTTAGGTTTCTACCAAACCATATGGTGTCATCTCAATGGATTTAGATGGTGCCCTTTTTAAAGTGAATGTAGTTGTCTCTAATGCATAACCCCAAAATGATAGTGGCAAAAACGATAAGAGACATCATAATTCGCACCATATCTAATAGAGCACGACTACGACGCACGGACACACCATCACACTATGGTGTTCCAGGTGGTGTGAGTTGTGAAACAACTTTTCACATTGTCTTAAGTTGTATACCAAACTCGTAACTCAGATATTCACCTCCATGATCATATCGTAGGCATTTTATCTTCTCGTCACGATGATCTCAAACTTCACTCTGATTCCGCTTGAACTTTTCAAATGATTCAGACTTTTGTTTCATTAAGTAAATAGACACTATATCTACTCAAATCATCAATGAAGGTAAGAAAATAACGATATCCACCGCACGCTACAACACTCATTGGACCGTATACATCAACATGTATCATTTCCAATAAGTCACTTACCCGTTCCATCAAGCCAGAAAACGGGGTTTTAGTCATCTTGCCCAAGAGGCATGGTCCGCATGTCTCAACCGATTCAAAATGGAATGAGTCCAAAGATCCATCAGCATGGAGTTTCTTGCGCTTTACACCAATATGACATTTAGCAGTAGTGCCACAAGTATGTGGTACTATCATTATTAACTTTGTATCTTTTGGCATCTATGTTATAAACATGTGTAGTACTGCGATCAAGATTCAACAAACCATTCATTGGGTGCATGACCATTGAAGGTATTATTCATGTAAACATATTAACCATTATTCTCTGACTTAAATGAATAACCATATTGCAATAAACACAATCTAATCACGTTCATGCTCAACGCAAACACCAAATAACATTTATTTAGGTTTGTCACTAATCCCGAAGGTAGAGAAAGCATGCGATGTTGATCACATCAACCTTGGAAACACTTCCAACACACATCGTCACCTCACACTTAGCTAGTATCCGTTTATTCCGTAGCTTTTGTTTCGAGTTACTGACATTTAGCAACCAAACCGGTATCCAATAGCTAGGTGCTACTAGGAGTACTAGCAAGGTACACATCAATAACACGTATATCAAATATACTCATGTCGACGTTGCCAACCTTCTTATCTACCAAGTATCTAGGGTTGTTCCGCTTTAGCGACTGCTCTCCTCATAATAGAAGCACTTAGTCTCGGGTTTGGGTTCAACTTTGGGTTGCTTCACTGGAGCAGCAACTATCTTGCCATCCATGAAGTTTCCCTCCTTGCCCTTGCCCTTCTTGAAACTAGTGGTTTTACTAACCATCAACACTTGATGCTCCTTCTTGATTTCCACCTTCGCGGTGTCAAACATCGTGAACAGCTTAGGGATCAACATTTTCATCCCTAGCATTTTATAGTTTATCACTAAGCTCTAGTAGCTTAGTGACAGTGACTTGGAAAACTATATCAATCACTTTCTTATCTGGAAGATCAACTCCCACTCGATTCAAGCGATTGTAGCACCCAGACAATCTGAGCACATGCTCAACGGTTGAGCTATTCTCCTTCATCTTGCATGCAAAGAATTTTGTTAGAGATCTCATATCTCACAACATGGGCACGAGCCTGAGATCCCAATTTCAGCTCTTAAAACATCTCATATGTTCTGTGGCATTCAAAATGTTTTGGAGCCTCAATCCTAAGCCGTAATGCATGACGCACTAAACTATCAAGTAGTCATCGGAACATGATTGTCAGATGTTCAAAATATTGACAGATGACGCTAGATGGGGTGGCGCTCCGAGCGGTGCATTAAGGACATAAGCCTTCTGTGTAGCAATGGGGACAATCCTTAGATCACAGACCCAGTCCACAATATTGCTACCATCATCTTTCAACTCTATTTCTCTAGGAACATATAAAAATTCAAGGGAGCTACAATGTGAGCTACAACATAATTTTCAAAGACACTACTGACTATGTTCATGATAATGAGTTCAATTAATCATATTACTTAAGAACTCCCACTCAAATTGACATCCCTCCGGTCATTCGAGTGATACATGATCCACCAACTCAAGTCCGATCATCACGTGAGTTGAGGGGGTTTCAATGGTGAACATCATCATGCTGATCATATCTACTATATGACTCATGTTCGACCTTTCGATCTCTTGTGTTCCGAGGCCATGTCTGTACATGCTAGGCTCGTAAAGTTTAACCCGACTCTTCTGCACGTGGAACACTGGCTTGCACCCGTTGTATGTGAACGTAGAGTCTATCACACCCGATCATCACGTGGTGTCTCGACACGACACACTTTTGCAACGGTGCACACTCGAGGAGAACACAATTGATCTTGAAATTTTAGTGAGGGATCACCTTATAATGCTACCGTTTCCCTAAGCAAAACAAGGTGCATAAAAGGATTAACATTACATGCAAATCATAAGTGACGTGAGATGGCCATGAACTTGTGCTTTTGATCTCCATCTAGAAAGCACCAGCATGATCTTCATCGTCACCGGCATAACACCATGATCTCCATCATCATGATATCCATCATGGTGTCACCATCAGGGTTGTCGCGCCCATCATGCTCATACTACTATTGCTACAACTTAGCGATAAAGTAAAGCATTACATAGCGCTTAATGATTGACACACAGTTCATACAATAATTAAATACAACCCTACGGCTCCTGCTGATTGTCGTACTCATCGACATGCAAGTCGTGATATTCTATACAACACATGATCATCTCATACATCACATATATCTCATCATGTAATTGGTCATATCACATCACAACATACCCTGCAAAAACAAGTTAGACGTCAGCTAATTGTTGTTGCAAGTTTTATGTGGCTGCTATGGGTATCTAGCAAGAAAAATCCTCACCTACGCAAAACCACAATGGTGATACATAAGTTGCTTTTCAACCTTCTCAAGGATTGCCTTTGTCGAATCCGATCCAACTAAAGTAGGAGAAACAGACACCTGCCAGCCATCTTTGTGCAATGAAGTTACATGTCAGTCGATGGAACCGATCTCTCGTAAGCGTACGAGTAAGGTTGGTCCGAGCCGCTTCATCCCACAATACCTCTGAACCAAAACACGACCAAGGGAGGAAGCAATCTAAGCATCAATGCCCACAAACTCCTTTGTGTTCTACTCGAGATCTCATCTACACATAGACCTAGCTTATGATGCCACTGTTGGGGAACGTTGCATGGGAAACAAAAAATTTACTACGCACACGCAAGATCTATCCATGGTGATGAGCATCTATGAGAGGGAGAGTGGATCTACATACCCTTGTAGATCGCTAAGCAGGAAGCGCTAAGAAACACGGTTGATGTAGTCGAACGTCTTCACGATCCAATCACGATCCGTCCCGCGATCTCATCATGAGCCGTCCCGCGATCCCATCGTGGTCCTTTTGATCTAGTACCGAATGGCGGGCACCTCCGCGTTCAGCACACATATAGCTCGATGACGATCTCCGCCTTCTTGATCCAGCAAGAGGGAGCGAAGAGGTAGATGAGTTCTCCGCCAACACAACGGCGTGGTGGCGGTGGTGGAGGAGCTGTCTCAACAGGGCTTTGCCAAGCACAACCAAGACGATCTAGTGGAGAACAGATCTAGAGGAAGAGAGAGGGCAGCATGTGGCAATTCTTAGGTGTTTATGCCCTCCCTCTCCTCATCTATATATAGGGGTAAGGGAGGAGGGGTGGCGCCCCCTAGATCCAATCTAGGGGGCGGCGGCTAGGGTAGATGGGGGCGCCCCCTAGGGAAACCCTAGGGTGACTTGGCCCCCAAGCCAGGTGGAGGGAACTCTAGAGGGGGCGCCCCACCTCTCCTGGTTACGTGGGAAAGGGTGAGGGAGGCGCACACCCCTTAGTGGGCTGGTTTGCCCCCTCCCTTTGGCCCATGAGCCCCCCAACACTTGTCGGGCCCCCTAAAACCCCTTTCGGTACTCCTGGTCATAACCCGGTACCCCCAGAATGCTTCCGGACTCCGATTACCTTCGTCCTATATATCGATCTTCATCTTAGACCATTCCGGAGTTCCTTGTCATGTCCGGAATCTCATCCGGGACTCCGAACAACCTTCGGTCACCAACACATATAACTCAATACTATCGAAACATCACCGAACCTTAAGTGTGCACACCCTGCGGGTTCGAGAACTATGTAGACATGACCGAGACACCTCTACAGTCAATAACCAATATCAGGACCTGGATGCCCATATTGGTTCCTACATATTCTATGAAGATCTTTATCGGTCGAACCTCTGTGTCAAGGATTCAGTTAATCCCATATGGTGTTCCCTTTGTTCTTTGGTATGTTACTTGCTCGAGATTTGATCGTCGGTATCTCTATACCTAGTTCAATATCGTTACTGGCAAGTCTCTTTACTCGCTCCGTAATACAAGATCCCGTGGCTAACTCTTTAGTCACATTTCTTGCAAGGCTTATAGTGATGTTGCATTACCAAGTGGGCCCTGAGATACCTCTCCGTCATACGGAGTAACAAATCCCAGTCTTGATCCATGCCAACCCAACAGACACCCTCGGAGATACATGTAGAGCACCTTTATCGTCACCCAGTTATGTTGCGATGTTTGATACACACAAGGTACTCCTCTGATGTCAGTGAGTTGCATGATCTCATGGTCACAGGAACAGATACTTGACATGCAGAAAACTGTAGCAATAAACTAACATGGTCATATGGTACATTTATAGTTTGTGTCTTGTCCATCACATCATTCTCCTAATGATGTGACCCCGTTATCAAATGACATCTCATGTCCATGGCTAGGAAACCTTGACCATCTTTGATCAACGAGCTAGTCTATTAGAGGCATACTAGGGACATGGTGTTGTCTATGTATCCACACATGTATCTGAGTTTCCGATCAATAAAATTATTGCATGGATAATAAACGATTATCATGAACAAGGAAATATGATAATAACCAATTTATTATTGCCTCTAGGGCATATTTCCAACAAAACTTTGGGGCACTCTTTGAAGTTCTTTGTGTTGGATTGAATATAACGAATCTGAAATTATGTGATGCATATCATATAATCAAGCCCACGGGTACTCGAGGTGACATTGGGGTATCTAGGTGACATTAGGTTTTGGTTGATGTGTGTCTTAAGGTGTTATTTTAGTACGAACTCTAGGGTTGTTTGTGACACTTATAGGGATAGCTCATAAGATTGATTGGAAAAGATAACTTTGAGGTGGTTTCGTACCCTACAATAATTTCTTCGTTAGTTCTCCACTATTTGTGACTTTGGAGTGAACTCTTTGTCGCACGAGAGGTATTTACATATGATTCAACTATACCAATATTGTTGAGAGAAATTGCACTAGTGAAAGTATGGACCCTAGGCCTTGTTTCCAAGCATTTATACAACATTTTGCTCGTTGTTTACTATTTGTTACCTTATTGTTTTTATACTTTCAGATTACAAAAACCTATATCTACCATCCATATTGCACTTGTATCACCATCTCTTCGTCGAACTAGTGCACCTATACAATTTACCATTGTATTGGGTGTGTTGGGGACACAAGAGACTCTTTGTTATTTGGTTGCAGGGTTGTTTGAGAGAGACCATCTTCATCCTATGCCTCCCACGGATTGATAAACCTTAGGTCATCACTTGAGAGAAAATTGCCGCTGTCCTACAAAACTCTGCGCTTGGAGGCCCAACACGAGTCTACAAGAAGAAGGTTGTATAGTAGACATCACTATCTTGCAATCGCACAAGTTAGGATCCATTTACTTCCTCCAGGCAGGCCTCGGTACCATGAACACCATCTTGAGGCATACCTTGATGCCTAAGTCTAGAGATGAGAAGATGATTCGTGGCTACTCCATCAACATGCTTGTCCATCTGGAGAGTCACACCAGGATTCGAGTGATGGACTTGATTGTTGAAACAGTGAAGAGGGTTGCTGCTGACCAGAATCGCTCATGCTACTATGCACCCTACATTCAGATGCTAATCAACTCCAAACTTGAGAAAGCACATCTTTGCTCTGGATAGACCCCACTTGCCACTTTAGCCAGATTTCAAGGACAACATTGTCGTGATGGACCTAGACCATACCACATCAGCTGCAGCTCAGGCACATGCATATGCAGAGGCAGCTCGAGCCACTAGTGCTCAGGTCCCCAGATCCAGGAACGAGAAGATGGATCTCTTGATCTCCACTATCATGGACATGAAGAAGGACATCAAAACCATTATGGATAGTCAGGATAGCCTTGTGAACATCTTTGAAGATAGAGTGAAAACTCTCAATGACAAGGTAGATGGGCTGACTAAGACAGTCAATGAGCTTAAGGATGAAGTTGATGAAGCTCCTATCCGTCACACCTCTTCAGAGTCCGAGTATTATAATGATGATGAGGACAATGCACATGTTAGGATGACTACCCAGTTCACGACTAAGGCCAGGACACCTATAGTGCCACCTCCGGAGACGATACCTTCATCTTCTGCTCTAGCTACAGTGACATCGGCTCCATCAGCACCTTCAGTGCCTCTAGTGTCTACACCAACTCCATCCAGGACATCAGCAGAAGTCTTTGTCAACGCAGTTGTCTCGACTCCGACATCAACTACCGGAGGAGATTAGCCATAGAAGAATGATTAGCTATATCTCTTCGAGCTTTTTGGTAACTTGTTGCCAAAGGGGGAGAATTTGTATATAGATCTAGGCTTCGAGTGAGAGAGTGTCTGCTTTTTATTGTTGATTTACAAAACATTTGATCTTTTGGTTTGGATGTGAGATACTTTTGTGTTTTTTTGATCACACGCTTTAATGTGTGTTGCTATGATTTCCTATCTTTTGATGGTTATCTAATGATCATTCACTTTGCTTGATGTGTTGTGCTATGTTGTTAACTCTTATTACTCTCGCACACCACCAAGTTGTATGTGACATGGAAGAAGTGCCCCATGTACCTAATTGATTGTGCATTTGCATTCAAACACATATCTAAAAATAATGCACAAATTTAGGGGGAGCTCTTGCTTATCACATACTTCTCAAAATGACGAGTATATTCATTGATTATATCATGTGTCGAAGCTTTGATCTATATGTTGTCATCAATTACCAAAAAGGGGGAGATTGAAAGCACATTTGCTCCCTTGGTGGTTTTGGTAACTAATAACAACATATATGTCATTGAACTAATGTTTCCACCAAGCATGTTTCAGGAAAAGTTCAATGATGGGTTGTCAAAAGGATTGTAGAATACCCCAAGTACAAGGAAATAGATTGGCAAAGCTTCAAGCAAAGGACTCTACATTTTACCTTTTGTGAGAAATCACTTTGAGTCCATAGGAAAGCCAATACTATCAAAAGGGGGTAAGGTTTTGTAGGTGAACAAAATGCTCATATGTGGACAAGTGATAGTCACCACATACACTCACAAGCTCTTCCACAAAAGTCTATCCAAAGCCAAATATTCAAAATCGGTGCAACCAACACTTTTCACTCGGTGCCACCGATTCTCAGCCTCAGACAGATTAAGCAAACCCTAACCCTTCGGTGCAACCAATTCTGCTTCGGTGCCACCAAGTTTGGGTTGCCAACTTCCTTTTACGCAAGTTCACAAAATCGGTCCCACCGAGTTTCGTGAATCGGTGTCATCGAGTTTGGCAATCTGACCGTTGGTCACCTTATCGGTGCAACCGATTTGTATGTATCGGTCTCACCGAGATTCAAAAGTTGCTACCTTTGAGGCAACTCGGTACCATCGAGATTTACACATCGGTGTCACCGAGTTTGACTTATTAGGTGTAACGGTTGGATTTTTGGAGATGCCTATATACCCCTCCACCACCACTCACTCGAGAGAAAAGCACTCAAAATAGTTCCCCACTCATACCTACTGATTTTCAGAGAGAGAACCACCTACTCATGTGTTGGGATCATGCCATTCCATTCCTACCATATGAATCTTGATTTCTAGCCTCCCCAAGTTGCTTTCCACCCAATCAACCTATTCCACCATAGCCAAATATGTGAGTGAGTGATTGTGTGTTGAGGAGTCTATCATCTTGAAGCAAAAAAGCAAGGAGTTCATCGACATTATCGATCCTATTACCTTTTGGAGGGTGGTGCCTCCTAGATTGGTTAGATGTCACTTGGGAGCCTCCTACTTCGTGTTGTGGAGTGAACCAAGAAAATTTTAAGGGCAAGGATATTGCCTACTTCGTGAAGATCTACCCTGAGTTAGGCTAGTCCTCCATGGACGTAGGCCATCATGGTATAGTCAAGGTTGCTTCTTCGTGGAACGCTTCGTGGGTAGAGCCCTCCGTGGACTCTCGCGACCGTTACGCTCTGTGGGTTGAAGACTCCATAAATGTGAATGTACGATAGCACCACCTATTGGAACCACGAGAAAAATCATCGTGTTACCAATTGCGTTTGATCTTCCTACCCTTCCTTTACTTACATGCTTGTATTTATTTTCCGCTGCTATACTCGTAGACATGCATGTGTAGGGTGTACTTGACATACTATGAATGCTAAAATCTGCCAAGACTTAAAATTGCGAAAACGTAGTTTTTAATTGGTCAAGTAGTCTAATCATCCCCTCTAGCACTACTTTTGATCCTACACAAATAACGAGATCAAGGGGATTGACAATCCTCTTGCTAACATTGGGTGCAAGTTGTTTCTTCTTTTGCATGCAACCACTAAAGACGGTTGAGGATTGGTATTCCTATTGGTTCGATAAACCTTGGTTTCATAACTAAGGAAAATACTTACCCACATTGTGCTGCAATAACCCGTTCCTCTTCAAGGAAAACCCAACGCAGATCAGAAGTACCAGGAACCATAGGGCCCCACAAGGTACCTGGGCAGGCCACCCCCCTGGGCGGGCCCAGGTGCCTTGTGGGTCTTCTAGTACTCCGTTGAAGCTTCACGAGTCCCTTTCCTTCCAAAAAAATCATCAAAAAGTTTCATTCAATCCCGAGAATTTTCATTTTCTACACACAAAAACAACACCACGGTAATTCTGCTGAAAACAACACCAGTCCGGGTTAGTTCCAATTAAATCATATAAAGTGCATCAAAACCATATAAACATATTGTAAACATGGGTAAATATGGCATGAGTACTTCATAAATTATCGGTACATTGGAGATGTATCATCCACTACCTCATCGATCTCATCGACTGCGAGATGGATCATGAGAGAAGAATTTTCCTCGATAGAGACACAAGTCCCTGAAGCCGAGATATGGGGAGAGATGGACAAGCTAGACGGAGGAGCGATATAAAGAAGAGACGAAAATAGAGCAAACATGATTCAAGATAATACTAGACTGCATCCTTCTCGCTCGTGCGTCTATCAAGTGTACAAGCAGAATGATCACATTGATGGGTCGAGACATTGACATCTTCCCTTCCGACATAAGTAGTAGAGAAGAAATCAAAACTAGCTTCAATCTACTCCAGTTCCTTCAAATAGGGGTCGCTATCGAACATGAGTTGCTACAGGATTTCCATAGATTGCCTAACTCCAAACAGTTAACCTCCAATATCACATGTGAATAACCAAAAAGTTGAGCGAAGATGATTCCATCATGAAGCACAAATAATTAGGCGATGAAAGGATCTGACAGACCCTTCAAAGGCTTGCTCCAAGCTTCGAGAAACACAAGGGAGCCACTCGACCCACCCCTCCCTTCATGTCATCAGCATTCACCGAGCCGTCGATATTGATTCTAACCCACACTTCGGGCGATCTCCGCATTGGTTCTCCACGTACTTTTTACGAGTTGCTGGTAGGTCCAAGCTCTCCAAAGTCTCATGAACCCATTTAATAGTATGCATCGGGTCATATCCTTCTCGCTCGTGCATCTTGCGGTTGTGCAATGTCCAAATTTTATGCATATTGGTGATAATCTTGCATCTCTCATCTTCGGCGAACATTTGATCTAACAAGATATCTGGCGGCGTAATACATTGGGGGTGGCCTCTTGGTGGGGAGCCCGACAGAAGGACCGACTACTTGAGGGAGCCCCGGAGCCCGAATAAGCATTAAGAGATCATCTTGATGTACAAGCCAAGATGACAGCGGCAAATCCTCTCTATCTTATATTAAACCCCAACCATCATCACCTATATATGTTGAGGGTCAGGGGCAGCTATTCTCATATACTCTTGTAGAAATATACTCTGTGTAGTCATACATCATCGCCCCTTGTAACCCTCGCACGAGGTACTCTAGCATGAATACAAACCAGAAGCAAGACATAGAGTGTTACCTCTCAAAGAGGGCCCGAGCTAGGGTAACTTCCTCGTGTGAACTTTTCTCTGGTACTTCCACCCGCATTTTCCACCCTACCGAGGGTACTAACGGTTATTCGTACCGTCATTTGGCGCACCAGGTAGGGGCTGCATTGATCGAAGACTGAGTCCAAATAAAATCCCCACCTCTTTTGGTGGGCCTCCTGTCAAGAGAGAGCCTCACCCTAGGCTCCTTCACCTTCATTGCGGATAAGACATGCCAGAACAACATCAACCCACTCGCCTCTCATTCTCGCATCATCTTCTTCGGGTCGCTAGTATCGTCATCGACCGCTACATCGACCTCCATCTGTGCATCCCGCCGTCGCAACAAGTCGTATACGTGGCCTCATCGGACTCTACACCATCCACACCCTCGACCTCCAGCTCGGAGCACAAAGTCCTTGGGCCGACAACACTGGCCTCGAGATTGGATTGTTACCGCGACCTCACAAACTACCACCAGCCTGCCCCGACGTCACATCTGGTCGCTATGGTATGTGAGATCTGCTTCATTGACAACATACCAAAGGATTGCATCCTGGATGGATACATCACGGAGCACAGTCTCAGCTCCGCTAGCCTTGCCTGCTCCCGCAAACAGATGACGACAAGGCAAACATCGTCTCCATCTCGGAAACAGAAGATAATGAGGCTGGCGTCATCTTAACCACTGCGACTAGAGATAACAAAGCAACCCTGGCACTAGCAACTAACGACGAGTCCGCCCCCAAGCTATCACCTTGGAGCAGGTATTGACGATAACACTAGGTGGCCCTCCAAACAATAGCTCTTCGGCCCTAACCACCGGCCCACTAGACAACCAGACCAACAAGGGCACGACAACACACGTGATTCCACACGCCGGAGAGTTTTTGGGTGGGTTGGGGATGGCGGACCAGACCAGCAAGGCAACGGCCCGGACGTGGGTAAAGCCCCTGATATGCCTTTAATTTATCGAAAAACAACCGTTTGGACTGGTTGATGGACCGATGGATATCACGTTGGATGACAAAAATGCGTTTGGACCGCTTGGATTAGAGCGGTCCAAAAGGATGTGGATTGTTTATGGGTCCGCGTTAGAGATTCCTAACGGCATGTTTAGGTAAACATAAAACACATTTCTACAAAAAGGTAACATTTCTTGAGATGCAAAAAAGGTAAAATTAAAACACGTACACGATAGACCCGCAAAATAGGCCACAAAGAAGACACATACCGCGAAAAGAGTCTAGTGACCATGCGGCGAGAATTAAAATGGCGTAGTGTGAACTTGTGACATGACCTCACGTCATCCTTTATCCTCTATTTTTAAATAGCTACAACCCATTTCCTAATTTCCCCCTTTATGCAACACGTCACATCATCAAGTCATGAATAAAGTTATAAGTTACTTTTCCATTAATCTTTTCATGCAAAACATACCACCGTGCATGATTTTTTTCCAGAAAATTAAACAGTTATATATATACAAGAGCTTTGGGCATCAAACTCAAAGATGATACCTTATTGGGCCGAAAACTACATACACGGGCTTTGCACGCCAGGCCATGGTCTGGAATGGATTGACCAGAATTTCCGGCCCAGCTCACGCGGCATCGAGGAGAGCCACTGGTGGAGTGGCACGTCCTCTGCTTAAACGGCCTCTTCATATTCGGGAACCCTATCTATCTGGAGGCTACCTAATCCCCTCCCAGGCACTCCCCGCCTGACAACCGCGGCCATGGCGTGCGCCTTCTCCGCCTCCACCGTGTCCACGGCCGCCGCGCTCGTCGCGTCCCCGAAGCCAGCCGGAGCGCCGCAGTGCGCGTCGTTTCCCCGCGCCGCCGCCAGGCCCTCCCGCCTCGCCGCCGCCGGCTCAAGGACGGCCAGGGCCCGCAGCTTCGTCGCCCGCGCCGCAGCCGAGGTTTGTTGCGCCTTGATTCGGTATTTGTTTTTGCCATGGTACGTGGCGCGAGTTGAATTTTCATGTGTATGCGTATCTGTGCCCGCAGTACGACCTGCCGCTGGTGGGGAACAAGGCGCCGGACTTCGCGGCGGAGGCAGTGTTCGACCAGGAGTTCATCAACGTAAGCCCGTAACCAACTGCATTGTGCACGCGCGTCCGTTTACCAATTTCCTTACGCGTGCAAAACTGTGCTCTGCCCGGTTGATAATTCAGATTTTGGCGCACGATTCGTTAACGTCGCAGCTGTATGTTTGGTCGGGGATGCAATGTTTGTGATGGTGTTCTTTTGTTGTAACTACATGCAGGTCAAGCTATCTGATTACATTGGGAAGAAGTATGTGATTCTTTTCTTCTACCCTCTGGACTTCACCTTCGTCTGCCCAACTGGTGCGTTAACCATCTTGTGCTCCGTGAAGGAAGCTATTCGTTTCTGTCTCTCATTTCTAAAATTCATACATGCTAATTTTGCAGAGATTACGGCTTTCAGCGACAGACATGAGGAGTTCGAGAAGATAAACACTGAAATTCTTGGTGTTTCAGTTGATAGTGTGGTATGTTACTTTCCATACATCTGGACATATAGCTCCTCTTTTGAAACTATTATTCTAGCTCTGACATGCATTAAGTGCCTTATCTAGAAATTAATTGTAAAGTGTTCATCTGTTTGTGTCAATGAATACCAATGTTCAGGATATCGGTAACTGGTACCATATCGGTCGGGTGCTGAGTAGGGATAAATAGGTGATTTTTCCATTTAATCGGCAGATAAATCAATTAATTAGCTATTTGGTGACTCGCACTATCAATGCGTGTTCCTTCTTCATGTGAAATTTGAATCTGGGCACGTTTGAAGCATAAGATTTAACATTGCAATCACACAATGTTGGAGCTTTATTATATCTTTTGGATGTATATATGCAACATAAATTATGTGTCATGTGAATACGTGAGTAAATAATGATATTTATTAATCAGATGGATCTAGATCTTTTGTATTCCATGTGCTAAATATGCTCACTAACTCCATTGAGGATGAATGTAGGGCTACTGAGGGTGAACACATATTTTGGATGTATGTATGCAACATAAATTATGCCTCGTGTGAACACGAGAATAAATAATGAACTTTATTAATCAGATAAATGGATCTAGATCTTTTGTATTCCATGTGCTAAATATGCTCACCAACTCCATTGAGGTTGAATGTAGGGCTACTGAGGGTGAACATAAGAGTTAACATTGCAGTGGCACAATGCTGGAGCTTTGTTATATATTTTGGATGAACATATGCAATGTAAATTATGCCGTGTGCGAATAGGAGAGTAAAAAATGATCTGTATTAATCAGATAAATGGATCTAGATTTTTGTATTCCATGTGCTAAATATGCCCACTAACTCCATTGAGGATGAATGTAGGGCTATTGAGGATGAACATATGAGTTGACATTGTAGTGGCATAATGCTGGAGCTTTGTTATATCCTTTGGATGAACATATGCAATGAAAATAATGCCGTGTGCGAATAGGAGAGTAGAGAATGATCTGTATTAATCAGATAAATGGATCTAGAGTTTTGTATTCCACGTGTTAGATATGCCCACTCAATCGATTGAGATGATTTAGGGCTAACACATTGATTTTCTTGTATCCCTTCTGCTTAAAAGTGCACCGTTATAACCTATGCCCAGAAAACTAGTGACTGGTGCGCAGGCAGTATTGCCACCCTGTCCTTTTCGTTTTAATCTGGTTTGGCATTAGGCATATCATTTTATAGCCTTATAGTTATTAGTCACTGTAATTATTCTATGAAGTGATAAGTAACTGTGACATATATTTCATTGATGTCACCTATTAACTTGACACTCGAAATGCTTTCTGCTTGTAGTTTTCCCATCTTGCATGGGTGCAGACAGAGAGGAAATCTGGTGGACTTGGTGATCTGAAATATCCGCTGGTTTCTGACGTCACCAAATCAATCTCCAAGTCTTTTGGTGTATTGATCCCTGATCAGGTATTACTGACGTTTGTTTTTTGACCACCTGCTTGTTTCATATGACCTGCTCATTCTCCTGGATATTTTGCTTTTATTATGCCTTTCCATGTTTGTTATGAAGTTTCATGAGGGTCTCAATGCTATTTTTACCAGGGAATTGCTCTGAGAGGATTATTCATCATTGACAAGGAGGGTGTGATTCAGCATTCCACTATTAACAACCTTGGTATTGGCCGTAGTGTGGATGAGACCTTGAGAACCCTTCAGGTAGAATAACAAGAGAACAAACATCTTAATTAACGTGCATTTTCATTATATTTCTTTAATTTTGATATAGTACCTGACACTGTTAGGATTTATGCAATTTCTGTTTTTTACTTATTATTTAATATTGAGCTAGTGTTTAACACTTCAAAGCCTGTACCTGTTAGCTATTAATGCAAACTGTAATAAGTTTTTAATAGAGAAGGAGATACAAGTTTGTATAACCTGATCAACATTTTTCTTCATTGACAGGCTCTGCAATACGTCCAAGAAAACCCAGACGAGGTCTGCCCGGCAGGATGGAAGCCTGGGGAAAAGTCGATGAAGCCTGACCCTAAGGGCAGCAAGGAGTACTTTGCTGCTATCTAGACGTGTCCCTTGCACTCGCTGTTGATTTTTGTCATGGCCGTTTCTCGGTTACATGTGTTTTTGTGACCCGAGTTGTAGTTATCATGCGTACAATTGACTCTGTAATTTCTACAATAAGGGTTTGTCTGTGTGTGGATTTTCCCTGCTCCAATTTGGAAAGAACAATACAAGATTGGAAATAAAATCTTATCTTATACCGGCCAATGACTTTATTTGGAATTGATCATGGTCTGTTACAAGTTTTGATGCTGTGAAGGTAATTGAAATGTTAATGTTAGAGCATTTCCAGCCGCGCCCCCAACAGCCTCCTTCCCCAGGCGATTTTTTAGCGCCGGCCCAATCATGCCCTTAGGAGTTTGTTTTTTGCTGGGTTGAGCCGAAATAATAGCCGGCGCATCCGAGCCGAACCCGACGTGCTGGGGAGCGTCGGCACAAGCAAAAAGGGGCGTGGGGCTGCTCTGTCGGCGAGAGGAGGGCCGTTTCCTGCCGTTTCTTTCCGCTTTCCCCCTGGCTTCCCTCTCATTCTCTCCATTCCTCTCGCCAATCTCCTCCTCCCTTCCTAGCCGGCCGCCATACCGTCGAAGAAGTACGTGGTCCCTCGCGCCGTGATGGCTGCGACCGCGCCGCCGCCCAGCCGAAGTAGAGGAAGCCAAGGGTGTAGGAGATATGCTCTAGAGGCAATAATAAATGTTATTGATTATCTCCCTGTTCATAATTAGGTTTATGTTTCATGCTATAACTGCTATGGTTCTGAGTCTACAATAATCACGAGGCTTGAAGGAAGACTCATATGCACGTGTGGAATAATAAACGGTAAATTGTATTCCTAGTCTGGCCTCTAAGACTGGCTCAAGTATTGCATGATGATCCTGTTTTCCTGATCATGGGCATGGGTATGCCGGCAATTTTGAGGGCACAATGTTAGAAGAACATTTGTGTTGAATCGACCCGAACTAATGTTATGCTATGAGATACATTCGTCATAAGTTAATGGTTAATAACACAGAGAAGTTAATATTTGCATAATTCCTTAGACCATGAGAGTATCGAGTTTCTTCATACTTGCTTCATGAACTTTGGGGTTTGTTAAACGTCATCCGTAAATGGGTGGCTATTACAGCGGCTTACGGGTTCATGGAAAAGTATGTCAAGTAACTTGATATCTCAAGATTGAGATTTGCTCCTCCGACGATGGAGAGATATCTCCGGGCCCTCTCGGTGTTACGGCATCCATCATCGTCTGGCCAGTCCCTTTGTGATTTGATCACGGGGATGCCTGAACACAGGAACGAGAAAAGAGAACAATACCGATAACGAGGTAACTAGCATAGTGGATAAGTTGTTGATCCACGGGGATGCCAACATGTCTCACCTCAGGTATTTGTAACATATCGCGAAGCAACAGGAATAGCACACGACAACTGGAGGTTCACTCGAATTTCATTCGTGTGGGTATAAGGGTCAATATGGGTGTCCACGGCTCCGATGTTGATCATTGATCGGAATGGGTTCCGGGTCATGTCTATGCTTCACCGAACCTATAGGGTCACACGCTTAAGGGTCATATATCTGTTGAATACTAGACAGGAAGTCTGAGAGAAAATCACCGAAAAAGTTTCGGACACCGAAAAAGTTTCGGACATCGGAAAAGTTTCGTAGAGAGAACACCGGAACAGTTTCGGTAAAACTGAAAAGTTGTTTCAGGGGATACCATTAAGTCAAATTGGTTTCGGCACATGCCTGATAATTCTTGGAGGGTGACAGAATCATTCTGGAAACTTCTGGAAATTTTCCGGAAGAAAAACGGGAAATGTTCCGGAGCTGCTTTTCGCAGATGCTTTTCGCAGATGAAAATCACTAATCCGGAATTGTTTCGGATCGCATTGAAAATTATTTTAGTGGGTGCTGGAAATGTTTTAAGCCCACATATATATTTTTAGTTCGAACGGACGCTGAAAAATGTCGTCATGAATAGTGAACGTGCTTTTTGGATTACTTTATTGTAAACACTATTGCAAATAGTGAAAACACTATTTATGAATAGTGGAAACACTATTTTTGAATAGTGGAAATACTACTAGGGGATGATGCAGGCATGGTGATGCAGGCATGGTGACGCAGGCAACACTATTTGGAGGCTTTCCCTTTATGCCCTTGTGGTGTGCTCACCTCATGGGCATTTTGGTAATTCCAAGTCCCATCCTACCCCTTGGTTTTCCTATAAATAGAGGTGAGTGGGCTGCCCACAAACTGACTCCTTCTCACATACAAGTGCCATTGCAACGATCTGGCTTCTTCTCTCCCTCCCAGCAAAATAGTTTCGTAGAGCCGAAAGGTTGTCTGGGTTCCGGCAGGAACTAGTTCTGGACGGCGAAGCCCTGCCGGATAGATGACATTGTATGTGTGCAACTCTGTAGAGAGATCGTAGTTTCGGTCTTAGTTCAAGAGTGCCTCCCGAAGGGCTGTCCGTGTGACCGTCCGAGTTTCGAAGGTCCTCCCGAAGGGCTGTCCGAGTGACAGTCCAAGTTTTGGAGGTCCTCTCGAAGGGCTATCCACGACACCGTCCGGGGGACTGTCTGACCACCTCCCGGAGGGCTGTCCGAGGGGCAGATGAGGGTATACATCCTCGCGGTTGGGAGGCTGTAAATCCTAGCTGCGGGGATCTGCACCGCCGATCGTCATCGACTCTACTTCCGCTACGCTACGAGTCGGTAACGAAAAGATCAAACCTTGTATGCAGTCTTCATAGTGGTCCTGGGCTGGTGCGTAGGTCGGATTTTTTTTTGTTTTCTGCTGCGTTACCCTACAATGGCATCAAGAGTCGTGCTATGCGTAGATGTAGGTTGCAATCTAGAATACATAGAGATGATGGGTGTTGCACAATATAATTAGGTAGTAGATGAGATATATTACTGAATATTATTTGTGCGGGTAGCAGATGAAATTTGTAACCCGATGTTCTTGTTGCTTCCCTGGAATTTGCATAGTCCTGATCTTAACGGCATGGTGGAATCTCACAAAGTTCTGGCAATCCGCGATCCTTTCATGCTGCTCCTGAGTATGCTGATTGACAGATCAATGAAGTGCTAACAGTTCTTTGGGTTCCACCATAGTTGAGAAAGATGGATGTTTCGTAGACAAAAGGGCAATGCACATGCGATCTGCACGGGGGTCATGTGTATGACGAAGTTTAGTATGGGGCTCAAGATTTTATTATCTCGTGTTTCATACACCTCGCAATGTTAATGTAGTGACTTGGATTATCATGCTTGGTGATGGACGTTGGTAGCTTCGGTTTGTCTCGAAACCTTAGAAGCCACGAAGAACAAGTTTTTGCATGAACCGATTAGAGGCATCTAACTTGGTTTTGCAGGACGGTTTGTGTTGGAAATATGCCCTAGAGGCAATAAATAAAGTGTTTATTATTATATTTCCTTGTTCATGATAATCGTTTATTATCCATGCTATAATTGTATTAATTGGAAACACATTACATGTGTGGGTAAATAGACAACACTTTGTCCCTAGTATGCCTCTAGTGAACTAGCTCGTTGATCAAAGATGGTCAAGGTTTCCTAGCCATTGACATGAGATGTCATTTGATAACGGGATCACATCATTAGTAGAATGATGTGCTGGACAAGACCCAAACTACAAACGTAGCATATGATCGTGTCAGTTTATTGCTACTGTTTTCTGCATGTCAAGTATGTGTTCCTATGACCATGAGATCATGCAACTCACGAACATCGGAGGAGTGCCTTGTGTGTATCAAACGTCGCAACGTAACTGGGTGAATATAAAGGTGCTCTACAGGTATCTCCGAGGGTGTCTGTTGAGTTGGCATGGATCAAGACTGGGATTTGTTACTCCGTGTGACGGAGAGGTATCTCAGGGCCCACTCGGTAATACAACATCACAATGAGCCTTGAAAGCAATATGTCTAAGTGTTAGTCACGGGATCTTGTATTACGGAACGAGTAAAGAGACTTGCCAGTAACGAGATTCAACTAGGTATGAAGATACCGACGATCGAATCTCGGGCAAGTAACATACCGAAGAACAAAGGGAACATCATACGGGATTAACTAAATCCTTGACATAGAGGTTCGACCGATAAAGATCTTCATAGAATATGTAGGAACCAATATGGGCATCCAGGTCCCGCTATTGGTTATTGACCCTAGAGGTGTCTCGGTCATGTCTACATAGTTCTCGAACCCGCAGGGTCTGCACACTTAAGGTTTGGTGACGTTTCGGTAGTACAGAGTTATGTATGGTGGTAACCAAAGGTTGTTCAGAGTCCCAGATGAGATCCCGGACGTCACGAGGAGCTCCAGAATGGTCCGGAGGTAAAGATTCATATATAGGAAGTCCTGTTTTGGTCGTCGGAAAAGTTTCGGGCTCATCGGTAGTGTACCGGGAGTGCCGGTAGTGTACCGGGAGACCATCGGGAGGGGTATTTCGACCCAAGAGGCTCCATGGGCTGTGGGAGAGTGTTTACCAGCCCTTAGTGGGCTGGTGGAAGTCCCACACAAGGCCCATGCGGTTTGGGAAAAAAGGCCCAAAGAGAAAAAGTGGAAAAAGGCAAAAATAGGGTGAATCCTAGTCCTACTAGGATTGGAGGTGGAGTCCACCTCCTCCACCTGGTTCGGCCTCCTCCTTGGAGGCTTGGACCTTGTGCCAAGCCTCCTCCTCTCTTACTCTTATATATACTGGAGGTTTTAGGGTTTTCGCACAGAATTTCAGCCACGTGCTGCCCGTTCCTCCAGTGCATAGTTTCTTCTCTAGATCGGACTTCTGCAGTGCTTAGGCGAAGCCCTGCCTGAATAGCTCCACCGCCATCGCCGGAGCGCCGTCACGCTGCCGGAGAAATCTTCTACCTCTCTGCTCCTTCTTGCTGGATCAAGACGGCGGAGATCGTCATCAAGCTGTATGTATGCTGAACGCGTAGGTGCCGTCCGTTCGGCGCTAGATCAAAGGATCGTGATCAAGTTCATGGGACGGATCATGATCAAGTTCGCGGGACAGATCGTGATTGGATCATGGGATGGATCGTGATTGGATCGCGGGACGCTCGGCGATTTGGATCGCGAAGATGTTCGACTACACCAACCGCGTTTCTTAACGCTTCCCGCTTAGCGATCTAGAAGGGTACGTAGATCCACTCTCCCTCTCGTAGATGCTCATCACCATGGATAGATCTGCGTGTGCGTAGGAATTTTTTTGTTTCCCATGCGACGTTCCCCAATAGTGGCATCATGATCTAGGTCTATGTGTAGATGAGATCTCGAGTAGAACACAAAAGGTTTGTGGGCGTTGATACTCAGATTGCTTCCTCCCTTGGTGAGATTTTGGTTCAGCGGTATTGTGAGATGAAGCGGCCCGGACCAACATTACTCGTACGCTTACGAGAGACTGGTTCCCTCGACCACAACTTGTTGCATAGATGGCTTGCGAGTGCCAGTTTCTCTCACTTTAGTTGGATCGGATTCGACAAAGGTGGTCCTTGAGAAGGTTGAAAAGCAACTAGTGTATCACCTTTGTGGTTTTTGCGTAGATGAGAATTGTTCTTGCTAGATACCCGTAGCAGCCACGTAAAACATGCAATAACAATTAGAGGACGTCTAACTTCTTTTTGTAGGGTATGTTGTGATGTGATATGGCTAATTACATGATGTGATATATGTGATGTATGAGATGATCATGTGATGTATAGATTATCACGACTTGCATGTCGATGAGTACGGCAACCGGCAGGAGCCATAGGGTTGTCTTTAATTATTGTATGACCTGCGTGTCAATCATTAAGCGCTATGTAATGCTTTACTTTATCGCTAAACGGTAGCAATAGTAGTAGAAGCATGTTGGGCGCGACAACCTCGATGGCGACACGTTGATGGAGATCAAGATGATGGAGATCATGGTGTCTTGCCGGTGACGATGGAGATCATGCCGGTGCTTTCAAGATGGAGATCAAAAGCACAAGTTCATGGCCATATCATGTCACTTATGATTTGCATGTGATGTTAATCCTTTTATGCACCTTGTTTTTCTTAGGACGACAGTAGCATTATAAGGTGATCCCTCACTTAATTTCAAGATAAATTGTATTCTCCCCGAGTGTGCACCATTGCGAAAGTTCGTCATGTTGAGACACCACGTGATGATCGGGTGTGATAGACTCTACGTTCACATACAACGGGTGCAAGCCAGTGTTGCACGTGCAGAACACTCGGGTTAAACTTGACGAGCCTAGCATGTACAGACATGGCCTCGGAACACAAGAGACCGAAAGGTCAAACATGAGTCATATAGTAGATATGATCAACATAATGATGTTCACCGTTGAAGCCACCTCAACTCACGTGATGATCGGACTTGAGTTGGTGGATTTGGATCATGTGACACTCAGATGACCTGAGGGATGTCGATTTGAGTGGGAGCTTTAGTAATTTGATTAACTAAACTCATTATCTTGAACAATAGTCTAAGTAAACTTTGCATATTTATGTTGTAGATCAATGGCTCGCGTAGTAGCACCCCTAAATTTTAATGCGTTCCTAGAGAAAGCTAAGTTGAAAGATGATGGAAGTAACTTTGTTGACTAGGCCCGTAATCTGAGGATTATCCTCACGGCTTCCCAGAAGTCATATGTCCTTGATGCACCGCTTGGTGACCAACCAGAAGACATGACCTCCGAAGACGTTAAGAACGCTTAGGAGGCACGTACTGGAGATTACTCAATAGTTTAGTGTGCAATATTGTATGGCTTAGAACCGGGACTTCAAAGACGTTTTGAACGTCATGGATCATATGAGATGTTCCAGGAGTTGAAGTTTATCTTTCAGAAGAATGCCCGGATCGAGAGGTATGAAACCTTCGATAAGTTCTATGCTTGCAATGTTGGAAATATGCCCTAGAGGCAATAATAAAATGGTTATTATTGTATTTCCTAGTTCATGATAATTGTCTATTGTTCATGCTATAATTGTGTTAACCGGAAACCGTAATACATGTGTGAATACATAGACCACAACGTGTCCCTAGTGAGCCTCTAGTTGGCTAGCTCGTTGATCAATAGATGGTCTCGGTTTCATGACCATGGACATTGGATGTCGTTGATAACGGGATCACATCATTAGGAGAATGATGTGATGGAAAAGACCCAATCCTAAGCATAGCACAAAGATCGTGTAGTTCGTTTGCTAAAGCTTTTCAATGTCAAGTGTCATTTCCTTAGACCATGAGATTGTGTAACTCCCGGATACCGTAGGAATACTTTGGGTGTGCCAAACGTCACAACGTAACTGGGTGGCTATAAAGGTACGCTACGGGTATCTCCGAAAGTGTCTGTTGGGTTGACACGAATCGAGACTGGGATTTGTCACTCCGTGTGACGGAGAGGTATCTCTGGGCCCACTCGGTAAGACATCATCATTATGAGCTCAATGTGACTAAGGAGTTAGTCACGGGATGATGTATTACAGAACGAGTAAAGAGACTTGCCGGTAACGAGATTGAACAAGGTATGGGGATACCGACGATCGAATCTCGGGTAAGTACCATACCGATAGACAAAGGGAATTGTATACGGGATTGATTGAATCCCTGACATCGTGGTTCATCCGATGAGATCATCGTGGAGTACGTGGGAGCCAACATGGGTATCCAGATCCCGCTGTTGGTTATTGGCCGGAGAGGTGTCTCGGTCATGTCTACGTGTCTCCCGAACCCGTAGGGTCTACACACTTAAGGTTCGATGACGCTAGGGTTATAGGGAATTAGTGTACGTGGTTACCGAAGGTTGTTCGGAGTCCCGGATGAGATCCCGGACGTCACGAGGAGTCCCGGAATGGTCCGGAGACGAAGATTGATATATAGGAAGTGAGGATTTGGTTACCGGAAGTGTTCCGGGTGTCACCGGTAGTGTACCGGGACCACCGGAAGGGTTCCGGGGGTCCACCAAGTGGGCCCACCTGCCCCGGAAGGTTCCGTGGGCTAAGAGTGGGAGGGAGCCAGCCCCTAGGTGGGCTGGTGCGCCTCCCACCCCAGCCCAAGGCGTGGCAAAGGTGGAGGGGGGCAAACCCTAGGCTTAGATGGGCCTTAAGGCCCACCCTAGGGCGCCCCACCTCTCCCTTGCCCTAGCCGCCGGCCAGATGGCATCTGGTGGCTGCCGCCACCCCTAGGGTGGAACCCTAGGGCGCAGCCACCCCTCCTCCCTCTCTCCTATATATAGTGGAGGTATTTGGGGCTGCACAACACACGGTTCTCCCTCTCTCTCTCGTGCAGCCCTACCTCCTCCTCCCCTCGTTCTCCGTAGCGCTTAGCGAAGCTCTGTCGGAGTACCACGCAGCTCCACCGCCACCACGCCGTCGTGCTGCCGGAGCTCTCCCTCAACCTCTCCTTCCTCCTTGCTGGATCAAGGCGTAGGAGACGTCACCGGGCTGCACGTGTGTTGAACGCGGAGGTGCCGTCCGTTCGGCACTTGATCGGATCTACCGCGATCTGAATCGCTGCGAGTACGACTCCATCAACCGCGTTCTAGCAACGCTTCCGCTTAGCGATCTTCAAAGGTATGAAGATGCAATCTCTCCCCTCTCGTTGCTGGTTTCTCCATAGATAGATCTTGGTGACACGTAGGAAAATTTTGATTTACTACTACGTCTACCAACAGTGGCATCATGAGCTAGGTCTATGCGTAGAATCTATGCACGAGTAGAACACAAAGCAGTTGTGGGCGTCGATTTTGTTAATATGCTTGCCGTTACTAGTCTTATCTTGATTCGACGGTATTGTGGGATGAAGCGGCCCGGACCAACCTTACACGTACGCTTACGTGAGACCGGTTCCACCGCCTGACATGCACCAGTTGCATAAGGTGGCTAGCGGGTGTCTGTCTCTCCCACCTTAGTCGGATTGGATTCGATGAAAAGGGTCCTTATGAAGGGTAAATAGCAATTGGCATATCACGTTGTGGTTTTGGCGTAGGTAAGAAACGTTCTTGCTAGAAACCTATAGCAACCACGTAAAAACTTGCAACTACAAATTAGAGAACGTCTAACTTGTTTTTGCAGCATATGCCTTGTGATGTGATATGGCCAGAAGGATGTGATGTGATGCATTGTGATGTATGAGATTGATCATGTTCTTGTAATAGGGTTCACGACTTGCATGTCGATGACTATGACAACCGGCAGGAGCCATAGGAGTTGTCTTATTTATTGTATGACCTGCGAGTCAATCACAAACGCCATGTAATTACTTTACTTTATTGCTAAGCGTTAGCCATAGCAGTAGAAGCAATAGTTGGCGAGACAACCTCATGAAGACACAATGATGGAGATCATGATGATGGAGATCATGGTGTCATGCCGGTGACAATGATGATCATGGTGCCCCGAAGATGGAGATCATAGGAGCAAGATGATATTGGCCATATCATGTCACTATATTGATTGCATGTGATGTTTATCATATTTACATCTTATTTGCTTAAAACGACGGTAGTAAATAAGATGATCTCTCAATAAAATTTCAAGAGAAGTGTTCACCCTAACTGTGCACCGTTGCTAAGGATCGTTGTTCCGAAGCACCACGTGATGATCGGGTGTGATAGGTTCTAACGTTCGCATACAACGGGTGTAAGCCAGATTTACACACGCGAAACACTTAGGTTGACTTGACGAGCCTAGCATGTACAGACATGGCCTCGGAACACGGAAGACCGAAAGGTCGAACATGAGTCGTATAGAAGATACGATCAACATGGAGATGTTCACCATGGATGACTAGTCCGTCTCACGTGATGATCGGACACGGGCTAGTTGACATGGATCATGTGTCACTTAGATGACTAGAGAGATGTCTATCTGAGTGGGAGTTCATTGAATAATTTGATTATGTGAACTCGATTATCATGAACTTAGTCTAAAATTGCCTTTAATATCTATATTGTAGATCCAATGGCCAACGCAAATGTCAACCTCAATTTCAACGCGTTCCTAGAGAAAACCAAGCTGAAAGATGATGGAAGCAACTATACGGACTGGGTCCGTGGCTTGAGGATCATCCTCATAGCTTCCAAGAGATTGTATGTCCTTGATGCACCGCTAGGTGACCCACCTATTCTCCCAGCGGACCAAGACGTTACGAACGCTTGGCAGTCACGCTGCGATGATTACTCCCTTGTTCAGTGCGGCATGCTTTACAGTTTAGAATCGGGGCTCCAAAAGCGTTTTGAGCAACACGGAGCATATGAGATGTTCCAAGAGCTGAAACTGGTTTTCCAAGCTCATGCCCGAGTCGAGAGATATGACATCTCTGACAAGTTCTTCAGCTGTAAGATGGAGGAGAACAGTTCTGTTAGTGAGCACATCCTCAAGATGTCTGGGCTTCACAACCGCTTGACTCAGCTGGGAGTTAATCTCCCGGATGACTCAGTCATTGACAGAATCCTCCAGTCGCTTCCACCTAGCTACAAAAGCTTTGTGATGAACTACAACATGCAGGGGATGGAGAAGTCCATTCCTGAGTTGTACTCGATGCTCAAATCAGCAGAGGTCGAGATCAGAAAGGAGCATCAAGTGTTGATGGTAAACAAGACCACTAGTTTCAAGAAAGGCAAGGGTAAGAAGAACTTCAAGAAGGACGGCAAAGCTGTTGCCGCGCCTGGTAAGCAAGTTGCCGGGAAGAAGAAGAACAAGAATGGACCCAAGCCTGAGACTGAGTGTTTCTATTGTAAGGGTACCGGTCACTGGAAGCGGAACTGCCCCAAGTACTTAGCGGATAAGAAGGTCGGCAACGTTAAAGGTATATGTGATATACTTGTTATTGATGTGTACCTAACCAGCGCTCGTAGTAGCTCCTGGGTATTTGATACCGGTGCAGTTGCTCACATTTGTAACTCCAAGCAGGAGCTGCGGAATAAGCGAAGGTTGGCAAAGGACGAGGTGACGATGCGCGTCGGGAATGGTTCCAAGGTCGATGTGATCGCCGTCGGCACGCTACCTCTACATCTACCTTCGGGATTAGTTTTAAACCTTAATAATTGTTATTTAGTACCAGCTTTGAGCATGAACATTGTATCTGGATCTCGCTTGATGCGAGATGGCTACTCATTTAAATCCGAGAATAATGGTTGTTCTGTTTATATGAGAGAAATGTTTTATGCTCATGCCCTGCTGGTCAATGGTTTATTTTTGATGAATCTCGAACGTGATGTTACACATGTCCATAGTGTGAGTACCAAAAAGTGTAAAGCTGATAACGATAGTCCCACTTACATGTGGCACTGCCGTCTTGGCCATGTTGGTGTCAAACGCATGAAGAAGCTCCATGCTGATGGACTTTTGGAGTCACTTGATTTCGAATCATTTGACACATGCGAACCATGCCTCATGGGCAAGATGACCAAAACTCCGTTCTCCGGAACAATGGAGCGAGCAACTGACTTGTTGGAGATAATACATACCGATGTATGCGGTCCAATGAGTGTCGAGGCTCGTGGTGGCTACCGTTATGTTCTCACCCTCACTGATGACTTGAGCAGATATGGGTATGTCTACTTAATGAAACACAAGTCTGAAACCTTTGAAAGGTTCAAGGAATTTCAGAGTGAGGTCGAGAATCAACGTGACAGGAAAATAAAATGCCTACGATCTGATCGTGGCGGAGAATATTTAAGTCACGAGTTTGACACGCACCTTAGGAAATGTGGAATTGTTTCACAGCTCACGCCGCCAGGCACACCTCAGCGAAATGGTGTGTCTGAACGTCGTAATCGCACTCTATTGGATATGGTGCGATCTATGATGTCTCTTACCGACTTACCGCTATCATTTTGGGGATATGCATTAGAGACTGCCGCGTTCACTTTAAATAGGGCACCGTCTAAATCCGTTGAGACGACACCGTATGAATTATGGTTTGGAAAGAAACCTAAGCTGTCGTTTCTAAAAGTTTGGGGTTGCGATGCTTATGTGAAGAAACTTCAACCTGAGAAGCTCGAACCCAAAGCGGAAAAGTGCGTCTTCATAGGATATCCCAAAGAGACTATTGGGTATACCTTCTACCTACGATCCGAAGGCAAAGTCTTTGTTGCCAAGAATGGATCCTTTCTCGAGAAAGAGTTTCTCTCGAAAGAAGTAAGTGGGAGGAAAATGGAACTTGATGAGGTAATTGTACCTTCACTCGAACCGGAGAGTAGCGCAGCACAGGAAGTTGTTTCTGTGGAGCCTACACCGTCTAGAGAGGAAGTTAATGATGATGATCATGAAACATCGGATCAAGTTGCTACTCGAAGGTCCGCTAGGACACGTTCCGCACCAGAGTGGTACGGTAATCCTATCCTAGAGATCATGTTGTTGGACAACGGTGAACCTTCGAACTATGAAGAAGCGATGGCGGGCCCGAATTCCGACAAATGGCTTGAGGCCATGAAATCCGAGATAGGATCCATGTATGAGAACAAAGTATGGACTTTGGTGGACTTGCCTGATGATAAGCGAGCCATTGAAAATAAATGGATCTTTAAGAAGAAGATTGACGCAGACGGTAATGTGACCGCCTATAAAGCTTGGCTTGTTGCTAAGGGTTATCGACAAGTTCAAGGAGTTGACTACGATGAGACATTCTCACCCGTAGCGATGCTAAAGTCTGTCCGAATCATGTTAGCAGTTGCCGCATTTTATGATTATGAGATCTGGCAAATGGACGTCAAAACGGCATTCCTTAATGGCTTCCTCAAGGAAGAACTGTATATGATGCAGCCGGAAGGTTTTGTCGATCCTAAAGATGCTAACAAGGTATGCAAGCTCCAGCGCTCCATCTATGGGCTGGTGCAAGCATCTCGGAGTTGGAACATTCGCTTTAATGAGGTGATTAAAGCGTTTGGGTTTGTACAGGTTTATGGAGAACCCTGTATTTACAAGAAAGTGAGTGGGAGCTCTATAGCGTTCCTTATACTGTATGTGGATGACATGCTGATAATGGGAAATAATATAGAACTCTTGGAAAGTATAAAGGCCTACTTGAATAAGTGTTTTTCAATGAAGGACCTTGGAGAAGCTGCTTACATATTAGGTATTAAGATCTATAGAGATAGATCGAAACGCCTCATTGGTCTTTCGCAAAGCACATACCTTGAAAAGATATTGAAGAAGTTCAATATGGATCAGTCCAAGAAGGGGTTCTTGCCTGTGTTGCAAGGTGTGAGATTGAGTACGACTCAATGCCCGACCACGGCAAAGGATAGAGAAGAGATGAGTGTCATCCCCTATGCTTCAGCCATAGGCTCTATCATGTATGCCATGCTGTGTACCAGGCCTGATGTGAACCTTGCCATAAGTTTGGTAGGGAGGTACCAAAGTGATCCCGGAGCGGAACACTGGACAGCGGTCAAGAATATCCTGAAGTACCTGAAAAGGACAAAGGACATGTTTCTCGTTTATGGAGGTGCCGAAGAGCTTGTCGTAAAGGGTTACGTCGATGCTAGCTTCGACACAGATCCGGACGACTCCAAGTCGCAAACCGGATACGTGTATATTTTGAATGGAGGGGCAGTGAGCTGGAGCAGCAGCAAGCAAAGCGTCGTGGCAGCATCTACATGTGAAGCGGAGTACATAGCTGCTTCGGAAGCAGCAAAGGAGGGAGTCTGGATGAAGGAGTTCATCACCGACCTAGGAGTGATTCCGAATGCGTCGGGCCCGATGACTCTACTCTGTGACAACACTGGAGCTATTGCCCTTGCGAAGGAGCCCAGGTTTCACAAGAAGACAAGACACATCAAGCGCCGCTTCAACTCCATCCGTGATTACATTCAGGAGGGAGACATAGATATTTGTAAAGTGCATACGGATCTGAATGTCGCAGATCCGTTGACTAAACCTCTCTCACGAGCAAAACATGATCAGCACCAGAATGCTATGGGTGTTCGATTCATCACAATGTAACTAGATTATTGACTCTAGTGCAAGTGGGAGACTGTTGGAAATATGCCCTAGAGGCAATAATAAAATGGTTATTATTGTATTTCCTAGTTCATGATAATTGTCTATTGTTCATGCTATAATTGTGTTAACCGGAAACCGTAATACATGTGTGAATACATAGACCACAACGTGTCCCTAGTGAGCCTCTAGTTGGCTAGCTCGTTGATCAATAGATGGTCTCGGTTTCATGACCATGGACATTGGATGTCGTTGATAACGGGATCACATCATTAGGAGAATGATGTGATGGACAAGACCCAATCCTAAGCATAGCACAAAGATCGTGTAGTTCGTTTGCTAAAGCTTTTCAATGTCAAGTGTCATTTCCTTAGACCATGAGATTGTGTAACTCCCGGATACCGTAGGAATACTTTGGGTGTGCCAAACGTCACAACGTAACTGGGTGGCTATAAAGGTACGCTACGGGTATCTCCGAAAGTGTCTGTTGGGTTGACACGAATCGAGACTGGGATTTGTCACTCCGTGTGACGGAGAGGTATCTCTGGGCCCACTCGGTAAGACATCATCATTATGAGCTCAATGTGACTAAGGAGTTAGTCACGGGATGATGTATTACAGAACGAGTAAAGAGACTTGCCGGTAACGAGATTGAACAAGGTATGGGGATACCGACGATCGAATCTCGGGTAAGTACCATACCGATAGACAAAGGGAATTGTATACGGGATTGATTGAATCCCTGACATCGTGGTTCATCCGATGAGATCATCGTGGAGTACGTGGGAGCCAACATGGGTATCCAGATCCCGCTGTTGGTTATTGGCCGGAGAGGTGTCTCGGTCATGTCTACGTGTCTCCCGAACCCGTAGGGTCTACACACTTAAGGTTCGATGACGCTAGGGTTATAGGGAATTAGTGTACGTGGTTACCGAAGGTTGTTCGGAGTCCCGGATGAGATCCCGGACGTCACGAGGAGTCCCGGAATGGTCCGGAGACGAAGATTGATATATAGGAAGTGAGGATTTGGTTACCGGAAGTGTTCCGGGTGTCACCGGTAGTGTACCGGGACCACCGGAAGGGTTCCGGGGGTCCACCAAGTGGGCCCACCTGCCCCGGAAGGTTCCGTGGGCTAAGAGTGGGAGGGAGCCAGCCCCTAGGTGGGCTGGTGCGCCTCCCACCCCAGCCCAAGGCGTGGCAAAGGTGGAGGGGGGCAAACCCTAGGCTTAGATGGGCCTTAAGGCCCACCCTAGGGCGCCCCACCTCTCCCTTGCCCTAGCCGCCGGCCAGATGGCATCTGGTGGCTGCCGCCACCCCTAGGGTGGAACCCTAGGGCGCAGCCACCCCTCCTCCCTCTCTCCTATATATAGTGGAGGTATTTGGGGCTGCACAACACACGGTTCTCCCTCTCTCTCTCGTGCAGCCCTACCTCCTCCTCCCCTCGTTCTCCGTAGCGCTTAGCGAAGCTCTGTCGGAGTACCACGCAGCTCCACCGCCACCACGCCGTCGTGCTGCCGGAGCTCTCCCTCAACCTCTCCTTCCTCCTTGCTGGATCAAGGCGTAGGAGACGTCACCGGGCTGCACGTGTGTTGAACGCGGAGGTGCCGTCCGTTCGGCACTTGATCGGATCTACCGCGATCTGAATCGCTGCGAGTACGACTCCATCAACCGCGTTCTAGCAACGCTTCCGCTTAGCGATCTTCAAAGGTATGAAGATGCAATCTCTCCCCTCTCGTTTCTGGTTTCTCCATAGATAGATCTTGGTGACACGTAGGAAAATTTTGATTTACTACTACGTCTACCAACATGCAAGATGGAGGAGAACGGGTCTATCGGTGAACATATACTCAGAATGTCTGGGTATTCAACTCGTCCAGCGGAGTTGGGAATTGCCCTTCCTCTAGAGGCATCACTGACAGAGTTCTTCAATCACTGCCACCTAGTTACAAGAGCTTTGTTATGAACTATAACATGCACGGGATGAACAAGTCAGTCGCCGAGCTGTTTGCGATGCTAAAAGTCGCTGAGTCTGAAATCCAGAAAGAACATCAAGTGTTGATGGTCAATAAAACCACTAGTTTCAAGAAAAATGGCAAGGTCAAGGGCAAGGGCTAGAAGGGTAAAACCAAGAAGGATGGCAAAGCAGTTGCTACTCCTGTAAATAAGCCCAAGCATGGACCCAAGCCAGAAACTGAGTGCTTTCATTGCAAGGGAACTGGTCACTGGAAGCGGAACTGCCCCAAGTACCTGGCTGACAAGAAGGCGGCCAACGACAAACAAGTTATATATGATATACATGTTATTGATGTGTACCTTACTAGCTCTCGTACTAGTACCTGGGTATTTGATACCGGTTTGGTTGCTCATATTTGCAACTCAAAGCAGGAACTACGGAATAAACGAAGGCTAGCAAAGGACGAAGTGACGATGTGCGTGGGAAATGGTTCCAAGGTTGATGTGATCGCCGTCGGCATGCTCTCTCTTTGATGACCATCAGGATTAGTGATGAACCTGAATAATTGTTATTTAGTGCCTGCGTTAAGCATGAACATTATATGTGTATCTTGTTTATTGCGAGACGGTTACTCATTTAAATCAGAGAATAAAGGTTGTTCTATTTATATGAGTAATATCTTTTATGGTCATGCACCCAATGTTAGGGGTTTATTCATATTGAATCTTGATAGTGACGACACACATGTTCATAACATTGATGCCAAAAGATGTAGAGTTGATAATGATAGTACCACTTTCTTGTGGCACTGCCGTTTAGGTCATATTGGTGTAAAACACATGAGGAAGCTCCATGCTGATGGACTTTTGCAGCCACTTGATTTTGAATCACTTGACACATGTGAACCATGCCTCATGGGCAAGATGACTAAAACGCCGTTCTCTGGAACAATGGAACGGGCGAGTGACTTATTGGAAATCATACATACTGATGTGTGCGGTCCAATGAATGTTGCAGCGCATGGTGGATATTGTTATTTTCTCACCTTCACTGATGACTTAAGTATATATGGGTATATTTACTTGATGAAACACAAGTCTGAAACGTTTGAAAAGTTCAAACAATTTTAGAGTGAAGTTGAGAATCATCGTAACAAGAAGATTAAATTCCTGCGATCTGATCGAGGAGGTGAATATCTGAGTTATGAGTTCGGCAGTCACTTAAGACAGTGTGGAATTGTTTCACAGTTGACACCGCCCGGAACACCATAGCGTAATGGTGTGTCCGAACGTCGTAATCGAACCTTATTAGATATGGTGCGTTCTATGATGTCTCTTGCTAATTTTCCACTATTGTTTTGGGGTTATGCATTAGAGACAGCTACATTCACTTTAAATAGGGCACCATCGAAATCCATTGAGATGACGCCATATGAACTGTGGTTTGGCAAGAGGCCAAAGTTGTCGTTTCTTAAAGTTTGGGGATGTGATGCTTATATCAAAAAGCTTCAGCCTGAAAAGCTGGAACCCAAAGCGGAAAAATGCGTCTTCATAGGATACCCAAAAGAGACAGTCGGGTATACCTTCTATCTCAAATCCGAAGGCAAAGTGTTTGTCGCTAAGAACGGAACATTTCTTGAGAAAGAGTTTCTCTCGAAAGAATTGAGTGGGAGGAAAATAGAGCTTGATGAGGTTATTGAACCTTTACTTCAACCAGAAATTAGCGTAGCGCAGAAAGATATTTCTGTAGAACCTACGACAGTAGAAGAGGAAGTTAATGATGATGATCATGAAGCTTCGGATCAAGCTACTATTGAACCTCGTAGATCGACAAGGGCGCGTACTACTCCTGAGTGGTACGGCAACCCTGTCTTGGAGGTCATGTTGTTGGACAACAATGAACCTACGAGCTATGAAGGAGCAGTGATGGGCCCAGATTGCGAGAAATGGTTAGAGGCCATGAAATCCGAGATGGGATCCATGTATGAAAACAAAGTATGGACTTTGGAAGTATTACCTGAAGTGCAAAAGGCCATTCAGAACAAATGGATGTTTAAGAAGAAGACAGACGCGGACGGTAATGTCATCATCTATAAAGCTCGACTTGTGGCAAAGGGATTTTCACAAGTTCAAGGAGTTGACTACAATGAGACCTTCTCACCCGTTGCGATGCTTAAGTCTGTCAGAATCATGTTGGCGGAAATTTGGCAGATGGATGTCAAAACAGCGTTTCTCAATGGTTTCCTTGAGGAAGAGTTGTATATGATGCAACCAAAAGGTTTTGTCGATCCAGAGAATGCTGACAAAGTTTGCAAACTCCAACAATCCATTTATGGGCTGGTGCAAGCATCTCGGAGTTGGAATAAGCATTTTGATGAGGTGATCAAAGCGTTTGAGTTTATACAAGTTTATGGAGAAGCTTGTATTTACAAGAAAGTGAGTGGGAGCTCTATAGCGTTTCTAATATTATATGTGGATGACATATTACTGATTGGATACAATATAGAAATGCTAGAAAGCGTGAAGGAATATTTGAACAAGAGTTTTTCAATGAAGGACCTAGGAGAAGCTGCTTTCATATTAGGCATTAAGATCTATAGAGATAGATCGAGACGCTTAATAGCACTTTCACAGAGCACATACCTTGATAAAGTTTTGAAGAAGTTCAAAATGGATCAGTCCAAGAAGGGGTTCTTGCCTGTGTTACAAGGTGTGAAGTTGAGTAAGACTCAATGCCCAGTGACTACAGAAGATAGAGAAAAGATGAGTGTCATCCCCTATGGTTCAACCATAGGCTCTATCATGTATGCAATGCTGTGCACAAGACCCGATGTTAGCCTTGCCATAAGTATGGCCGAAAGGTTTCAAAGTGATCCTCGAATGGAGCACTGGGCAGCGATCAAGAATATCCTTAAGTACTTGAAAAGGACTAAGGAGATGTTTCTCGTTTATGGAGGTGATGAAGAGCTCGTCGTAAAGGGTTACATCAATGCAAGATTTGACTCTGATCCGGATGACTCTAAGTCACAAACCGGATACGTATTTATTCTCAACGGGGGAGCGGTAAGCTGGTGCAGTTCCAAGCAAAGCGTGGTAGCCGATTCTACATGTGAAGCGAAGTACATCGCAGCCTCGGAGGCGGCAAAGGAAGGTGTCTGGATGAAGCAGTTCATGACAGATCTTGGTGTCTGGATGAACCTGTTCTGTGACAACACTGGTGCCATTGGCTCATCGGTAGTGTACCGGGATTGCCGGTAGTGTATCAGGAGACCATCGGGAGGGGTATTTCGACCCAAGAGGCTCCATGGGCTGTGGGAGAGTGTTTACCAGCCCTTAGTGGGCTGGTGGAAGTCCCACACAAGGCCCATGCAGTTTGGGAAAAAAGTCCCAAAGAGAAAAAGTGGAAAAAGGCAAAAATAGGGTGAATCCTAGTCCTACTAGGATTGGAGGCGGAGTCCACCTCCTCCACCTGGTTCAGCCGACTCCTTGGAGGCTTGGCCCTTGTTCTAAGCCTCCTCCTCTCTTCCTCTTATATATACTGGAGGTTTTAGGGTTTTTGCACAGAATTTCAGCCACGTGTTGCCCGTTCCTCCAGTGCATAGTTTCTCCTCTAGATTGGATTTCTAGAGTGCTTAGGCGAAGCCCTGCCGGAATAGCTCCACCGCCATCGCCGGAGCGCCGTCACACTGCCGGAGAACTCTTCTACCTCTCTGCTCCTTCTTGCTGGATCAAGACGGCGGAGATCGTCATCAAGCTGTACGTGTGCTGAACGCGCATGTGCCGTTCGTTCGCCGCTAGATCGGAAGGATCGTGATGAAGTTCGTGGGACAGATCGTGATCAAGTTCGTGGGACGGATCGTGATCAAGTTCGCGGGATGGATCGTGATTGGATCACGGGACGGATCGTGATTGGATCGCGGGACGCTCGGCGATTTGGATCGCGAAGACGTTCGACTACACCAACCGCGTTTCTTAACGCGTCCCGCTTAGCGATCTACAAGGGTACGTAGATCCACTCTCCCTCTCGTAGATGCTCATCACCATGGATAGATCTACATGTGCGTAGGAAATTATTTGTTTCCCATGCGACGTTCCCCAACAGTTTGCATGTGCATGTGATGTGGTATAGCAGTGCTCATATAAATTTGATTATGTATGAGATGACTATATGATGTAATTTGATTAACATGACTTGCGTGTCATGATTCGGCATGATGGCTGGAGCCATATGATTGCACTTTAATGACCTGCGTGTCAACCTTATGTAATGCACTTATTTTATTTGCTATAGAGATAGCAATATTATCTGGTGCATCGAAAAGGTGGTGGCAATCTTCGCGAAGGTGAACACCGACGCGAATGCCGGAGACGAAGAAATACAATACTTCTCCGTCAGAAAGGGCTATATCATATCATGCTATTATGAATTGCCTGAGATGTTTATCCCTTATGATGCACCCTTTTGATTGCGCGGTAGTCGCTTTTATTAGGGTGATCTCTCACAAAATATCAAGTAGTTAGTGTTCTCCCAAGTGTAGCACCATCACGACATCTTTCCTTTTGGGGTATCACATGGATACATGGGTACGAATGATTGTACAGGTGTGAGGCGGGTGAGTTGAGACCTTGCAGCGTGATCACTTGGTTGTCTTGACGTTCAGGCATGAAAGTCATGAGCTCGGAACACACGCATAGAGATGTGATTGGCAAGTTGGCCTACCGATTACAATTTTCGTCACTTGAGATGGATACATCCTTGGCATTGAATTGTAATATGGATCTTGAATCAGTGACAATCAATTATGAGAGATATTGATTTGAGTGGGAGCGCACTGTAGAATTGAATTCTTTTAATTCTCAGTGCAATTAATTTTGAACAATGTCTAAGTGTGATTTGCATAATAGTTGTAGAATAGTGGCTCGCGTTTCCACCTTCCCTATTAAAATTGAATAGCTGTTAAATATCTAGTTAAAACTTTACGATTGGTAACATAATGTGAGGATTGTCCTCAAGAGTGCCGAGAAGGACTTTGTCCTATCGCATGCTTTTGGTATTCTCCTGCTAATGTTATGGATCATGTGACTCTCGTCCTCCGATCCAAAAGCTAGAAATCCTTTTCAGTCAAAGTGCAACATGTTTGCTTCCATGAGACCCGAACTTCGAAAGTGTGGATAGTTATGTGATATTCATGGAATCTAAAAATCATTTTCAGAGACAGACAAAGGCTAAAAGATATGAGATATCCAAAGCAATGTTTGTTTGCAAACTACTAGTAAACAAGTTTACTATGCATTAGACTGATAAGAGAGGGATCCAGGAGAACGCCTGTCATATGATGAAAGGTGAATAAAACAACAACTTAAAGAGAAAGGAAGTGTCTGAAGGGTGTTAGTGAGACTTTCACGCCTAGGAAGTCCAGGGCTAACGCCACTCTTAAGTTGGATGCTTCTTCTGAGAGTAGGAGAAATACCGAAAAGTTAAACTGTTAGAAGTATAATGGCAAAAGGAAAGAAGACTGGAATATCCAGCTCATGTATGAATGTCATACAAGTTTTTGATGTATAGAAGACTGGTCAAAGATATAGTTCTTGGGAATTATGGTTAAACATGTTAATCACTAATTCTTGGGTATTGTGAGTTGGTCACAAAGATACCCGCTTGATTGCATTCTGTTGCAACTCGATGTAAGAACTACTATGGCCTGAAAGACTAACCAGGGATGAGGTTTAGATACACGCAGGGAACATAGTAAATGTTACTATGCCTTCAATTGGTGTATTCCCTATGTATTAAGTTTCATAATTCATTTTATAGTTTCACACTCTAGCCCTTTGCATAAGGTATCTTGCAAGAAGGTTGTTCATAAGACAACTTTTCATGTTCGGTGTTATGAATAACATATGGGCCATACTTTCATTATGAATGAGACGTATGTTATGAATATTGATAATAATACATTACCTCTGGGTTTACTTTTATAATTCATTTTAGGGTTTCATACACTCTAGCCCATTGCACAATGTTTGTTGCAAAAGAGTTGTTCATAAAAACAACAATTGTTGTTGAGTATTATGAATAAACATGAAGGGCTATACTTCTATCCTAGATGGGATGTATGTTAGGAATATTGATGGAAATATGATACATCCATAACACTGACACTAAATGTCGCAAGACTAAAAGAATACCACATATGTGTGGCACTGCATTTGGTCACATTGGAGAAACCCGCATGGAAAATTCCATTATGATGGATTTTGAAGTCGTTTGATTTGAATCATCTGACACTTGCAACTTTCCTCCAAAAGGTGAACTAACTAAAATACCGTTCACAGGCCATAAGGAACGAGCAAAGAACTTATTGATGATCATACATTTGATGTATGTAGTCTGATAAATGTTGTTGCAAACAGTGGATTTGTCTACCTTCAAAAATGACTCAAGTAGATATCTGGATATTTACTTGATGAGACATAAGTCTGGATCTTTTGAAATCATTCGAAAGGTTTTCAAAAATGAAGTAGAAGTTATTGTACCAAGAAAATTATGTTTCTGCAATTTGATTCCGGAAAGGAATATTTGAGTTACAAGTTTAACGAATGTCTGATGAGTTGTGAAAAGAGTTTCATAACTGCACCTCCCGGAACACCACTGCAAGTGGAAAGTCCATGAAGATGTAATCAAACCATTTATGACATGGTAAGATCAAAGATGACATAAATAGATTTTCCATTACCCCTTTTATAGAGTGATGCTTTAGAGACTGCGGCTTTTACACTGAAAAGAGATCCATCAGGTCTGTTGAAATGACGCCATGGTATGGTACGCCCAACCATGTTATATCTTCTCTTAAAATTTGGAATATGGGGCTTGTGTAAAAGGTTACAAACCTATTCCAAATCAGACAAGTGCTACTTTGTATGGTTATCCCAAGTCATTGGGTATTCCCCCACCACTATACCGAGGCAAAGGGTTTTGCCACAAAACGGTATGCTTTTAAAGAGAATAGTTCTTACAAAAGGTGAGTGGGAGGATAGTGCAACTCGACGAGATAAACAGTATCTTCGTCATCAGTTCAAAGGAAAGAAACCCTAGAAGTGATTTTGTTGTTTCCTATTACGACTGATACGAAAGTCTCTACAATAAAATGTATGGACTTCGGTCGAACGTGCAGTTGAACCACGTAGGCAAAGCTCGTGCAAACCTATCAGGTGCGCAAACGAGATATTGTTGCTAGACAACAGTATACCTACAATACAAAAGGAAGCGTTGATGGGCCCTGACTCCGGGATTGGCTAAATGCCAATACAATCCGAGATAGTTTCCATATAAGTGATTCAAGATTAAAACCTTGATACACCTTTCAGAGGACTTAGAGTCTAACGAATATTTATGGAACTAAAAACTAATACGGATAAAAAATTGTTTTATCCATAAAGCTCGACTTGTTGAAATAGCAAGTTCAAGGAGTTGACTACGATGAGGTTGTTTCACCGTAGCGATGCTTAAGGTCGGTTCGGGTTGAACTAGCAATTAATACATATATCAATCATGAGATATGAAACAAGGATGACAAAAGGATTTCCATCTGATGGAAATGAAACCTAGGACTTGTATGTGATACAGTCCAAAGTAATTTGTCGATCCAGAGGATGCTAGTAAGTATACAAACTTCAGAGTTCCAGCAATGGACAGAAGAGAGCAAAATGGAGTTGGAATCTTCGTGGTTTGATGAAATGGTCAAAAGGTTTTTTTGATTTGATCAATGGGTAACGAAGATGCTTGTGATTCAAGAAAGTAACTAGGAGCATAATAATATTTCTAAAAATGTTGTGTGCTTGACACATTGTTAATTGGAAATAAATTTCTTGACACGAATTAGGACTTCATTTGAAAATAGTTTTGCGATGAAGTGCTTAGGCTAAATAGCCTCAATATTAGGCATGATGATCTATGGAGATAGATTTACCTAATGGGGCTAAGCAATGAATACATATTGACAAGGTGCTAAAACCTTTTAGCATTTAAAAATACTAATGAGTGATTCTTGCCGAAGTCACATGGAAAGAGTTTTTGCAAGACTTAGTGTCCCAAAACATTGACGAGTAAAATACATGATGGATATTCCACACACTCTAGTGTTTGGATTAAATCATGTATTCCATGGTATGTCAAAACAACCAGATATGTCCGATACTCCCAAGTTGTTGCGAGTATAGATACCAAAGTGATCAAAGCACTGATAATGGGACAACAATGAAAGATGTCATTAAGTACTAGAGTAGTGTTGATGACATGTTTTCTCGCAAGCAGAGATTATGAAGTGCTCGTTATAAGTAATTACATCGATGCAGTCTCAATCAATGCTCCATGCGATTTTCGATTTAAGTTAAGGGTTTTGTGTAATACACAATATGGTGGCATGGTAGTTGGAAATTGTTCCAAACAAGATACTGTGGCGAATTCTGTAACAAAGGCTAAGTATGTTGACGCTTTGGAAGCGACAAAGAAGTTGTTGAATCATGTAGTTCATTCATGAACTTAGTATGGTTCCAAGATGGCTTTGGTCTATGAGACACTATTGCAGATAGTTGCTTCATAGCTCAGTCTGAGGAATCAGGTTTCGACCAATGATTCACACATATGCAAAGCCAAGTTCACACAAAATATGAATTTTGTGATAGCATGAAAACGCGAGGATATGCAAAGTTACACACGGAGCTGAAGTTGTCAGATCCGTTGGACATCATGCTATACCACAAGCGAAGCATACTTTACACCAGTATGCCATAGGTGTAAAGTGCATTAGCATTGACTAGATTATTGACTCTAGTGCAAGTGGGAGTCTGTAGGAGATATGCCCTAGAGGCAATAATAAATGTTATTGATGATCTCCCTGTTCATAATTAGGTTTATGTTCCATGCTATAACTGCTATGGTTCTCGAGTCTACAATAACCACGAAGCTTGAAGGAAGACTCATATGCACGTGTCGAATAATAAACGGTAAATTGTATTCCTAGTCTGGCCTCTAAGACTGGCTCAAGTATTGCATGATGATCCTATTTTCCTGATCATGGGCATGGCTATGTCGGCAATTTTGAGGGCACGATGTTAGAACAACATTTGTGTTGAATCGACCTGAATTGATGTTATGCTATGAGATGCATTCGTCATAAGTTAATGGTTAATAACACAGAGAATTTAATATTTGCATAATTCCTTAGACCATGAGAGTATTGAGTTTCTTCATGCTTGCTTCATGAACTTTGGGGTTTGTTAAACGTCATCCGTAAATGGGTGGCTATTACGGCGGCTTAAGGGTTCATGGAAAAGTATGTGAAGTAACTTGATAGCTCAAGATTGGAATTTGCTCCCCCGACGATGGAGAGATATCTCTGGGCCCTCTCGGTGTTACAGCATCCATCATCGTATGGCCATACCCTTTGTCATTTGATCATGGGGATGCCTGAACACAGGAACGAGAAAAGAGAACAATACCGGTAATGAGGTAACTGGCATAGTGGACAAGTTGTTGATCCATGGGGATGCCAACATGTCTCACCTCAGTTATTTGTAACATATCGCGAAGCAACAGGAATAGCACACGGCAACTGGAGGTTCACTCGAATATTCATTCGTGTGGGTATAGGGGTCAATATGGGTGTCCACGACTCCGATGTTGATCATTGATCGGAAGGGGTTTCGGGTCATGTCTATGCTTCACCGAACCTATAGGGTCACACACTTAAGGGTCATCTATCTGCTGAATACTAGACATGGAGTCTGAGAGAAAATCACCGAAAAAGTTTCGGACACCGGAAAAGTTTCGGACATCGGAAAAGTTTCGTAGAGAGAACACCGGAACAGTTTCGGTAAAACTGAAAAGTTGTTTCAGGGGATACCATTAAGTCAAATTGGTTTCGGCACATGCCTGATAATTCTTGGAGGGTGCCAGAATCATTCTGGAAACTACTGGGAATTTTCCGGAAGAAAAACGGGAAATGTTCCGGAGCTACCGGAACCGCTTCAGATGCTTTTCGCAGATGAAAATCACTAATCCGGAATTGTTCCGGATCGCATTGAAAATTATTTTAGTGGGTGCTGGAAATGTTCTAAGCCCACATAAATATTTTCAGTTTGAACGGACGCTGAAAAATGTCGTCATGAATAGTGGAAGTGCTTTTTGGATTACTTTATTGGAAACACTATTGCAAATAGTGGAAATACTATTAGGAGATGATGCAGGCATGGTGATGCCGGCATAGTGATGCAGGCATGGTGATGTAGGCAACACTATTTGGAGGCTTTCCCTTTATGTCCTTGTGGTGTGCTCAGCTCATGGGCATTTTGGTAATTCCAAGTCCCATCCTACCCCTTGGTTTTCCTATAAATAGAGGTGAGTGGGCTGCCCACAAACTGACTCCTTCTCACATACAAGTGCCATTGCAATGATCTAGCTTCTTCTCTCCCTCCCAGCGAAATAGTTTCGTAGGGCCGAAAGGCTGTCTGGGTTCCGGCAGGAACTAGTTCTGGACGGCGAAGCCCTGCTGGATAGATGACACCTTATGTGTGCAACTCTGTAGAGAGATCGTAGTTTCATTCTTAGTTCGAGAGTGCCTCCCGAAGGGCTGTCCGTGTGACCGTCTGATTTTCGAAGGTCCTCCCGAAGGGCTGTCCGAGTGACAGTCCAAGTTTTGGAGGTCCTCCCGAAGGGCTGTCCGCGACACCGTCCGGGGGACTGTCTGACCGCCTCCCAGAGGGCTGTCCAAGGGGCAGATGAGGGTATACATCCTCGCGGTTGGGAGGTGGTAAATCCTAATTGCGGGGATCTGCACCGCCGATCGTCATCGACTCTACTTCCGCTACGCTACGAGTCGGTAACGAAAAGGTCAAACCTTGTATGCAGTCTTCATAGTGGTCCTGGGCTGGTGGGTAGGTCGGAATTTTTTTGTTTTCTGCTGCGTTACCCTACAGAGGGCATCACCGTCCAAGCCCCCGGGCATGTCCAACGCCGACTGGAGGGCCGAAGTTTAGTGTCGGGAGGCTGTCACCACCGACCGGCAGAATAGGGCCAACGCCAAGAAGGCCCGGGACAGCGCGACGCGGCGACGGCGGCGGAGGAGCAGGTGGAGCGCTCGGCCAAACAAGCCGAGGCAGCTCGCGCGGGGATGATGAATCCACCCAACGGCCACGGCCAGTACGCGCCCTGGAGCTAGCAAAGTGTCGGATCTCCGGCCGGCTTCTCGTCGTCGCCACACTCCTGGGGCTGCACGCCGTCACTAGGCTACGCCGACGGTGACGTGCATGGGGGTTTCAACTCCAACATCACCTACCCCCATGTTACCTGGCCCAGCTCACGCCCTCGCCCGCCTTCGCCGGCGTGCAATACCCTCCGTACACCTACTCCCCGCCGGCCTATGCATCCTCCCCGACGCCGCCTCTCCGCCATGGCACACTACCCTTCTCCCAAGCCTCCACGTCGCATCTTGGCGACGCCGACGCGACCGAGGCCGACATGGATGACATCATCATGGCCGGCTCGGTCGACGCCATCACGTCCCCCGGGTTTACTAACCAGGACGACACAATCAACCTCAACGGCAACATGGACGACGAGCTCGACTTCGACAAGGAGGAGCCGGAGCCGGAGGAGGGCGAGGAGGAGGAGGAGGAGCCGGTGCCTGCTCTGGCGATGAAACAGAAGAAGAAGAAGGGGGCGGCCCGGACCGGCGAGCCACGCGTCAAGTGGGCGTCCAAGGAGGACGAGTGCCTCGCCGAAGTGTGGAAAGTTGTTTGCCTCGACCCGATCACCGGCACGAACCAGAGCATCAAGACGTATTGGGACCGCATCAAGGCCGAGTTCGACGAGCGCAAGCTCGTCGACCCCTACTTCAAAGGCGTGTACATGCAGCGCGGGGCGAAGGCAATGGCGAACCATTGGTGGCTCATCCAATCGGCGTGCAACAAATGGCATGGGATCGTCAAGGAGATCGCGGCTCGCCCCGAGAGCGGCACCATCATCGAGGATCAGGTATGGCACGTCGGCCTCTCCCTTTTCTTTTCGCCTCGTGCGCGCCGCTCACTGGTTGTTCTCGGCGCAGTTGGTGCAGATGTTCGGCATGTTTCGGCAGGATAGCAGCGACCAAGATTTCAAGTACCTCTACGTCTTCAAGCGGATCGAGAAGTGCGACAAGTGGGCGGATGTCCGGCGCACCCTCGCCAAGGCCAAGGAGACCTACAAGCCGGACGCGCTGACGCCGGGCGCGGGCGACGGGCGCCCCGAAGGCAACAAAGGCGCCAAGAAGGGGAAACATGTCGACTCGGCAACCGCGCGGGTGCAGGAGTCCATTGAGCATTGCCTCGCCGATGCACATGCCCGGGCCGTCCTACGTGAAGAGAAGACCAAGACGCGATGGTCGGCTTTGATGTCGAACAACGCCGTCAAGCTCGACCTACTCCGGACCAACGTCGCCACGAAGAAGAGGAACACCGACCTGACTTTCCTAATGGGTGGGATGGACATGCTCCAGAGCAACGACGAGCAGTTCAAAGGCGTGGTACTTGGCGGAGCGCGGCCTCATCCTGAACCAGCTGCCGTCGACGGCGCCGCCAACTCCCATGCCCATGCCAACTCCGTCGCCAAGCCCGAGCGATGATGCCTCCACGATGCCCAGCAGCACCGAAGCCGCGCCGCCGCCGCCTAGGACAAAAGTAGCTCCGACTCCGTCAAGCCCGCGCACGCCGACTGCGCCGACGCAAGAGGCCAACCCCGCCGTGTGATGCGTTGCCCACGCACCATTTCTTTTTTTATATGCCGAACCTTTCACCCGATCGCCAAACTCTGTCGCTCGAACTGGGCCGATGATCGCCGGACTTGTGGCGTTTATTTGTGAGGGAATGGCTAGGTTTGAATTTGCCGCGACTTGGGGGACGGCGTCTGGGGCGTTGCTGGGAGATAGATTGCCCCAGGGACCAATCTAGCGCCGGTTCGCCCTCAGGCGGCTCTTTTTCGATGCCCTGGGGCCGAACGACTGAAGATGCTCTTAGTACTTTTAGCGGTGGATTTTTTTTTTGAGGCAATCTTAGCGGTGGACATGCTCATCGCTTTCTGTTAGCCCCTGAGCCCGGCCCAGCATGCCTGATGGGAAGGTGCTAACATTTGGCCCAAATGACTTACTCTGTAAGTATCATGCCCCTTCTCCCTGTTTAAATCGCAAAGCTAAATGGTGACGAATCTTATTGTTTCTCTTGCGTGTAGGATACATCCATCTGGATGGCTTTTACTTTCCGATTAAGCTCGTTCTTATATGCATCCGCCTTTCGTTTGTAGGGGCCTCGGGCAAAAAGAAGGAAAATGAACAAAATGGAGCTTCAAAAGTATACAAAGCGGTGTGCTGGAAGCGGTTGCTGTCGCTAAATTTATGCAGATCCAAAACCATCTAATTCTTTTAAGGTACCCTCTTCACCAACTTTTCATGCATAACAGCCTTTAAAGCAAGCTGAATAATTCATTTTGTGTTCTTGTCTCAGAAATAAATCAGGTACTCCTTCCGTTCATAAATATAGGTCTTTGTAGAGATTTCACTACGGACTACATATGAAACAAAATGATTGAATCTATATTCTAAAATATGTCTATATACATCCGTATGTGTCTGTAGTGAAATCTCTCAGAAAACTTATATTTTAAAACGGAGAAAGTACTAATAGTGTAATACAGCCTCTTGGGAGGGAAAAAGGAGCATGCCAGTTGCTATCTATCCATCATCTTCTTCTTCTATATATATATCTTACTTATAATTGCACTGGCAGAAGCACAGGTGTCCTTTCTCCATTACCTTGTAGAGGCAGTGTAGTGGCTCTGCCGCAGCTTCTGCTCCCATTAGCAGCGCGGCAGAGGTATTAAAATGCGGAAGCTTTCCTGCAGATAATGCCACTGATGCACTTTTTTAGCATCCACTCTAGCTCCACTTTAAAAAGCTGCCTGCAGCAACAACAGTGCTTAGTGCTTGTCTAACCCCTGGGCACACCAAACTGCCCCTTTGCCATGAAAGATCTAAACAGCAGCTGCTAGCCTAACCGCTGCTGCTGCTTCCATTAAGTAGAGTAGTGGCTAGACAGGCTAGAGAAAGAAAGAAGGAAAGAAAAAGAAAAGAAAAGATCAAAAGAAGGGCAATGCAGTGATTAGGGTTTCTTTTCTGCTTTCGTCTTTGTGCATGTTTTCTTTTACAGTAGTATTTTGCTCTTCTTCTCGATCCCTGCTCGAGTCGTTTCTCAAACTGCGTATATACTTTTTCTCCCTTGAAGCGCTCCTTTTGGAGCGAATGGCTTTGTGATGATTAGGGCTTGGCCCTTTTGCTTCCCTTTTGGGTCATATGTGACCAAAGATTTCTTTGACTGTGACCAGCAGCTCAGATTAGTTTGAACACATCATACTGTGCACACACCATACTACTACTACCACTACATGGCAATGCCAGAATCCTAGAAAGAAAGCTGATAGCTTGCTCTCCTCAGCTAGGAGCTTAGGAGTTAGGAGAAGTTATAACTATTAAGTAGGTTTGTCTGGTAGGAGTACATGCTGCGGTTGTAGAAACTCACAAGCGCATTGCAGCGGTGAAACTTAGATGGGATGGCGATTGATGAATGAATGACAGTACTATTTCTCTTGGGCAGGCGGCGTGAGCGGGAAGTCATGCATTTCTGATCCTTTTGTTATGGACGGCTCATCACTCGGCCCCTTTTCGCTCTTCGTATCCCCATAAAGAACATTGTCCGTGCACGACTTTTGATGCAAATGCACAGTAATGACCGGTCAATGATGCTGTTAACCTGGCTTTGTTACATGCTTTGGCTTTTCCCTGACAGTTAATTCTGCTCCTAGTGGTGCTGCCGCAGAACCTAGCACTAGTGTACTACTACCTCTGTATGATAATATATAACGTTTTAGTAGCTTAAATAGACTGTTAAAACGTCATATATTACGGTACGGGAGGAGTACGTACCATTGCAAACCACTTGAACACTTCTTCTAGGAGTTCTCCCTCCTAGTAACTGTTTGATTTGAATTCTGAAGGCGTTTGCAACTCAAACATCACTAAGCTTGCAACACCGGAAATACATGCATGCTGTTATTATTAGGTCATTGTTAGATCTCACATGAACATAGCATGTAAGTGCATATATATTCTCTGCACTGTAGTAGCTAGCTAGCCTATAGGGAGGCACATTTCGATGGGCACTGAAACCAGAGAAGAGCTAATCTGGACCTGATCAACGAGCTCGTCCATCCCTGACGCGTCAAGCAACGCAGCCTGCTTTCAAGGGAGCAGGAATGCCGAAAAGCCCCGGCTTTGCTGAACACCATGTGGCTGTTTCATGCGCCACTTTTTTTGGGTCGTGTTTTATGTGCTAGTACTGGCCTGGCCTACTGCTGCTACTGATAATTTTTGCCATGCCATTGCCGTGCATATACACTCCTCACTCCTACGCACACATACACACATCGATCATATGGGGGCGTAGAGGGGAGTCGGAGTGCATGCGCTTTATTCCTTATACTTTGAGTCTGGGGAGAAAGAGGCCGTACACAGTTCCCGATTCTTTTAGGGCACAGAGATCTCTCCCGGAAAAAGAAAACCAATTTGAACCGGCCGGGCCCGCTCAAAAGATGAGAGGTCACTGCAGGCAGGCCACATCCGATCGATCGTATCGATCACATAAAGCATCACATGTTGTATCGTCATCATTGCTGCATCGATCAGACACATTCCCTCTTCTTAATGCGATCAACTGTATCACTATACGACCGGGGAGTATATATACATCAAATAAAGGTGTGTGGACGCCTTACTAGTACTGTGCAGTTTAGGCATATTCTCTCTATGTATTTTGTTTTGGCAGGGAGTTGAATCTCTTAGCTTAACTGGAGCCTTTGACGTGCTGCTTGTGTACGCATGCATCTGTGTAGATGGAACGTTCTAAAATTATTCCTGGTTATGAAGCACATACAATTGTTGATTGTCCCTGTTGTAGAGCTCTGCTCAGTTCTATCTTTGCTAACAATTCCTTAGTATTTTTACTAGTTGTGTAGAGATGTTATATGGGGTTTGCATCTTTATGCATGCAGAGATGGCAAAGGCATAAGAGCAACTTTAGCGGAGTTGCCAAAACGGTAGCATTCGAAACACTTTGGAGCGCACTGCATGACAGGCAAATTGAGCCTACAAATCAATCACTCCACCATTTTTAAGAGGCCGTCGAGGCAGTGTGTAAACTTAGATTCTCCAAAATTGTAGTCATCATGGAGGCGTTTGGTTAACTGCATTGCTTTTGGGCACTTTGCATACTTGATCCAGTTGGGCCTGGCTAAGCATATGCAGGCTAAAAATGAACATCTGCATGTTGATTGGTTGCTTGCATTGCATCAAGGCCCAGCTCGGTGCATGTTGTTTGGTTGCCTGCGTTTGTGCTTCAGGTTTGAACAGATACAAAGCACAACTATTTGATTATCTGCAAGCACTTGATCTGCTCACCCTTTTCAAATGTAGTGAACTTACCATCCATTTGTGAGCACACAACACACACAACACACATAGATCATCAACAACAAGATCAAAGCAAGAACAAAACAAGAACAAACCAAGTACTACTACTACTAGGCATAGGTTATAAAATAGCAGTGCATCCCATGCCCATGGTGTTGCTCCCTGGGCAAAATGTGAACAAGTTCACAACAAAAGAGTCGACCCGGCTTTAGTTCAAACCTACACTACTTAAGTATAGACTAGGAGGAACAAGCTATATAGCATGAGAGATGTCGCCAATGCAGGTGTGCTTGGAGAGCACCGGACCCTGCAGATGTTGGAGTTGTTGGCGTTGAAGATCTGCACCTTGAGCCCCAGGCCGTAGAGCCTGAAGACTACAAGGTCGCCGGTGACGATCTTGTGCCGGGAGCAAAAGTACTCCTAGCCGCACCCCAGCACAATGTGCCCCTTGAAGTACTACACCTGGACCCAAAACTTGCACCACTTGTTGGCGGAGAGGCTGAGGACGCGAGGAGGGCCGGTCACCAGTCATTGCTTCATCATCGACCCGAATTTAGGCAGGATGATGAGCATGGCGATATCCTCCTGGTCCTTTATCTGCACGTAGAACTTGATAGGCTCCCATGCACCCTCCTCATGACTGGTCCTTGGCCTCCTGCCAGCACCGTGATCAGAGCTTGCATTGATCAGATCAAGCCAACACACACATGTCTTACTTGCACCTACTATTTTTGTCATTTAGTTATGTCCTACTTGCATGCAACATGAACTCATGTACCCTAGCAACAAGACCACGATGAGCACTAAGAACTAACAACAACAACAAAAACATGTGCAAGAGAGCACTAAGAAGTAACAAACACTAGTAACAACACTAAGACTAACAATGTGAAGTAAGAACTAACAATCTGGCACTACAAAGTAACAATGTGGCAGTAGAAGCTTACAATGTGTCACTACAAAGTAACAATGTGGCAGTAGAAACTTACAATGTGGCACTACAAAGGAACAACGTGCTACTAAAACAATGCAAAGTAACACTGGTTCATCCCATAAAATAATGGATTCTTATCAAATCCGGTCGAATACAGTCGAGTCAGATTGAATCCAGTTGAATTGGATCGAATCTGGTCGAATCTACCGTCCTAGAACACAAATATAACTACTATAACCCTAAGTACGCAGCAAAGGGAGATTGGAGAGCTTATAGTGGGGGTTGCCGGCGTAGCGTACATCGACCATGGAGAAAAATCCGACGGGAAGAGGGGTGTTGGCGCCTCCGATGAAGAGGACCCGACCATTCTGAGGGCCGCAACCGTGGACCTCGTCCTGCGCCGGCTCGAAGATGAGGCCAACATCCTGGAGCTCCCCCTTGCACTGGACACATAGGAGAAAACCCTCGTATGGGGGTAAAACACCCCCATAAGAGGGGCCGACAAAGGATGGCGCCAACAAGTATTGGATCCCCACAAGGTTTCCGCCGAAGGAGTACACGATTGGCTTTGGTGGCGGAGCCAGAGCGACCGGTGCCGACGCTGCATTGGCTCGGGGCGGCGGCATGGTGCAGAAAAGGGGAGGGGGTTCGCAGTCCCATCGCTAGATCTACTCTGGCGGACGAGAGGCCGATGACCCACCTCCCTTGGATGGGAGTGCTACCAGCAATGACTGAAGTGGCTGGAGTCTTGCGCGAGGGCGGCGTTGCCATCAGAGAAACCAAACAAACGATGAGAAGTGAGATAGAGGGAGTGGGTGTGAACCGGCGAGGAAGGTGGCGGGTGGGGGCGTGGGGAGTGATAACCCACAAGTATAGGGGATCACAACAATTTTCGAGGGTAGAGTATTCAACCCAAATTTATTGATTCGACACAAGGGGAGCCAAAGAATATTCTCCAGTATTAGCAGCTGAGTTGTCAATTCAACCACACCTAAAAGACTTAATATCTGCAGCAAAGTATTTAGTAGCAAAGTAGTATGGAAGTAACGGTAACAAAGGCAAAAGTGACAGTAGCAGTTTTGTAGTGATTGTAACAGTAGCAACGTGTCTTGGAAAGCTTGGCTCATGAACAAGGTTGGGCGCCTCGCGACGGTTAAATCCGTCCTCTGCGCAATACCCATTCACCAACTGCTCGTCTTTGCGCCTCCCAAGAAAACCATCAAGCAACTAGAGAAGATTGAGCACGGCTTCTTGTGGGCTGGCCGCGAGGCTGCCAATGGGGGCAATTGCCACGTCAACTGGCGTCGGACCTGCCGTCCCATCGAGCTCGAAGGCCTTGGCATCCCGGACCTAGAGCGCACTAGGCTAGCACTACGACTGCACTGGATGTGGCTTAGCCGCACTGACCAACAAAGAGCATGGAGCGGGCTTGACCTACAGTTCTCGGCAGATGAGCGCGCCCTGTTCTTTGCCTGCACCACAATGGCCCTGGGAAACGGCCTCTCGGTGCTTTTCTGGGATGACCGCTGGATTGACGACCTATCCGTCCGCAAGATCACGCGGAAGCTACACGCCTGCATCCCCACGCACAAAAGGAAGGTGCGGACTGTCGCGGAGGGACTCAATGGCAATGCTTGGGCTCGCGACATCGAGGGCACTATCGACATCCAAGAGATTGGCCAGTACATCCGACTCTGGAATACCATAGAGCACACCGTCCTGACCAACACGCCAGATCGGCTAACCTGGAAGTGGACCATGACTGGATCATACACTGCTAAGTCCTGCTACAAGGCTACCTTCCAGGGATCCATTCCCAGCGCCTCCTGGAAGCTCATTTGGAAGAGATAGGCACCACCCCGGGTGCGCTTCTTCCACTGGCTCGCTGACCAAGATCAATGCTAGACCTCCGATCGCTTGGCTCGACGAGGGCTACAGCACCACGATCCTTGCCTCTTGTGCTGTCAGGACCTCGAGACGATGGACCACTTGCTCCTCCACTGCCCCTTCTCCAGGCAGGTATGGCAAGATGTTATCACTTGGCTTCGCTTGCCTTGCACCCCCCCTGCCATGAGTCTTCCCTCCTTGCCAGGTGGCATAGCGCCAAGCAGAGAATCCCGCGACCCATGCGCAAAGGCTTCAACTCCATGGTCTTGCCGACCACGTGGATGATTTGGAAGCACCGCAATAGTTGCGTGTTCGAGGGCAACCAACCATCGGCGAGCGACCTGGTTGCGAGGATCAAAGATGAGGCGTCACTCTGGACCAAGGCGGGAGCGGCTGGCCTCCGCAACACCACCCACTAGACCTGGGATGTGCACTAATTTCATGTAATCATCATCAGTATTGTACCTCCTAGGAGGATTGTAACATAAACTCTACCTTTTCAATACAAAGAAACGCATGAATCTCTCTGCGTTTTCTTGAAAAAAACAGTAGCAATGTAAAAGTAACTTAGCAAGGATCAATATGTGGAAAGCTCATAGGCAATGGATCAGTGATGGATAATTATGTCGGATGACATTCATCATGCAATAGTTATAATGTAGGTTGACATGGAACTTGCTCCAATTCATCAATGTAATGTAGGCATGTATTCCATATATAGTCATACATGCTTATGGAAAAGAACTTGCATGACATCTTTTGTCATACCCTTCCGTGGCAGTGAGGTCCTAGTGGAAACTAAGGGATATTAAGGCCTCCTTTTAATAGAGAACCGGACCAAAGCATTAGCACTTAGTGAATACTTGAACTCCTCAAACTACGGTAATCACCAGAAAGAATCCCAGTTATTGTCACCCTGGAGGGATGCGGATCATAACTCGTAATAGGTGTCTACAACTTGCAAGATAGGATCAAGAACACATATATAATCACGAAAACATAATAGGTTCAGATCTGAAATCATGGCACTCGTACCCTAGTGACAAGCATTAAGCATAACAAAGTCATAGCAACATCAATCTCAGAACATAGTGGATACCAGGGATCAAACACTAACAAAACTAACTCGATTACATGGTAAATCTCATTCAACCCATCACCGTCCAGCAAGCCTACGATGGAATTAGTCACGAACGGCGGTGATCATCATGGAATTGGCAATGAAGGATGGTTGGTGATGATGATGGCATCGATTTCCCCTCTCTAGAGCCCAAAACGGACTCCAGATCTGGCCTCCCGAGGAAGAACAGGAGGTGGCAGCGGCTTTGTATCGTGAAACGTGATGAACTCTTCTTTCTGATTTTTCTCTCTCCCCGAATAGTAATATATAGAGTTGGAATCGAGGTTGGTGGAGCTCCAGGGGACCACAAGCCTACTAGGCGCGGCCAGGGGGTGGCCGCGCCCCCTGGCTTATGGCCTGTGGGTGGCCCCCTCCAGTTGATTCTTTCGCCAGTATTTTTTATTAATTCCAAAAATAATCTCCGTAAATTTTCAGGCCAATCTGAGAACTTTTATTTCTGCACAAAAATAACACCAAGGCAATTCTGCTGAAAACAATGTCAGTCCGTGTTAGTTCCATTCAAATCATGCAAATTAGAGTCCAAAACAAGGGCACAAGAGTTTGGAAAAGTGGATACGATGGAGACGTATCAGGGAGTTATGAGCCGTCGCGTCGTCTCCTGCACTTCCCCATCGTGCATGCGGTCGCCATGCATGGCTTGCGCGAGCCTAGCTCACAAAAAAATACACGATTCATCTTCCAGAGCCAGGCCCGTGTCTGCTTTAAATTTCGTACAGACCAACTTTTTCATGTGACCTACATAACTAAACAATCTAAAAACACCCCGTGCGGGCCTGGTTTGGCCTAATGCAGGCAACCAAACACGTCCCTTAATGTTGTGTCTTATTTCTTCTACTCCAACCGAGGGTGTGTAAAATCAGACACATAAGAGAATCTAGGAATTCCAGAAGTACAAGTCGCGTAAGTCATAGATGCAATAATATGTATAATTAACCCTTCCTGAAAAATACTCAACCAATGCAAGCAATCCTCTTCCTCCCAAACTTAATCCCTATACATAGTACAAACAATGGTTGATTATCCCTATTGTATTGTAGAGCTCTGTTCGGTTCTATATTTCCTAATAAAATTTTCGTAGCTGTTACTAATTGTTTTATTTAACACAGTACAATCAGAGATGCTCACATACATACATACACACCCCGTCTTTATGAACACACACACACCCTACCTCAACCCAAGCGTCGTCTACATCGGGCCACACATGGGAACCCTAGCCGCCGCACACACGAAGCCTCCCTTCCACCCACTCCCTCACCGCCACTGCTGGAGGGTGGCCCACAAAGCTGCGACTGGCTGTGGAATGGTGGTGGCGGGGTTCTTCTTCTTTGACACACTGCTACTTAGAGCTCCACCACCCTCCATGTCCCCACCCACCACTGACCTCTCTCGCGTCCCCACCGGTTGAGAGCTAGCCAACAGAACCGCCACTACTAGGGATAAGTCTAGTAGTGGTGCGGTATATAAGGCTAGTAATAGCGTGGGGGCCCTAGGTCTCCTCCGACGTGCTCCCCTCCTGTGTTGTAGTGTCCACTCACCCCACCCCAAGGTACATGCCCTTTTTTGGTGTTGGTTTCTGTTGGAAATATGCCCTAGAGGCAATAATAAAATGGTTATTATTGTATTTCCTTGTTCATGATAATTGTCTATTGTTCATGCTATAATTGTGTTAACCGGAAACCGTAATACATGTGTGTATACATAGATCACAACATGTCCCTAGTGAGCCTCTAGTTGGCTAGCTTGTTGATCAATAGATGGTCACAGTTTCATGACCATGGACATTGGATGTCGTTGATAACAGGATCACATCATTAAGAGAATGATGTGATGGACAAGACCCAATCCTAAGCATAGCACAAGATCGTGTAGTTTGTCTGCTAAAGCTTTTCCAATGGCAAGTATCATTTCCTTAGACCACGAGATTGTGCAACTCCCGGATACCGTAGGAATGCTTTGGGTGTGCCAAATGTCACAACATAACCGGGTGGCTATAAAGGTGCACTACGGGTATCTCCGAAAGTGTCTGTTGGGTTGGCACGAATCGAGACTCGGATTTGTCACTCTGTTTGACGGAGAGGTATCTTCGGGCCCACTTGTTAAGACATCATCATAATGAGCTCAATGTGACTAAGGAGTTAGCCACGGGATGATGTGTTGCGAAACGAGTAAAGAGACTTGCCGGTAATGAGATTGAACAAGGTATAGGGATACCGACGATCGGATCTCGGGCAAGTATCATACCGATAGACAAAGGGAATTGTATACGAGATTGATTGAACCCGCGACATCATGGTTCATCCGATGAGATCATCGTGGAGCATGTGGGAGCCAACATGGGTATCTAGATCCCTCTGTTGGTTATTGACCGGAGAGGTGTCTCGGTCATGTTTACGTGTCTCCCGAACCCGTAGGGTCTACACACTTAAGGTTCGATGACGCTAGGGTTATAGGCAAATAGTGTACGTGGTTACCGAAGGTTGTTCGGAGTCCCGGATGAGACCCCGGACATCACGAGGAGCTCTGGAATGGTCCGGAGGTAAAGATTCATATATAGGAAGTGAGGATTTGGCCACCGAAAGTGTTTCGGTAATTACCGGTAACGTACCGGGACCACCGAAAGGGTTCCGGGGGTCCACCAAGTGGGGCCACCAGCCGCAGAGGACTGCATGGTCCGAGAGTGGAAGGGACCAGCCCCAGAGTGGGCTGGTGCACCCTTCACCCTGGCCCAAGGCGCAGGAAAGTTGGGAGGGAGGGGAAACCCTAGACCTAGATGGGCCTAAGGCCCACTAGGGCTGCGCCCTCCCCCTCTCCCCTCTTGGCCGCCGGCCAAAGGCCATTTAGGGCTGCCGCACCACCCTAGGGTGGGAGACCTAGGGGTTGCGCACCCTCCTCCCCTCCTCCTATATATAGTGGGGTTTTTGGGGGCTACCAACACACGAGTTCTGTTTTCCTCGGCGCAGCCCTACCCCTCCTCTTCCTCGTTCTCTGTGGTGCTTGGCAAAGCCCTGCGGGAGACCACGCAGCTCCACCGTCACCATGCTGTCATGCTGCCGGAGCTCTCCCTCAACCTCTCCTTCCTCCTTGCTGGATCAAGGCATAGGAGACGTCACCGTGCTGCACGTGTGTTGAACGCGGAGGCGCCGTTGTTCGGCGCTAAGAACGGAGTCCACCGTGATCTGAATCGCAACGAGTACGACTCCACCAACCGCGTTCTTGTAATGCTTCCGCTTAGCGATCTTAAAAGGTATGAAGATGCACTCTCCCCTTACTCATTGCTGGTTTCTCCATAGATAGATCTTGGTGAACACGTAGGAATTTTTTGATTTACTACTACGTCTCCCAACAGTGGCATCATGAGCTAGGTCTATGCGTAGAATCTATGCACGGGTAGAACACAAATTTGTTGTGGGCGTCGATGTTGTTAATTTGCTTACCACTACTAGTCTTATCTTGATTCGGCGGTATTGTGGGATGAAGCGGCCCGGACCAACTTTACACGTACACTTACGTTAGACCGGTTCCACCGCCTGACATGGACTTGTTGCATAAGGTGGCTAGCGGGTGTCTGTCTCTCCCACCTTAGTCGGATTGGATTCGATGAAAAGGGTCCTTATGAAGGGTAAATAGCAATTGGCATATCACGTTGTGGTTTTGGCGTAGGTAAGAAACGTTCTTGCTAGAAACCTATAGCAGCCACATAAAAACTTGCAACTACAAATTAGAGGACGTCTAACTTGTTTTCGCAGCATATGCCTTGTGATGTGATATGGCCAAAAGGATGTGATGTGATGCATTGTGATGTATGAGATTGATCATGTTCTTGTAATAGGATTCACGACCTACATGTCGATGAGTATGACAACCAGCAGGAGCCATAGGAGTTGTCTTATTTTATTGTATGACCTGCGTGTCAATCATAAACGCCATGTAATTACTTTACTTTATTGCTAAATGTTGGCTATAGTAGTTGAAGTAATAGTTGGCGAGACAACTTCATGAAGACACGATGATGGAGATCATGGTGTCGTGCCGGTGACAGTGATGATCATGGTGCCCCGAAGATGGAGATCAAAGGAGCAAGATGATATTGGCCATATCATGTCACTATATTGATTGCATGTGATGTTTATCATGTTTACATATTTTTTTCTTAGAACGACGGTAGTAAATAAGATGATCTCTTAATAAAATTTCAAGAAAGGTGTTCAGCCTAACTGTGCACCATTGCTAAGGATCGTTGTTCCGAAGCACCACGTGATGATCGGGTGTGATAGGTCCTAACGTTCACATACAACAGGTGTAAGCCAGATTTACACACGCGAAACACTTAGGTTGACTTGACGAGCCTAGCATGTACAGACATGGCCTCGGAACACGGAAGACCGAAAGGTCGAACATGAGTCGTATAGAAGATACGATCAACATGGACATGTTCACCCTGGATGACTAGTCCGTCTCACGTGATGATCGGACACGGGCTAGTTGACATGGATCATGTGTCACTTGGATGACTAGAGAGATGTCTATCTAAGTGGGAGTTCATTAAATAATTTGATTATGTGAACTTAATTATCATGAACTTAGTCTAAAATTGTCTTTACAATCTATATTGTAGATCCAATGGCCAACGCTAATGTCACCCTCAACTTCAACGCGTTCCTAGAGAAAACCAAGCTAAAAGATGATGGAAGCAACTATGCGGACTGGGTCCGTGGCTTGAGGATTATCCTCATAGCTTCCAAAAGATTGGATGTCCTTGATGCACCGCTAGGTGACGCACCCATTTTCCCAGCAGATCAAGACGTTATGAATGCTTGGCAGTCACGCTGCGATGATTACTCCCTTGTTCAGTGCGACATGCTTTACAGTTTAGAACCGGGGCTCCAAAAGCGTTTTGAGCAACACGGAGCATATGAGATGTTCCAAGAGGTGAAACTGGTTTTCCAAGCTCATGACCGGGTCGAGTGATATGATGTCTCCGACAAGTTCTTCAGTTGTAAGATGGAGGAAAACAGTTCTGTCAGTGAGCACATACTCAAAATATCTGGGTTGCACAACCGCTTGACTCATCTAGGAGTTAATCTCCCGGATGACTCGATCATTGACAGAATCCTCCAGTCGCTTCCACCTAGCTACAAGAGCTTTATGATGAACTACAACATGCAGGGTATGGAGAAGCCCATTCCTGAGTTGTACTCGATGCTGAAATCAACGGAGGTTGAGATCAAAAAGGAGCATCAAGTGTTGATGGTCAATAAGACCACTAGTTTCAAGAAAGGCAAGGGTAAAAAGAATTTCAAGACGGACGACAAAGCTGTTGCCACGCCCGGTAAGCAAGTTGCCAGGAAGAAGAACAAGAATCGACCCAAGC